>BGNK01000006.1:97918-130759 GCA_003297005.1 Symbiodinium sp. clade A Y106 | reverse complement strand
CTGCCACTGCCACTGCCACTGCCACTGCCACTGCCACTGCCACTGCCACTGCCACTGCTACTGCTACTGCTACTGCTATAGCTACTGCTACTGCTACTGCGATTGCTATGCTATGTCTGCTACGACGATTGCTAGGGTTCTCACTAGACAATGACATACTTCCCCAACCATAGTTCCACTGGCATTGTTCGTAGTGGCAACAATGCTGGCCGCCAAAACAGCCACACATCAATCCACGTAAACTCAAAATTTTTGAACTTAAAACCACATGCGAGAACCCTGAACCTCCATCGGCCAATCCTTCACCCGAGTGCTTCTGAAAAAACCTGAAGCGCGACGAGCTTAGACAACAAGTCGAACATCATAGGCAAGCTGACACTGTAAACGCCACACAGGGACAGAAACCGAAAGAGCCGCCGAAGCAGCCTCTCGTCCTCGCACAAGATAAAGTTTGGATGATACAGTGTCCGGTCCCGGTCTTGAAGTTTTGGCATGAGGGCTGTAGTCCACACTCGGGTTAGGGCTGACAAGTTTTCTATAGTTTTATGTTGTTGGTGCTTGGAGGAATGTTTGGAGGGTACTGGGTGTTCAGCGTGATTGTCTTTAGGTTCGAGGGTTGACTGTTCCGGCTTCACGGTCAATACAGGTGCCTCTAGTACTACCCGGATTGGGACGTCCGCGATACTTTGGGGTTACAAATTTTCTAGCACATATTTGTGGAGGCACCTAAAACCCTTGAGCCGTGAACCTCGTGACGAAACTCATTTGCTGATGGTGAAGCACCAGCTCCAGCCCCGATGCCAACATCCAGAAGGGTTTAGGGTTTCGGTTTTACGGTTTCTTTACAAGTGTTTCTGCAAACACAGCCTTCTAAGCCTGATGCACGCATCATACAAGCCCATACCAGATGGACTGAAGACGCCGCGAAGGTGAACGCCGTTGACACGGTGGTTGTGGACAGCAGCGGCAAGGAGATCGACCCGAGCGAAGCCGAGGGTTTGGTCGCACGGCCGCTGCCGAGGACAGAGAGAGTGTACTATCGCCAGGAAGGCGACGAAGAGGCCGCACCAAGAAACCTACCACAGGTCATTCAAAAGCAAGCCACTGCAAGACGGCAAGACCGACGACACTGACATCGTGATTAACTAGGACATTTACCGTGAGGGTTCCAGTGAGGTTTGCGAGAACTATCCTCGACGCACCCCTAAAAAACCCTAAACCCTAAACCCTAAACCCTAAAACCCTAAACCCTAAACCCTAAACCCTAAAACCCTAAACCCTAAACCCTAAACCCTAAACCCTAAAACCCTAAACCCTAAACCCTAAACCCTAAACCCTAAAACCCTAAAACCCTAAACCCTAAACCCTCCACGCCAAACCCGGCAACTTCTTATCCGCTGAACCCGAGCCCTGCGCCTTCTACAGCTCAGGGGTACTTTGCTATATGTTTATAGTTTGTTGGGTTCTTATAATCTCTAAGAAACAGCTAGACTTATAGTTTTTGCTAGGGGTCTAAGTTCAGTATAGACAGTCTTGCGAGCCCCATAGACAAATCCTAAGAATAACCCTAAACCCTAAACTCCCTAGACCCGACATCCTGACACCCTTCCGAAGCCTGAGAGGAGCCCAGCGACTCCCCAAACTTAGGGACCCAAAAAGCACATAAGCATAAGCTTTTCATGGGGATATCCCTATCTTATTGGGCTTCAGTATAAGGGGGTTTAGAGTTTATATGGGATATCCCTATCTTTATTTTTGCTTATGTGCTTTTTGGGGGCCCTAAACACGGCCACGAATTTTCCGAAGCTCTTCCTTCAGGGTTTGGGATTTAGGATTAAAGATTAAGTTAGTGTTGCGGGCTTAGGAATGATTGTGATTTCAATCAGAATCTTCATCTAGACGGAAATTCTGGATTTTGCAGCGTCTTAACTTGGGCGATGCTGCGGAAAGCAGAATGTTTACACTAATCGCGATAATGGCGGCTGCAGTTTAGATAAGAATTCCACAGCCCCTATGCAGGCAATGTAAAACTCATGCAATAGCTTATTTGCACCCTCTCCTCAAAAAGCCAGGACCCAGAGTTCGGAACCCCAAACCCTAAACCCTTAGCCCTGAACCCTTTTCCCTAAACCCTAAACTCTTAACCCGAAACCCCAAACCGTAACCTCTTAACCCTAAACCCTAAACTCCACAACGAGAGCACAGAAATCCCTCGGATCGAGGCTGATGGTCTTGGAAAACCCAGGAGCCCGGCTCCAAAAGAGGAGATTGGTTTTTGAAGGGGTGCTTTAGGGTTTAGGGTGTACTGTAGGGGTTTAGGGGTTTAGGGTTTAGGGTTTAGGGGTTTAGGGTTTAGGGGTTTAGGGTTTAGGGGTTTAGGGTTTAGGGTTTGGGGCTTTGGGTTTAGGGTTTAGGTTTCAAGGGGTTCTTTATCGAAGAGCTCCGTGGAGCCTGAGAGGGGTTTCTAGAAGGGAAGCAGAGTTTGGGCGTTTCAAGAATGCGGGCTTTAGGGTTTCAGAGTTTTTCGAAGGTGGTTCAGTATTTTTAGGTCTTTTAGGGTTTCAGAGATTTTCGGAGGTGGTTCAGTATTTCTAGGTAGATTCTAGGTCTGTTAGGGTTCAGAGTTTTTCAGAGGTGGCTTACTATTGCTAAGTCGTAAGCTATCGCTTTTAGGGCACCGGCCTGGGATTTGAGAGTTGGGGGCTCAGGCTTTTTATCTAGGTTCCTGAGTAGTACCCTTTTGCCCTTTTTATGTTAGGGGTCTCCTTATTAAAACAGAATAGTACCTGTAGTCTCCATTGTAGTTCCTTTTTGGGGTTACCTTATAGGATCCTTATTATATATTTGGTTAAACCAAAAAAAGGAACTACAATGGAGACTATAGGTAGGAAAAAGGCTACCCTTATTATAAAGGGGCCACTCAGGAACCTAGTTACAGAGCAGGGCTTTGGTTTCTGGTTGTGCTTGATGGAAACGTGAGAAGCTTTCGGGTTTAGGGGGTTTAGGGGTTTAGGGTTTAGGGTTTAGGGGTTTAGGGGTTTAGGGGTTTAGTTTAGGGTTTAGGGGTGTAGGGGTGTAGGGGTTTAGGGTTTTAGGGGTTTAGGGTTTAGGGGTTTAGGGTATAGGGTTTAGGCTTGGAGCGCCCGCTTGGGGGTTCATTTTGTGTTTGGGGTGAAGCTGGAGGATGAAGAAGTTGATTTCGGGACTACAGGTCCACTTCCGGGTTTGGTGGCCGAACCGTGCAGGACCGGAAACCTCGAAGTTCGAAACACGATTGCTTGCTTGGTGTTTTGATTCGGAATTGATTCACTCGGAGGGCTTAGGTGCAGAGCTCGCTGGCTCGTGGTTCAGGGCGTTGCATTTTTGGCTTCCGTAGTTGGGATTCAGGCTGCTTGGTGCAAGGAAGGAGACGGGCGGAATACAATCCAGGCGCACAGGCCCTTGCGATTTGGCCACCCCTAAATGGGAGTTTCCGAAAATAGGATACCCTGAATAGTAGGATCCTTCCTATAAGGACCCCAAAATAAGGCACCCCCAATTCTCGGAAACTCCCTAAATCCCTAGTGAACCCTAAACCCTACTAAACCCCAGACACGAAGTTCCTAAGTGCAGCCGAAGAAGATGTCCCCAAACCCCAAAACCCCGCACAGGAAAGCCTGCAGCTCTAAACCAGTGAATGCTTTAGGGTTTAGGGATTAGGGCTTAAGTTTTAGGGAATATGGTTCGTCTTGGATCGGAAAAAATTGGGTTCAGAGTTTAGAGACTTTGGGCCTGCAGTTTGTAGGGTAAATTATGATTCGGTCATAGGCAGCATGAGTGTCCCTCCTGCACCCCTAACTTCTTAGATATCCAATGGGAGAGCTTCAAACTGTCTGGTTTTTACACATTTGATCTGTCTCAGAAAGTTTGGTGATTGGAGAAAAGACATTTATTTAGGCCCAGAAGCTCAGCCGGCATTGAGCATTTCTAGCCAGCGTGGTTTCAGGACTCCCGTCGTGCTGCAGGTCCCCAATCTTGCGGTTTAGGGTTTAGGGTTACTCGCTGCATGTCCAGTCCTGCGATCTGTATATATATATATATATGTATATTTGTTTTTATTGTACATCACAAAGCCTATTCTGAAAATTCAGGCCCCCGTATTGAGTATGTTGAAGAAGTCTGAGACATAGTTGTTCTACACGAGTTATGCGCGTGTATATATACATACTATGTGTATGTGTGTGTATATATATATGTATACACGAAAATGATTCGTCACCCGAGGGTTTGTAGAAAAACCAGGCGTTTGGAGGTTTCAACTCGCAAGTTCTTGCAAGCATAAGCCCCGAAGCATATCCTAAAACTCGTTGGCCCTGAACCCAGAACCCGAAACCCAGTAGGGTTTCAGAGGCAACTGCTGACGGACAAGGGCCCACAAAAAAGAAGAAGAAACAAAAAAACAACAGTAGAAGATTGTGCTACCCAGCCGACGATGCTTCTCAGTTGTTCGTCTGAGGTCAGAGATATCCTCGGCAGTACCTACCGACGGTTTCCCTCCTTTGCAGTGGGCCACGGGATTGAGAATTCAGCAGTTTGGGGCCTTGTACAGATTCAACAAGATGAGTCCGGACTCTAAATTTCTGCGAAGTGTTTGGACTTGACGTGAGGTGGACAACTTGCCGGTAAGCCCTAAACCCTAACCCGAAACCCTCTCTAAACCTTGACACCCAAAAACCCCTTGCTACCATTCAGGGCTTTGAGTTCAGGGTTTAGGATTTTGGGTGTCTGTATGTTTGGTTGATTGGGCTCTGGGGTTGCCATCGATGTGTGTCATTTAGGGGCCTTGCCAATGACCAATACTATTTGGGGGTTTTCCTTCTTAGAATTATAGTATATTGGGTCCCCAAACCCTATAATTATCAAAGCCCCTATATTACGAGCCTGCAGCCTATCCAGGTCGAATGAAGGTTTCCGTAAGGGTCCAAGTAACCAAATGGAATAGTCTTCAAGCTGCAACCAAAACAGTGTCAGAGAAAGATATTAAGCCAGCTACGTTTGTGGGTGTGTGTGTGTCAATGCATGCATGCATGCATGCATACATGCGTGGATGCATGTATAAGTATATGTCTGTATGCATGCATGCATGCATGTATATGTGCATGTATGTTTGTGTGTATGTGTGTGTATATGTATGTGTGTATGTGGTGTGTTTGTTTGCTGTCCGTTTGTTTGTTTGTTTGATTGTTTGCTTGCTTGTTTGTTTGTGTGCCTGATTGTTGGTTTGCACATGTGTATGTATGTTTGCACATTTGTAACAATGTCTGCGATTATGTCGCATGTGCGTTTGTTTTTTGCATGTATGCCGGCAGGAAAGGCAGACAGACAAGCAGGCAGGCAGACAGGCAGACAGGTTGTTGTACATGCAACGACATTGATGGCTCTTGAGGCAGTTCAGACGGGTCAAAGGCCCGTGCAGAGCGTCGTTTACCGTACCAGTTTTGTTGGGACCCCCACCCTGCAGTATTTCAAGACCGAGTTATCCGCCAACAGCCACATGGCACATCTTCGTTTCATCGGGCTCAAGCAGAGACATGGCATCCGAGGGCCCCTGGATCAGCAGTACTAAACAGAGAATACACTAGCCCTAAAACCCTGTAGTTCCCCACGCTCTGAGTAAGTGGGCCTCTATATAGGGGACGCAACAAACGCTACACCTGCAAACCCTCAGCCTTATACCCGAAAGCCCTTAACCCCCAGCCCTAGACGTTGCACCTAACTAACCACTCGAATAAAAAGTTTCAACAATAGTTTAATAATATTCAGCACTACCCATTAGGCCTGCTTCTCAGGCTGATATTCTAGTGTAATCTACGTCGAACTCTTGTTCTAAATTACCGATTAGGCCCCTTCATCAAACCCTACAAAACTCCACAAGCATGCCTTCACGAACCCAAACCCAAATCCAGAATCCAAAAATCATTCAGGCCCCCATATCACGCCCCAGACAACCGCACAATACACCCCAAGCATTGAACCCTAAACGCCATTCAGACCCTAAGCCCTAAACACAAAAAACATACTAAAATTGGGCCTTTTGGGCCTCAGAGAGCTCGGTAGCCATGAAGGGGCTTATGAGCGGACAGGAGACGTCTAGGGTTTGAAGGTTGAAGGTTTAAGGTTAAGGGCTCAGGGTTTATAGGCTTTCAGGTTGAGGGGTGTAGGGTTTATAGCGCTTCTAGGGCTCAAGGTTGAGGGTTGAGGGTTTATAGGGTTTTAAGGTTGAGGGTTGATATGGGGTTCAGTGTTGAGGGTTTAGGGTTCATGAGGTTTTGAGGTTGAGGGTTGGTATGGAGTTTAGGGTTGAGGGTTTAGGGTTTACAGGGTTTTAAGGTTGAGGGTTTATGTGGGGCTTAGAGTTGAGGGTTTAGGGTTTAAAGGGCTTAAAATAAAGGATGAGGGTTGATATGGGCTCTAGTGTTGAGGGTTTAGCTTATAGGGTTTTCAGGTTGAGGTTTGATTTGGCGTGTAGGATTGAGGTCTTGGGCTGCTAGGGTTTTACGGTTCAGGGTTGATACGGAGTTTAGATTTGAGGGTTTACGGTTAATATTATAGCATTTGAAGGATGGGGGTTGACTTGGTGCCTAGGGGAGGGCCTAAGGCTTATAGGGTTTTAAGGTTGAGGGTTGATATTGAGGCTTGAGGCTTTAGGGTTTATTATAGGGGTTTAACGTTGAGGGTTGATATGGCTTTTTAGTTGAGGGCTTAGGGTTCATTGATAGGGTTTTTAAGGATGAGGATGGATATGGGGTCTAGGGTTGAGGGTTGAGGGTTTGTGAAGTTTCGGGGTGAGGGTTTAAAGGGTTTAGAGTTTGATTAGGATTAACGGGTTGACGGTTTAGGCTACTTGAAGGGGCAGGGGACTTAGTAAGTAGGTTATAAGTATAGAGTTACCCTAATTTTATCCCTACTTATAACCGACTTACTAAGTCCCCTGCCCCTTCAAGTAGAGGGCTTAAGTTTGAGGATTGAGATTTTTGTGGACCAGGTGGAGAAAGGATTTAGGGTTCAGGACAGCCTCGACCGTAAGTCATTAATCCGGAAGGCGACGGCGATTCAGTTTGGTTCGTGACGCAAGCCCCAAACCCCGAATCTCGAACACTACACGCCATCAAGGCAACAATGTCCAAATGGACCCAACTGCAACCTCAGAGGGCCTGAGAAGCTTCTCCTAAGGGTCCAAGTACTTCCTATTAGAGGACTTGGGCCTTTTTAGGTACCAAAAACGGGAATTCTGGACTTCATTGTTTTCAAATTCCACTTTGTGAAGGGGCTTCAAAAAGGATTGAAAAGAGAGCTTCTGAAAACTTCTGAAGTTCTTGCAAGGGAAACTTGCAAGCTTGCGCAAGACCTCAATACTGAGATACTGTGGGGTGAAAAGCGAAGAAAAAAGCAAAACGAAAACGTATGAGGAGAAAGCCACACGGATTCGCTTTGGTGGAATCAAAAAAGCGACGTGGCTATTGGGGCGAGAAGCTGGTAGCATACGACAAAAGGCCAAAGAGTCGGAGTCAGGGATGACGCTGGCGGCATGGGGACAGAGGATGAAGGAGCCGGAGTTCGTTAACTCCTTTGGCCAACTGTTGTGCCCCAGCGATGTCAACGCCGGAATCAGACTTGCCGTGCAGTAGACCACAGGCCAAAGACTGCGAGAGTGGTAAATTTTTGAATGCATACCCGGTACCCTAAATATCCCTAAACCCTAAATCCCTGATGAAGCCCTAAACTTTAAACCCTAAACAGGTGCCCTAAACATCCCCACTCCCCGAATTCTGCAAGCTAAGAACTCCCGAGTGCAGGCCTTCCAAAGGTTCGTCTGACTATCACTTACTGTAGGACCCCGCAAGGGCCCTTTAATAGAGTCCCTATTGCCCTTAATGGTGGGTACTTGGGGGTATCTTAGAGGGTAAGTGGGAGGGCTAGGACTCTAGGAACCTGATCAAGAAACCCTCTCCCTATGACCCCAACCTAGTACCCTCCCTAAACCCTAAACCCTAAACCCGAACCCTCATAGAGACCCAGGGTTGCTAAATCAAGTTCCTACATTATTCATGTTCCCTTCCTGCGCCCCGCAAGAGTGCAGGACCTTGACCTCTTCACCGATGATGAGGTGGGATCCCCGTCTCAGAGGGTTTAGGGTTTTATGCAAAGCTGTTGTTAACTTAACGGTATTAAACACCTGAGAACTGGCAGGATAGGGTGCTTTCTGTGGTAACCTGAAGATACGTGTGCTTGGTAATCTTGTGTCAAAGTAGTCGCCGATACCAAGCCTGAGGCCCTTTACACCTGAAACCCTCGAAAAGAGGTTCTGAATATTCAGCTTTTGGGGTTTAGTGTTTAGGGTTTAGGGTTTAGTAGTCCCTACTGAAACGACACTATCATGCGTTTGAAAAGCGTATTGCTGATAATTAACGCATCCTATACTTGACCTGCCTGTCAACCCTCACAAGAACCGTGCGTTAAACCAGACGATACACACGGGCCGCACCCGGCCCGGCAAGAGAACCCTAAACCATAAACCCCTAAACCCTAAACCCCTAAACCCCTAAACCCCTAAACCCCTAAACCCCTAAACCCTAAAGCTTAAACCCTTACTCTTCTGTGCAGGGACATTGGGTTTAGGATTTCGCTGCTCCGGGTTGGGGTTCAGGGTCTTTGAGATATAAGGGAGTTTCCGAAAATTAGGGGGTACCTTATTTTGGAGTCCTTATAGTAAGGATCCTATTATTTAGGGTACGATATTAGGGTCCCCTAGTTTCGGAAACTCCCATATAACTGTAGAGAGCCAAGAGTTCTAAACCATGAGGTGTCCGGAAGTTGTTGTTTTTCGCACGAAGAGCCGAGGGAGGAGGGGGGTTCGGGTTCAACGTTTAAGCAAATTTAGGCTTGCAGGGGCCATTGCAGGGGTTCAGGTTCAGCGATGGTGCTGGGTCATGGTTTAGGATTCGAGTCTGTTTGAGTGTTGGGATGTAATGCTCAATACCCATAAGCCCCAAAGTAGTTCCTTTTTGGGATTACCTTACAGAATTCTAAATATGAACCCCCAAAAGGAACTACTTTGGGGCCTATGGGTAGTACCCTAAACGACAGCCCCGAAACATCCCACCCTAAATTCCGGAAGCCAAGCCGCCATTCCCTAAAACCAAACAATGGCCCTAAACAAAACGCAAATCCTTACGACCCTCATCCCCAGAAACCCTGAAGCCCTGAACCCTAAACCACAAAGTCGCTTTCAGAGCTCCGAGAAGCCCTGAAACCTTAAAAGTGCAATCTCTAAAGCCCCTGCCACCCCTAAAACGCCAAAAGACTGAAGCCCTTCCCTAGAAAGTTCCCAAGCCCGAAACCGGAACACCATGACACCCCAGGGACTCGAATATTCCCTGTTTTAAGGATATATATATATATATATTTTTATTTGTTTATTTATTTTAATCATAATAGGATCCCTAATAAGATTTAAGGAATATTCCTGAATTAAGGGGTCTTGGGCATCCCAAACCCTCCAACCCGGCTGCCCTTGGCCAGGGGGTGGCGGCATCCAAGGCGCCGCGTGCCGCTGCAGCTGCTGCGGCACCGGGAGAGGCAGCGGAAGCTTTCCGAGGGCTTGGGTTAGCTGTAGGGTTTACATATGGGAGTTTCCCAAAATTCGGGGTACCTTCTTTTGGGGTCCTTATAAAATTCGGGGTACCTTCTTTTGGGGTCCTTATAAGAAGGATCCTACTATTTAGGGTACTATATTCGGATCCCCCATTTTCGGAAACTCCCATAAAGTCTCCATTGTAGCTCCTCTTTTTGGTTACCTCATAGGATCCGGAGTGTAACTTGGGCTCAACCAAAATACCCATAGGCCCCATAGTAGTTCCTTTTTGGGATTACCCTACAGAATTCTAAATATGAACCCCCCAAAAGGAACTACTTCGGGGCCTACTGTTGATGGACAAAATCCTGCATTACCCATTATAAGGAATATACCATAATTCCCATAGTTTAGGGTCCTTAGGGTCATGCAGGATTTTGTCCATCAACAGTATGGGTAAGTACAAGCAAGAGGGTTGAGGACCCAGGATGAAGGGTTTCGGGGGGCCTGGGACTCCTGGCGCCAGAGCCACAGGGATTTACTTGAAGGGGCAGGGGACTTAAAGGGTTCCTTAAAGGGATCTATAGGGTTCCTTAAAGGGATCTACAGGGTTTAGGGTTTAGGGTCTACTAAGGGGCAGGGGACTTAGTAAGTAGGTTATAAGTAGAGTTATAAGTGCCCTAAATGGATTACCCTAATTCCAACCCTACTTATAACCAACTTACTAAGTCTTCAAGTAGAGGAGTGCCCAGACCCTCCAGTGTAGCTCTTTCTGGGTTTGTGCCCAACACCCTTACATCTTTCGGCAAGGTTAACGCAAGGGAAAGGGCCAACTTCACAACGCAAAAACACACCGAACAGCCTTAAGTTAAGAGATTTAATGGGTAAGGCCCTAAACGGTTCTTGGTTGCGGTGCTGTTTCGATTTGCTTTGCGGTTAACAGCACCTCCCCGCAAAAAACAGTTGGTTTACCTTCTGCGGCGAGTGGCTCAAATCCAAAGTCCAGGCGTCAAGTGCGAACCCTAAACGCTAAACTTTAAGCACCAAGAACTGCTTCCCACTGCCATCCCGTTTAGGGTTTCGGGTTTCGGGTGCTCTACACAAAACCTCTATCTTGCTTGAATGGGACAGGATCATCAGCGGCCTGAAGCAGTCTACAGAAAGGCTCTCAGACAGGTTTTGGCATGAATCAAATAACCTGCTTCGGTCAGAAATCTCATCGGATTTCAGCGAGGCTGTTGACTGGACAACGACGGCGCTTGAGCGCAAGTGGAAAGGGAAGATTAATCGATGCCAGGCCCTCCACGCAGAAGTTAGGCCTGGAGGTCTTATCCATGAACATGCCAGTTGAATGGCTGCTTTATGCTTGGAAGCTTCAGCCGTAGCATTCAAGGACTACTAGTTTACATCCCTAAAGCCTGAAAACAAACCCTAAACCCCAACCTTAAATCCAAACTAAAACCTAAAACCGGAAAGCCCTAAGCCCTAAAACGTTAAAGCCCTAAACTCTAAAACCTTAAAGCCCCACAGAGGTCACTACACTTGCGATGTGCAACTTGGGGTGGGATGTAGGCCATATGTTATGGTACCATGCCAGAGTTTAGGGGTCATGATGCTGACTGTGGTCATGCATCTTGTTGTTATAGCTGCAACTCCGTCCCATTCTGTGATTGCATTATTTATGCTTTCTTGCCCATCGAGCTTTTGTCGTCATTGGCATGCTATGGCCACTATCGCTGTTGAAGTAGCTACGGTTGCAGTGTTTCGCTTTCACAACTACAACGAGATTTCAACAACAAAGTGACTGCCCAAACCCTAAGCCCGAAAGCTTGAAACTGGGTTCCGAAACCTGAATTCACTTGTGAAGCTTAACCCTCGATTGCAGGATGCTGCAGGCTCCGCGACGTTTTTGCCGCTTCTTCTGGGTTGGATTCATCGAAGGTCGCTAACCCTAAACCCTAACCCTAAACCCAAACTGCTTCGGATTCCCGAGGTCTGCGTGGTATTCAAAGACCCAGAGTTCCAGGTTAGTTACCTTGGGGCTCAAAAGACCACACGGTTTAGGGTTTAGGGTTTTGTAGGGTTGTTGGGCTAATTCCGGAGGTTATAGGCTATAGGGTAATTCTAAGGCTCCATGTAGCCATATAGTATACACTTAGGCCTTAAATTACCTATATAGGAACCCCTTTGTTAAGGCCTAAGTATATACCATATGGCTACATGGAGCCTTAGGGTAAGGGAAATGATGAAACTCAGCCCTCCGAAGCTAATGCCCACCACTTGAATCCTCAACGCTCAGAGGTTTGGGCGGAAGAAGACTCAGGTGTGGATGCTTCCAGGCCGCTAGCCCTGAACGGGTTGTATTCAAATCATGGTTTTCTAGGGGCGTAAATAATTACCTATACTATTTTGGGGATTCCTTATTAGAAGTATAGTATAATGGTTCATGTTCTGTTTTTTAAAATTCTCTGCAGGCTGAATGACTGGGCTGGTCTCAGCTACGCAAAAACCTCTGAAACCCACATCAGTCTGACGAAACCTCAACTGAGAACCACACTCATGTGGCTGCTAGGGAGTTCTGAGTGTTGTTGCATAGAACAGCACAACTTCATGCGTGCAGCTTCATACATAGAAACAAGGCTTTAGGTCCACTCACGTTAAAAAGGCTCGGAATTCAAGTTGCATGCCCAATTTTGGACTACAGGGGGCCCTGTGATTGGATGCATGTTTTGTCAAAATGATGGGCGAGCAGCTTTCGCAGGTGTCGAAAATCCAAAATGCTAGAGGCTCAGGCAAACTTCGCCAAAATACCATAGACCTGAAACCGTGTTCACGCGAAGCCAGTTCGGGTGTGTTTTTACTGTTGTTTTGTCTTTCCGGTGTGTCCTGAAAACTGAAAGTTTCAAGCGCATCTTCAAAAACAAAGACGTGCTCTGCCCACGCTGCGGGTGCATCTTGCATTGGTTAGAGTTTGAGGTTCGGGAAACCCTAAACCCTTTTTTTGCGGAGTCAGGTTTCCCAGGCTAAGATCTAATTTCTTTCAAATCGTGCTCTGAACACAGTGGGCATGTTTACACTTTCTGCATGGTTCAGGTCTCTTGTTGCAGAGTTGGGCTGCAAGTTGAGCGGTGCTTACAGCTCAAACTTTCGAAGACCACTGCGCAGAAAAAGCAGGGAGCATGAGACAAGGACGGTATTACGCCTCTCCCCCATCCCACTCCCCCCCCCCCCCCCAACCCCCCACACACAACCACACACACACCACCACACCACAACCCCCACCCACCGCGCCCAACCAACCACAATATNCAGCACAAAATTCGAAAGACCGCGAGCGAGAAAAAGGGGGGAGGAGGAGACAAGGGGGGTATTGCGCCCCCCCCCCCCCCCCCCCCCCCCCCCCCCCACCCCACCCAAAAGAGTCAAACATGTACTTAAACACTCGGCCCCCACAGGCCCTGCTTCCTTCAAGAAGCTCAAGGTTCCTGGTGCTCAAGAAAGCAGATTTACCTAAACCCTAAACAGTCTGGATGAAAAGTTTCTCGTTTTGGTTAATTTTCTTTTACATATCATGAGATCCTGGCCGTATAGTACTAGGAACCCCCCAAAAGGAACCACCATGGAGACTCTAAACCCTAAACCCTAACCCTAAGGGTCCAAGTACCTAATAATCATATACTCTCCTAAATATTGAGCTACATAACTACTATCCTAAACCCGAGAACCTAATTATTGGGTCCTTTGGACCCTTAGGGTAACTCTATAGCCCCCAAACTCTGAGCTCGCAGGCCCCGGCCTCAAACCGTGAGCCCCAACAAGCTCAAAACCCCAAACCCCAAACTCCAGACCATGAACCCATAAATCTGGAGATCCATAACCCCTAAACCCTATGAAACCCTAAACCCTAACCCCCTCTACCCTAAACTGTGACATAAACCAGAAACCCCGAGATCCATAACCCCTAAGCCCTAGATCCCGAAGCCCTAAATGCCCAATGCCCCTTGGGAAGGAGAGCCGCTGTCGGCCGACTCCCCAGAGAGCGACTTTAAGATGGTTTCTCAAAGGATCATGGGACTTTGTAACTTAAACGGGACTTTCCGAAAATTAGGGGTACCTTATTTGGGGGTCCTTATAATAAGGATCCTACTATTTAGGGCACTATATTAGGGTCCCCTGTTTTCGGAAACCCTTACCCAAAAAAGCACATAAGCGAAACTTAGGATAGGGATATCCCAGATAAACCCCATTTTAACGAAGCCCAATAAGGTAGGGATATCCCTATCAAATGCTTGTGCTTATGTGCTTTTTGGGTCCCTAATTAAAAGAGCTCCCAGAAAGGGCCCCTGAAAACGGATCTATAGTGATTTAGGGTTTAGGGGTTTAGGGTTGGGTTTAGGGTTTAGGGTTTAGAGTTAGGGCTTTAGGGGTTTAGGGTTTTGGGGCATACTTGGAGGCTCATGGGAAACGTAAGTAGGGCTTTAGGGGGTCCCTTTAAGGGATCTATAGGGGTACTACAAGGGTTTAGGAGGGTTCATAAAGCATCATTTAGGACTTAGTAAGTAGGATTATAAGTACCTTAATTGGGGTTTATAAGCAATTATACCTGTAGTTACCTTACTTATGACCCCAGTTACTAAGATCCATGATCCTTTAAGTAATTACTAAGCTCCATGATCCTTTAAGTAAATGCAAGAAAGTGCCTCAAGGGACTCTTAGCTCTTAGGAATTATGTTTTGCTCTTTCTTATAATATAGCTTAAGTGGAGTAATAAGGATATGTTTTAAGAGCTGCTAAGTAACTAGGCTTAGGGTCTAACCGTTTTCTTGTTTTAGTGGGTTGTATAAGAACTTCGGCATCTCCTTTGTCCCGCTCTGGGCTTGGTGGTACCGGGATCAAGAACAAGTTTGCGTCAGACATCTGGGTATAGGGTTTAGGGTTTCAGATATTCCAGGATCCGTCAAGATCGAGTTGGAAAACAGCTGCCGTAAGCGGTCAAGAATATTGAAAAGGGTTCCTAAAGCCCGAAACAGTAAACCTTAAAGCGTACCCGAAAGTCTTCTCAGATCAAGCCCCAAACCCCAAACCCTCGGTCCTGGCCGAGTGAGTGTAGGTTTCAGTTTGGGCCTCTTCGGAACTTGCTGGGACTCAGCTCCCAAAACATCAGCACCGCAAAATACACCAAGTGCAGCAGGAATCTTTTTAACATCACTTCTTGCATAAGGTGTCCCTTGGCGAGATGCAGAACGCCATCGTCACTGTGCACAAAAAGGGCCAGGCCACGCAGAGGTCCCTTGGCGAGATGCAAAACGCCATCGTCACGGTGCACACCGAGGGCCAGGCCACAAAGTCCCAGGTGGACCTTGTGGTCAAGCTCCGCAAAGGATATGAACACCATCAATTTCTTCCGCTGCAAATCCTGGATGAGAGCCCGGGCACAAGTAATGCAGAGGGTTGTTGGATCTACTGCGTTTCGGTGCTTGTGCAGCTTCCCACCAGATGCTGCTGCTATGTCCATGCTCAATGCCACACAACTCCAATTAATGGTCTGGCTACTTCGCTTCGCCAAAAAGGGCACGGAATCTTGGGTGGAATTTTGCCAGAGAGCCTTTCAAGGAGCCCTCAAAAGTCGTTAATCAGGCAGCATAATATAGGTGCCTTAATAACTATATACAATAACTATAATAAGATCCCCCGAGACAGTATTGGAAAATTTTTAGGCTCCTAAAGTACGTCAGGTTGTAGAGGGGTACAGAGTATGATGTAAGGTTTATTCCTTACGTAGCAGGCTTGTTAATAGTTAACATATGTTAATATCGTATGTCTGTAACCCGCGACCCATCTCTACCTCTAGGCTTTATTGTGGTTCCTTTGTTGGTTATGTTAGCCAGTTTTTATGGTTAGGAACCTGCAATATGAAGTTCGCTAGCTCCAAAAAGCAACTACAAAAAGCAACTACAGTGGAGACTACGACTGCGGGTAAGCTACAAAGCCTAGGCCAAGAAACCCCCACGTTAAACCCTAAGCCCTATTTCATGGACTAAAACTTAAGCTATACCCATAGTCCCCAAAGTAGTTCCTTTTGGGGGTTTATACTGAGAATTCTATAAGGTATTCCCAAAAAGGAACTACTTTGGGGCCTATGGGTAAACCCCCAAATCTCTTCCCAAAGCTCTACCACGACATTCCTCGCCACTGGAGATCCGCGCGCAGAGCACCACGGGGGGCGCGGAGTCTGCACATATGATCGAGGTGCCATGGTCGGGGCGAACGCGGTCCAGAGGTTCACGGTTTGGGTTTTGCGGTTTAGGTTTTCGGAGTTGGGGTTTGGGGTTTAGAGCAGTTTAGGGTGTAGGGTTGGGGTTTAGGGTTTAGGGGGTGAGAGGCATCCACAAATGAGCCTGTAAAGTATGTGGTAGCAGTCAAATATGATTTGCTAGCAACATGAGGTCCTCAAGCTGTCGCTTAAGCGCCGCCCTGAAGAACAAAAGCACGATGTGTGCCAACAGAAGTGCTTCGACTCCGTTCACCAACGCCATTAGTGCACACGAAGTTTGCATGCAATGTCAAAGGTCGACTACGATAAGAGTGTTCGGTGCAGCACAAACAAGAGCATCGCTGTGAGCCCTCCGAACGAGGCTTCTTGGATGTTGTAGAAAGTCAAAGTGGCAAGATGTCCCCGGCCAACTAGGCGGTTTTGGGGCTTAGGGTTTGAGGTTTAAGGTCTAGGGCTAGGGTTTAGGATTTATGAGTGCGAAATCGAATGGTCAAAGTTTCTGAAAGGGTGCGGTAAATTGAAAACTACCTTTGTCATCATTCGGGCTTGTTCTTAGGTTACTCAGTGCCACATACTGATTGTGTATTGCTGGCTTATCGGCTCCTGCTATCTTGGAGCTACCCCTTACATGTATCTGCGTTTTCTCCAGAAACAGCCGAAACGGTTTAATTACCTGACACGCCTGCCCTAAGTCCGCCCTAAATCCCTCTGGGAAGAACCAGTGCTCTGTCAGAAGGGATCTGAATCGCTTAACGCCCCAAGAGGCCGCCTTTTTCCACTAAGTGCTCAGCATCCCCAACCCTAAACGCTATCCTAAGCCCTATAAAGCCCCTCAGTGCTCCAAGAGCCTGAAGCCTAGGACTTTGACTCCGGAACCCTACAAGCCTAAACCGAGCTAAACCTCCACCCTCCAACATCGTTCATCCTAGAACCTCATAATTAAACCCTGCAGCCCTAAACCCTAAACCCTAAAACCCCCCTAAAGCCCTGCAGCCCTAAACCCGAAACCTCATAAACCCCGCAGCCCTAAAATAGGCTAAGTTACAAGCAACCCATGTAGGCGCTCACAACCGGCTCTCGGGTTAGAGATTTGCAAGGCCGTCCCGTGCTGGGGTTGGGCGGGCTTTCTGGAAGGGTTTAGGGTTTAGGGGTTTAGGGTTTAGGGTGGGCTTTCTGGAGTACAACAGGACGACTATCACCGTTGCTCTTGCTGTTCCTAAGGCCTTTGTCTGGAGCTGAAACAAGCAACGCAAGTGCAGCATGGGTGTCCGGACGTAGCCGCAAGCTGAACATCAAGTTTTGGAACAACGGCAGTTTAGGCAATCCTGTATCGGGCTCGCCTTGAGATAGTGTATAAGAGTACGAATGGGCTTGATTGCAGATGGACCTATTCTGTTTTCGTCCATCCTGTGTGGGGCTGTCTCAAGCGACCAGATCAACCATACCAAATCCCTGCAGAGTTCAACCTGTAGTGAGTTGAATGATGTATGGTATGTTAGAAACAGCAGCAAGGACAATGACAATAGCCGCGACGGCGAGAATCAGTATTGACTAGTGAGAGAACCGGAAATGGCATTCATGGAGATAGTAGCAGCATTGTGTAAGGTCAGACAGGGTTCATATTAGGGACCCCAAAACCACATAAGCATAAGCATTTTATAGGGATAGCCCTACCTTATTGGGCTTCATTATAAGGGATTTATATGGGATATCCCTATCCTTATGTTTGCTTATGTGCTTTTTTGGGGCCCTATCATACCCAGATACGAGGCCTGAACGCCTCAAGGCTTATGGGTTTAAGGTTGGCTCAACCGGCGTTCAAGATTCTGACCCCTTAAGCCAGATCAGCAAGAAGTTTGAAATCGAAATCCTGTACCCTGAAGGAAACAAGCTCAAAACTCTGCAGTTTTCATACATGGCAATTCAAATCTGACAACCCTCAAGACAGAGCCTCGTCGCTGGGCTTCTTGAGTTTCCATGTCGTACTGAGCACAAAGTCGGTCCGGGTTTCGCATGTTTTGTTTACTGACCTCTGGCCTGATGGACATTAAAGTCTACTTGAAGGGGCAGGGGACTTAGTAAGTAGGTTATAAGTAGAGTTATAAGTGTCCTAAATGGAGTTACCCTAATTATAACCCTGCTTATAACCAACTTACTAAGTCCCCTGCCCCTTCAAGTAATGGTGCAAGACCATCAGCGTCCAAGTAAGTAGCCAACAATGATCTACATACCGAAAATCCTAAACCCAAGTTCCGAATTATTAGGTCCCTTGGACCTCTAAACCTCCACAAAGCTTGTTTGAAGCTATTTTCGAACTTTTTGTAGAAGTGCCTAGTTATCACCCCTAAACCCTAAACCCTACACCCTAAACCCTAAAAACCTAAACCCTCAACCCTACACCCTAAACCCTAAAACCCTAAACCCTAAACGTTTGTTCAACTCTTAGGGGCAGACGATGGGTTCCACACGAGTACGGCCCAATCGGAGGTCTTGTCCAGGCTGCTTTCCAGCAAGGCCTGGGCGCGAAGGTTTAGGGTTTAGGGTTTGGGGTTTAGGGTTTAGGGTTTCGGGTTTACCCATAGGCCCCAAAGTAGTTCCTTTTTGGAAATACGTTATAGAATTCTAAATATGAACCTCCAAAAGGAACTACTTTCGGGCCAAGGGTTCCGGGTTAAGCTGTTCGATGGCACACGACGACGACGACGACGACTACTACTACTACTACTACTACTACTGCTGCTCCTGCTGCTGCTACTGCTGCTACTGCTACTACTACTGCTACTACTACTACTGCTGCTGCTCCTGCTGCTGCTACTGCCACTGCGACTACTACTACTACTACTGCTGCTCCTGCTGCTGCTACTGCTACTACTACTACTGCTGCTCCTGCTGCTGCTATTACTACTGCTACTGCTACTACAACTACTACTGCTGCTCCGGCTGCTGCTACTGCTACTACTACTACTACTACTGCTGCTCCTGCTGTTGCTACTGCTACTGCTACTACTACTACTGCTGCTCCTGCTGCTGCTACTGCTACTGCTACTACTACTACTACTACTACTACTACCACTACTACTACTACTACTACTACTACTACTACTACTACTACTGGTGCTCCTGCTGCTGCTACTGCTAGTGCTGCTACTACTACTACTACTCCTGCTGCTGCTGCTGCTCCTGCTGCTGCTACTGCTACTGCTACTACTACTACTGCTGCTCCTGCTGCTGCTACTGCTACGGCTACTGCTACTGCTACTGCTACTACTAAGCCCTACGAAAGCAACATGAACAAAACCTTAAAAGAACCCCGGAGACCCTGCAACACCCTAAACCCTGACTGGCCTGGGGATGTGATGTTTGGACTTGGAGGCTTGCGTGGTACTTGTAAGTAAGATTGTACCAAGAGGCCTTTCATGTATGTCCGATTGAGATGTTTATGGCCCGCTCCATGGGCCCGACTCATGGCAGCCCCTGCAAATTAGCTATCGGTATTGGGTTCAGGACGGGTTCAGGGCTTCAGTATGCTGTTGCCGAAGACTTCTCTGGAGATTAGTGTGGCTGATGTGGTACATGCTGGAACGAGGGTCATATTGTGTATGTCTGGGGTTTTCAGTAAGGTTCAGGGCATTGATGTCAGGTTTGGTCGTCCTGTGCCTGCCATCGTTGCTAGTAGCAAGTGCTGTTTTGTAAAGCAGGAATAACGGTACCCGACATGCAGGCTCATCGTCTTTCACATCCTGCTGGTATGCACATTTCTATGGCCAGAAGATGCCTGTAGGAAGCCACGGCTGCCAATATTGTTATACTTCCTTGCGGAATAGCCCGATCAAGCTTGGAGAACATTACAGCAAACGGCATGAGCTTGTCGAGTGTGTCGGACGCCGACTTCGACAAGGCATCCGTGCTTGTCACGTTCTTCTGGCACAGTAAGCCTGCAAGTGCTCACATCGGCGAAGTTCCAACGACTGACAGCGCCGGTGCTGACAAACGAGATGAGGTGTAGAAGCAGGAGCGCTCTTGCAGCTGAAAGCTCCTGAGCCGGGAGTTTCGCCCAAGAAACGGGCGAAGAAGTGACCGTGAAAGAGCAGGAGCCTAAGAGGAAACAGCTTCATGCTGCAGGGAAGCCGTGCAGTCGGTGTAATCTGCAGGACCAAGTCTTGTTGCAAGCTCCTGCCGTTGGCCGTGCAGTGCTTTCACTATCGTAGTGCCAGCAATCCCGTGGGAAAGCTTTAGGCTTGAACCCCAAACCCCAAATTCAAAGCCAATCCCAAAAAAGAAACCCTAAAGCCCAAAACCCTAAACCAGGGGCTACTGCACTTTAAAAAAACACCTAAACCAACCCTAAAAGACTAAACCCTAAAGCCCTAAGAGCGTCTTTGCGAGGGGCCAAGCCGCGTCTTTTCTACATGGGCCGCGAGCTGAAGGCCTCTTTCGGATTCGTTGATTTGGTTTAGGGTTTAGGGATCAGCCCTAGCCATAATCTCCAGTATAGTTGATTTTGTGGGACCTGACCATAAGCAAGTTTTGGTTAAACAAGAAGGATCTACAATCGAGACTATACCCTAACGGTCCATGTGCCCAAATAGTATACATTTTGGCCCTCAAGTACCTATATAGGAACTACTTTAAGGCCAAAGAATATACAATTTAGGTACATGGACCTAGGGATAGTAAACCGGCCCCCACGACATGCCCAACTTGTAGCTCTCAGTGAGTGTATTTTTGGTATGATGGACTGTGGTTGAGGGGTGTGTGTCTAGGTAGCCCTAAACCCTAAGCCCTAACCCCTAAACCCTAAACCCTGAACCCTAAGGTTGTCCGTCCAGGTTTAGGGGTGGAAGATCAGGTTTTTGAGTGTAATGAAAGGATGATAGGACTTAGTAATCGGGTATATAAGTAAGGTAGCTACAGTTATGATTACTTACATCCCCAATTAAGGTACTTATAACCCTGATTACTAAGTCCCAGGGTCATTTGAGTAGACTTGGGTTAAATGCAGCAGGGTCTGGGGTTTAGGCTTTACGTACAGGATATTCGAATTTACGGCCTTAGGGCGTCGGATTTACCGTTTTGAACCTAGTCGGTTTGCTTCAGCGCTTCGGGAACTAGAGCTTGGTGTTTTGTTGTTATTATGGGGTTCCCAGCACTGAAGGTTTGGTTCTGGTGTGAGGGTTTCGGGTCTGGGGAGTGAGATAGACCCATACTTAGTAGTAGAGTAGGTAACCTTTAACCTTTTTGGGGTACTATAATCCCTATAGGATCCCAAACGTTAACCTTTAGTTCCCCTAAGATACTGGACAAGTAGGCATAGTTCATAGCATGCTTCGAAGTTTGGGGTTGCTTTTCTCGGCGTCGGCTTTGGTGAAAACTGTCCCCGGATCAAATGTCCGAAGTTATGAACAAGCAATTCAGGTCCGACAGCCCCACCATAAGTTTTAAGTCCATGCAAGTAAGCGAAACACAGGTTGGTCGTGTTGCTGCAAGTACCATGCATGCGGTACGTATTCGCACTCTCAAGTCATACACATATGCAGAGTTCATGCTTCCCTACTTTATGTTCGTATCTGCCCCTGAAATTAGGTGCCAAACAGCGCAGAAACGTGTCAAAAATGGCCAAACTGCCCCAATGAGCTCCTCTATGCCTATGAGCTCTTATACGTTCGTATGAATCCGGATGAAAACCCCCATGAAATCCCGAGTTTCCTGGCATTCATATTCCAGGGCGCGGGTTCAGGGTTTATTTACTAACTAGGTTCCTGAGTAGTACCCTTTTGCCCTTTTTATGTTAGGGGTCTCCTTATTAAAACAGAATAGTAGGAAAAAGGGTACCCTTATTATAAAGGGGCCACTCAGGAACCTAGCTAAAGTTCAGGGGTCTAGGCTTCGAGGGTTTAGGGTTGAGGATTTAGGGTTTTACTAATTACAGTCAACCCCATAAACTAGGAAACCGGATTCAGGCCAAATAGTGCTGGGATTCCCATACATTATATACTCTTATGGATTGAGGCTATTGGGTTTCCAACTTTTGGGCTTCTACTGTAGGCGTGAGAACTATTCCACAAGTAATTCACCTGTTCACCTCTGGCACGTCCAACCTGACTTCCAGGTTCATCCATTTCGGTTCCCTGATCCCAAGGCCTTAACCCTAAACCCGAAGCCCCCCCCCCAAAAAAAAGAAAAAAAACTAAACTCCGAAACACCCCGAACAAGCAAACTGGCCGCTGACCACTGGATCTATAGACTTGCTCAGTGCTGGTTTTGTGTGCTGTAGCGGTGCGAACGATCCTAATATTAGGACCTCTAAAGAGATGGGGCTGATTCATCATGGGTCTGCAAATTAGAACTATTCCTCAGGGTGGCTTACTATACATAGAGTATATCATATCTCCAACACCCAATTCATTAAGAATTCTCTTTGGCCTTTTTGTGCTTGTTCTGAAAATTCTCTAAACCCTAAACTTTGGCTGTAAAAAATTTAACCTGCCTTAAACCACCATAACCTGCTTTTGGTAGGGTCCTAATATAAGCCCTAATGCAGAATTTACAGGGACTCTACAAAAGCAGGCTTCGGTAGGTTAAGGTAGATGCCAAAAACGAAACCCTAAACACTGCATTGCCAGGATCCGCAGGCTCTTCTTGTCCAAGTTGGCCTGCAGCATGGGTCCTCGGTTCAGGCGCAGTTACGGTTTCCTTCCAAGCGCTACTATAAGGATAAAAAAGCTGACTATTAAGGTGGTTCAGGGTTGAGGTTTTTGGGTTTGGCGTTGGGGAGTTTATCTCTTTATTCGGGGTTCAAGGGATGTTCAGGGTCTTGGCTTGAGGGCTTTGGGTTTTGGGTTTTCGGTTGAGTATTTACTTGGAGGATCATGGGACTTAGTAAGTAGGGTTATAAGTAGCTTAATTGGGGTTATATGTAGTTGCATTACCAATTACTAAGTCTCATGATCCTTTAAGTAGGGTTTAGGTTGTACTCGAAGCTCCAAGCAAAGTTCTTGCAAAGCAGATACCCCGATCTGAAGTTGAAGCTACTGATTCGGCCTATGTTGTTTAGTTGAACCCAAAGGGTCCTAAGTACCTATATGGAATATACTTGCCCAAACCATAATAGTAATTCCTATTGTAGATACCGTACATTTTACAATACAAGTACCTAGGACCCTTCGGGGAATTGGCGGGTGGAGTAGGTTTTGTTGTCGGGAGTTATCAGATTAGAACCATTGCCATTTCCATTACTGTAGTCTCAGTTGCATACCCTGAACCCTGAATGCTACCACCTAGGCCTTAACCCTGAATTCCCTAAACCCTGCACCGGTAGCCCCTGGCGACACCAACGCCACCACAAAGCAGGCAGACTGGAACAGTACTGTCATTTCCAAGTAGATTTATTCCATAGTGTTGTGGAAGGATTCCATCCAGTACGCTCACCCGTCTCAACCACAAGGTGGCAGCCGTTGAGTCCACCAAGTCCTTGATGAGTTCGGTGGCACAGCGGAAACACCACAAGACGCATGGGCTCGTGTTGCAGTTTTCGGGCGGAGGACGATGCAGGAAGCACCAGCTTATCTACGCACCAGCTACCGAGCCCGGTCGATTCAGAATGGGACGTGGGCCTCACTTGGACGAGACCGGTTTGTCTTACTACCAGCGACCAGAACATCTACGCGCAAATTGCACGCGTAAATGAAGGAACGACAGTCTGAGCTGGAATCCGGGGCTCCAAGTTTAGGTGTTTAGGGTTTAGGGTACTTACTCTGCGATTTCCTACTTTCTTTGGGCTGCTCGGAACCTAGCGGAATCATTGCAACCCTATAGCCCCGAGCTCCCTAAAGACCCCTCAACCCTTACGCCCAAAACCCATAACCATACAGTAGAAGCCAGAAAGTTGGAACATCATTATCCTCGCCCCCTTAAAGTAAAGTATAGGGAATCCCAGCAAGAATCCTCCTAAATCAATGTTCCAACTTTCTGGCGTTCACTACAAACCCTCAACACTCAAACACCCCGAGCTCCCTAAAGACCCCTCAACCCTTACGCCCAAAACCCAAAACCATAAACCCTCAACACTCAACCTAAACCCTAAACCCTAAACCACTCAAACACCCCGAGCTCCCTAAAGAGGTTCAGTTTGGTACGGCCGCACGCTGTGCCGTGACGAAGGCCCGGTGCATGCGGCGACTCCAAAAGATTAAGGAATAAGGTTTAGGGTTTAGGGTTTCGTAACTTAGGGTTTAGGGGTGAAAGCTTATGGTTCAGGATATGAAGGATTCCGTTGTAAGTGTAAGTTAGGCTATATCCTGAAAGCATATGGGTAGTTCTCCAAATTAGCGTGCCTTTTTGGGTCCCCAAAATAGTACGGGTGCCAATAAAAAGGGCCTTGGAGGGGACCCTCATTTAGATTAAAGAACTACTCATATTTCGAATCCCTTTAGTATTTAGGCACCTTTAGGGCGTATTCCTTAATTCAGGGGTTTGCCTTGTGTCTTATTCTGGATCGCCTTCTAGCTAATGGTCCATTTCCTTAATCAAGGGGCTTGGGAGTTTCTGGGAATGAGGGCTTCTTCAGCTGAGGGGTCACCTCTTGAAGACCCCAGCGAGGCTTTTCTAGCATGACAACAACAAACAAACATGGAAAATAATTTTCGGGTGCTAATACGGTTACAATAGGTATAAAGCGGAACTCTGAAGAACATGTTTCTGATTGTTAAGGCTCCTGTAGTACCCAGGGTCTGTATTTGAGTCGTTTATTGAAACATTGTCTGAAACTCCCAAATCTGTACAATCAAGTGTGATTCAGGGCTTGCGGGCTTCGTGCATCCAAATCACATATACATCCCAAGCTGAAGCACGCACATACTCTGCACAACGCCCGAACTTTTCGATTTGGGGCATTGTGTTTTTGGGACCGTGGGGTCTATGGGGCCTCTGGGGCATCGCAGAACTTAGAGTTTTTCGCAAGAACAGGAAAAGATCTTCCACCTACATTGGTTTAGGGATTAGGGTTTAGGGGCTGCGGCTTAGGATTTAAGGAAGTTTCGGGTTTAGGGTACATATTATCCCGCCCTCCCCAACTGCGAGGCCCAAAGCCTTCTAAACTTTGAATCTAGAATCCTAAGCGTAACATCATGGCCTATGTAAGCCCTCAGCTCTAACTCTAGGTTCCACAAAACCCGAAGTTGCTTCCCCACTGTCACTGCTGTCCGCCAAAACTCTGAACCCCCAAACCCCAAACCCCTGCTGCCCTGCCCTGCCCCCGCTGCCTTCTGTCCCCTGCCCCCTTCCCCTGCCCTGTAGGCCCGATATACCCCATGAGCCCAAAAAGCTCTAAAGCTGCTGTCCGCAACCCTGGTCTCTCTCGCAAAACAGCACGCGCTTCGGAGGCGGAGCTGCAGCGCGTGAAAACAGGCCTGTGAGATGGGGGTTTTGGGTTGCAATAGAGACATACATACGTACATACATACTTACATACTTACATACATACTTACATTACTTATATACACATATACATATATACATACTCAAAAATATTTTTTCGTCTATTCTACTCTGACCTACTCGAATCTAAGGTAATCTCATCTAATGTGATGTAATGTATGTATGATTGTGTATGTGTATATTGGCTATGAACTTCTGGCCATTGTACAGCGCAGTTCGCGAATGGAGGATGCGTTGACTCACTAGTGGCCCCTTTGCTCACGCCCAGTTCGAGGACCCACTGGCGTCTTGCCTGTGCGATGGGGCCTCTGTGCGGACACTGGGGCTCATGCATGTTTGCATGGACCTCGAACCTTTGCTGCAGGGCTCCTGATGACGCTTGCGGAGGCTTCCTGAGATGGCAGGAAGGGAAGAAACCCCTGTGGCGGGGTTACCGTGCACCCATCCATCCATGCATCCATGCATCCATGCATCCATGCATCCATGCATCCATGCATCCATCCAGCCAGCCAGCCAGCCATCAATCCATCCATCCATAGTTGCGAAGCACCTAAGCCTCATTGCTGAAGCTACACGATTTGGGTGTCTCTTTTATATCTGGTAAATGTGTGCCTCATCCGTTTTTGTCCAACTTTGAAAGCTTAAACTTTGGAAAGCTTAGTTTCATTTCAAGCTGGACTCTATGCTTTATGTATGCCTGTCTAATGTTGTCTATGTCCATGCCAATGTATATGTCTATGTATATGTACGTCTACGTATGTATATGTATGTATATGTGGTTGGGTATGTGTATATGTATGTGTATGTGTATGTGTATGTGTGTGTATGTGTATGTGTATGTGTATGTGTATGTGTATGTGTATGTGTATGTGTATGTGTATGTGTATGTGTATGTGTGTGTGTATGTGTATGTGTACGTGTACGTGTATGTGTATGTGCATGTGCATGTGTATGTGTATGTGTATGTGTATGTGCATGTATGTATGTATGTATGTGCGTACAGAAATACACAAGTAAGTACATAAGTAAGTAATGCAATGTAATGTGATTATGTATGTGTGTGTGTGTTTATGTATGTATGTGGGTATGTATGCATGCATGCATGCATGCATGCATGTACGCATGCATACAAAACACATACATAAGTGAAATGCACATAGTATGTGTGTATATTATATATATATATATATATGTATGCAAATACGCAAATGTGTATATCTGCATGTTTTCGGTATATGTATAGATTTACTTGTATACTCATATGTATAATATGCATATGTTTACGTATATGTATGGCTATATGTACAGCCGTGAACACCTTTACAAACAAACGTCCCGGCAAGACATACATATATAATATATATGCATACTCACATACCGATGTGCGTATATATATATATGTATATGCATGCATGCATGTGTAGATTAAAGGGGTGTGCATGTGCGTATACATGTGTATATATATATGTTTATCTGATTTACATACATACATGTATGTTTGTATATATACCCATACATGTATAACACAGGTGGGGAGACGATACGGCTGCTTACGAAGAGGGTATTCCTCAGAATCAATTCAGACCCCGATTTTAGGGTTTTAGGTGTTCTTCAGGGTTTCAGAGTTTCGAGTGATCGCTTGCAGGCCACGACAGTGACGATGAGGCTGGAGGGGTTGGGTTTAGGGTTTAGGGTCTAGGGTTCAGGGTTTAGGGTTTAGGGTTCTGAGATTGAAGCCCCGAACCTGAACCCCTGCGGTCCTGAACCCTAAACCCCTAAACAATGTATCCGACATCCTGAATCTTCAAGCCTAAGCCCTGCAGGCCGTAACTCCTGAATACTAAACCCCCCTAAACTGGGCTTTGGAGTACCATACTTTAATACTTTTTTCTTAAAGGAACCATTATGAAATAAAAGTTTATACTTTTTTCTCCCTGGTTACTTAAAAGCCCAGTAAGGAACCCAGAAAAAAAAAACCTACCAGCAACCCTCTTAGAACCCCTAAACCCTAAACCCCTAAACCCCTAAACCCCTAAACCCTAAACCCTAAAACCTACCAGCAACCCTCTTAGTTGGCCTCTGTGGATCCTCGAACCACGATCCGCAAGCCAACCACTCCCTGGTTGCATCCTAGAAGTCGCAAGATTAGGGCTTAGGGGTTTAGAAATTAGGGTTTAGGGTTTAGGGGTTTAGAGTTTGGGGTTTAGGGGTTCAGGGTTTCGGGTTTAGTCCTTCAAGCACTGCAACAAGAGTGAGCCATACAAAGAAATAGTTCGACCTGGAATCCGCAGGTACTTGCAATGAAGAGGGGTGTCGTCGGCGATGCTGCCATTGTTTTTTTGTGCAGTTTGGTGTCTGCATCTTTGATTTCTTACCCTGAGGGTCCATGTACCCAGTAGTATATACTTTGGCCCGAAAGTACCTATATAGGGACTACTTTGAGGCCAAAGTATATACTATTTGGGTACATGGACCCTTAGGGTTAGATCTTGTGATGCATGCAGCATGCCCCGTGCGCTCATCTTTGGAGTCACCGAGAAGCCCTAAGGACCCTAAGCAGGCCTAAAGCCCGATACCGGCCCTAAACACCAAATTCCTCATAGCACCCTTTGGAAACCTAGAAACAGGAAGGGCTAATTTCCCTCGCAAGCCCAAGCCCTACATCCTTGCAGGGCCACGGAGTTGGGTCGATAATCTACGAGCCGACTTCGTTGGCGGGCGGGTCCATGACCCAGCATGTCGGGTTCGGACGGTGAAGTGCGTTACAGGTTTATGGCTGGTAGGTTTTGGACTTGTAATGTACTGGTTGGCGTGCTCGGGGGCCTGTAATTTGTCCTGTGAGAAATCTTCCGTGTTGTCACGATGTGTCAGGTTTGCAATAGAAATTGCCTCCTGACATTATGGACAATGCGTGCCACCCTGCCAGTAACAATCCGAGCGTTGCAGGTGGTAGTCGGGCGTGTGGATGCTTACCTAACTCTGTAGTTCGCTTAAAGTACATACCTCAGGGCCTCAGGGTGCGCTGATCTTAGGATACACACACATGCACAGATACAGAAACATCCACATACACATGCACATTTACACACATACACATACAATCACCTACATATATACTTACATTCATACATACATGCATACATACATTACATCATTGTCATATATATATAAATAAATATATATATATATACATATATATATATATATAGACATACACACATACATATCACCTCTGTGTGTGTACATATATACAAACATGCACATAATATACATATAGGTTTTAGACACATGGAATATACACAGGTATACATATGTATATACATCCACATATGCATAAACATGTACATATGATATTACATGTGTATGTACATATGCACATACGCATGCATACACATATACATAAACATATACACATACATATACGTGTACAAATAGATATGCATATGCATACACATATACAAGTACAGACACATATACATATACATATGCATATGCATATACATATACATACACATGTACATACACAGACTCGTAACACATTCTAACAGACAGATAGACAGGCCAGCTTAGATTAGCACAGGTTTTATAGGTAGATAGGATACGGTGGGGTTCTGGGTCATGATGCAGGTGGCGGAGACAAGACAGGAGATGCGCCTGCAGGTGTTCTGGACAACGATCAGAAGACTGAGTCAGATGTGGAAAAGGCAGAGTCACGTGATCCGGCGACGTCAGCGCCGGTGCCGATCTTCCTGTCGCGCTGGAAAGTCCCTCAAACGCACATTGAGGCAGTGCTGGAGATGTACCGTGCAGACGGTGTCACATACAAATGTGTCTTCCTGACACCAGGGTCAGAAATGTCGGTGCTATCTGCTGTGCGTCAAAAGTTGCCTTGGGTCGTCTTCTGTGACCCGCAGATCCCACAATCTGTTTTCCTCGAAGCTGTGCTGCTGCGCCTTAATAGGCCTTAATAATTAGAATAGGGTTTTGGGGCCCATTGTACTCTAATCATAATTTTTCCCAGAGTAGTACAGGTATTTATTAAGACCCCTATAGTAATTATGTATGTCATGATAGCTGGCTCTAGCTAGCAGGGAGGCGCTCATATAGACAGCTAGCAGCTCTACCATGGATGGTTAGGGCAGTTAGGGGTAGTGACTTTTGGGTGGCTATATGACTTCGGAGAGTTCGCGGCTGCGGTGGTCAACGCATAGAGGATCGCATTCTTCTTGCGGCTGCGTGCCACGACCTATGCTGCATGCGCATGGGGTTCATAAAGCTATTGCTTTCACTTTCCTGTGGCTTCTGACGACATCAGAAAGCTAGGCGACATAACGGTATTTGAAAAGAAACCTAACTTAAAACTGGAGCTCGCATGACCGGATGCCATCCCAAACTAGGTTAGAATGCGCCATCTCAGCAGCAAACCTACAACCCTGAAGCTCAAATTCTCAGCCCTACAATCCGAAATGAACCCGAAGTTGCAAACCCTATGTAAAAGCTCTAATTCAGGAATCTCGAAGCCCCAAAGGGGGCCGTCACTCTTAGTATTACTCTACCCTAGGCTACCTTGTTGTAAAGACTTTGTTTAGGGACCCAAAAAGCAGCACATAAGCATAAGCATTGTATAGAGATATCCCTACCTTATTGGGCTTTATTATAAGGGGGTTTATATGGGATATCCCTATCCTAATGTTTGCTTATGTGCGTTTTGGGGGCCCCATTTGTTCTTTATATATCATGCCCTTGACGGAAGGGAGGTCAATCGATTCCTGCTTTATTTCTGACTTGTTGGTCCCCGGCCTAGGGTTTCGGGTTTTGGGACGGTTTTGGGTTTCGAAGTTAGGGTCTGAGGTTTCGAATTCAGGGTTAGGGTTCCGGATTTATTGGACACCCCCGGACCCTAAACCCGTTACGGTTTAGGGTTTAGCGTTTTGGTCCCAAACCCCGCACCGCATGCGAAGACCCCCCCATGAAACACAGCAGGCTGGACGGCGAGCGATCCAAGGCAGCACGAGGATTTCTTCTTTTTGTGGGTTGAAGGCTTGAGATTCCTGTAGGTGTCTTCAGGGTTCTACAAGTGCATCGGTTTAGGGTTTAGGGTTTATCATCCGAAGGATTTAGGGGGTAGGGGGTAGTTTAGATTTGATTCGCAGGGCTCAGGGCTGAGGGTTTAGGGTAGAGGAGCTTTGGCTTTTTTGTACGGGCCTGGTACTTGGGTTTAGGGTTTAGGGTTTAGGGGTCAGACTACCATGTGCTCGCTCGCTTATTCTTTTTGTACTCGCTAAGCGTGTCTCGGATGAAGAGCTTTGACAGATGCCCTCCCTCACTCATTCAATCCATCAGCACTTCGGATCAGGCAAGTCGAGAAAAAACGAGACTGTGGATCTGGTAAGTACTACTTACCAATGAGTAGTTAAACCCTAAATCCTGAAAACTAAGTTCCGGAGTCTCGGGCCTCTACCATGGCTCTACCTACAAGGTATTCTGACTGTAGCAGGGAGGAAAAGGGCCTTCAAAAAAAAAGAGAAAACTAAGTTCCCAAACCCTCCTCAACCCCTTCGATGACCTTCACCCTTAAGGCCCGGAGCCCAAACCCTCGACACTGCCCGAGCTCAACAGGGCTTTGGGATTATAGTTTAGAAACTACTGAAGAATCTACGACTTCACGGTTTGGTGTTAAGGGTGTAGCAGAGAATCTCCAATCCAAGGAAGCAAGGTGAAGAGCAAAGTGGAGGCGCACTGTTGGCAGCACGGCCATACCTGCAACGCTAAACCTTACCTTAACCCCCGAAAACCTACCCTTTTACGGACCTATATGGGTGGTTGTCAAAATTATGGTCCCTTTTTGGGTACCCTAAATAATAGGTGCCGTATTATAACAGGGACCCAAAAAGGGACCATAATTTTGACAACCACCCATATAAGGAAACCATAATAAGGAACCTTAGCAGGTAGGTTTCCTCGGGTTAAGGTATGCCTAACGAATCCCCACACTCTACTCTGTAAGTCAAGCCTCAACGGCCGAAGCCTTTATGCCCTAAACTCAAATCCCAAATTTCAGAAACACTCATAGAACCCCTCCCACTTTTGGAACCCCTTCAGCCTTACTTACTGAAATTTCCATTTATTGATCAAGTGTTGGGGCTTCAGGGCTTCGGGGTTCACGGCCAGGGTTCAGGTGGTGGTGTCTAAAGCTGATACAGCTCATGGGCTTGGGGGTTCCCTAAATAGATTAAACCCTTCAACCACCCTAAGCCCCTTAAGCCCTAGACCCCTAAACCGCCTAAACAACCTAGACTCTAAAACCCCTAAAGCCCTAAATCCCAGACCCAGGATTCAAGTTGAGGGCTTGAAGGCTTGCGGATGGAAGGTGAGGACGGGTCAGGTTCCTTTTGTTTGGGGTCGAATGGGCGGGACACTGTTTTCTTCTCAGACTCGGCAGCGGTTTGTTTGGATGTGTTCAGGGATAGGGTCTAGGAGCCAAGGATTTGGGGTTCCGGCGGTTTAGGGATGTGGAGGCCAGCTAGGAAGACACTCTATGTTATTATGGTTTTAAAATATAGTTCCTAAGAAGGCTGTCAGAGGGAGGCAAGAGTTTCAGTGAGAGAAGGGAGGATCTGATTAATATAGGGGCCTAGATAATTACCTCTACTATTTTGGGGCTTCCATATTATAATTATAGTATTATGGGCACCAAAACCCTATTCTAATTATTAAGGAAAAAACATTACCTCTGCCCCTCAGGGGCGAGGCGGACCTTCGGCTCCAGACGTCGTACTCTTCGTTTCGGTTTAGGGTTTAGTGTTTCGTAGTTTGGCTTTGAAAAAATGACAATCACATTTATTTCAGAGAAGCTCATCCAAGCAGAGCTTCATCACAAGATCTCTCTAAGCTTTTATACTTGTTGCACGCGCTTTCGGACACAGAAGCGCCATTTGAGACAGGCAGATATGTCTATATGAGTATAGTTCTGTTATATTGAACTAGATGTCTATCCCGATAACTCCAAGTATGTTGTCAGAGGAACAGCCTGCGTGCAGGACAGCGCTGTGCCCTCCTTGTGGTGCGGAAAGAAATTCCACAAGGCCTTCGCCATGTTTTGTCGGGCTGCTTCAGTTGGGGTAGCAGTCATCTTCTTCGTGGGTGGGCCCACTGCAAGTCAAGTAAAGTAAATCAGGCACTAGGTTCCCCAGTAGTACCCTTTTACCCTTTTTCTTTTTGGGTTCCCTTATTAAAGCCGAATAGTAGGAAAAAGGGTACCCTTATTATTAAGGGGCTACTGGGGAACCTAGGGCAACAACACTCCGCAGTAGCGGAGCGCGTCAGCGGCAGGACGGCTAAGTGCTCCTCATCATTGCAGTGGTAGCTCTAGGAAACTCCAACAAGAGCAGCAGGAGGAGGAGGAGTAGGAGTAGTAGGAGTAGTAGGAGTAGTAGGAGTAGTAGGAGTAGTAAGTAGTCAATTGTAGTAAATAATAGTAGTAAGTAGTAACTGGTTTGTGGGAAAGTAGCAAGTACTT
>BGNK01000006.1:67918-95418 GCA_003297005.1 Symbiodinium sp. clade A Y106 | reverse complement strand
GATCTCTTCGGTGGGATATCCGGAGCCCATGACTTTAGTGTTAATAGGGATTTGTTCTTTTTCTTGTAAAAGGATCACTGACAGTCATATTGCACATGTTGGCTCTAAGGGCCGGCAAGCTGAACCCCAAATTCCAAACCTTACGCCCTGAACCCCTTGAAACCTGGGCCCCAACCCCCAAGCTAAGTCCCAAACCGAAGCTTCCTGTTTGAAACAAGGACGTTGCGCAATCTGAACCCCGAAATGACCTGGGCCCGCCTCCAATGTTTCGCGTTGGCGATACGCCCGTAGAGGTATGGTATATTCCTTAATTGAGGGGGTTGGGAGTCTCTTGCCCAGAGACTCCAATATCCCTTAATTAAGGAATATACCTTAAATTATAGTAGGCTCCCTAAGATGATTTAAAGCATATTCCTTAATTAAGGGATGTTGGAGTCTCTTGGTTCAGGGTTCCACCGTCCTCATGGACAAGCCTTTCGTCTCGCAGACCCACTGCAGAGTGCGCTTCTTTGCTGCCCTTGGATTATTTTCTTGAAGGTTTCGTAGGGGCCTTGGGGTGATTTATAAGACAAATGATAGAGACCACATTGTGAGGTGACGGCTGCTTGTCAGGATTGGCCATTTGAGCCTGAGGGTTATACAAGTCCTCAAACAGGTAGGTTATTTGGGGTGCAGGTAGAGCTTCATTTTTATGAGGTGGTTTTGCCTTCAGAAGTCTGAACGGATGCCTGTTTGGTTCAATGACAGTTCCTTGTATGGTTCATTCATTTCACGTCTTCGCAAAGCGTTTCATAAGGAGTTCCTGTAAGGGTTCTATAGCGGTTTGGGCCCTTGAAAAGTCTATAGCGGTTTGGGCCCTTGAAAATTTCTAGACACTTGCTTCCTATAGAGATCCCAAATCTTGGCATCCTGGGTACGGTTTCGATGCTGGCATGGGGGGGCGGGGGAGAAATCAGACTAGTAACAATAATACTAATATAGAAGNATTACCAACTTCATTCCTTCGGGCTCCTTAATCTTACTAGACTATAATGATGTATCCCGAAACCCTATTCGACTTATTAAGGCCCTTTATTAGATAGGGGTCCGATCGTAACGAAGGCCAGGTCTAGAATAGTTTTGCCTAGATTCTGGGCTTCGGGTGCATGGCGAATGAAGGTCCCTGGCGAGTTGCAGATGATGTAGAAATAGGTTGGTCACCAAGGGCTTTTTGTGACTGCCAGGCTTGATTCGGATGGCATCTTCAGTTTGATCCGAGAGAGGTTGCAAGGCGGACGCGCTTTGACACCACACAGAGAGTCCAAGTCTCTCACGCCCGAAATGTTTGAATGGACACCGCGACTAAAACCTGAAAGATCTGGGTTCAAGCCCACGATTCCAACACCGCCGAGCTTCGCCCAAGGTCTAGAGAGGTGAAGGATTAGGAGATTTTGGAAGCAGGTGATGTGTAGGGGAACCTCCACCAGGATGCGGTTAATACCCATCATGACCCACTTACCCTACCCCATGACCTCCACGGAATTATGTATAAGCATGCGGGGAAGCCCTCCACGTTTCCGAGCACTCCACCAGGTTCCAGCCTGCCAGGACAACAGTAGACTTAGTAGCTGAGTGGATACACTTTACACTATTTTGGGATAATATTACCCACTATAAAACTAAAAGTGTACACTTTTGGGGCTTATGAACTCAGCAACTAAGGTAGAGGGGTTTGGGTTGAGGCTTCAGGTTTTTAGCATCATTAGGCGTTTGGGGCCATATCCCACTGATACTTGTAATGATAAACAGCTTATGAAGACCTACGCCTATAAAGGCCGTAGAAAGGCCTACAGAGCTGTTTAACCTTTACAAGCAGCCCCTTGGTTCAGGAGTGCGCGGTAATGTAGGAACCTGATTCAGAAACCTTGAGCCTATAACACCAAAATAGTAGGATTCATATAAGGAACCCGCAAAAAGGCCCAAGGTTTGTTAATCAGGTTCCGACACTACTATAGTACCTTATAGATCCCTCATAGTAACCCTTATAGATTCCCTTTACAGGAACCCTAATAAAGGCCCAAGGTTTCTTAATCAAGTTCCTACATTATGTCAGACGGAGGTCCCAGATCTCTTTTGAAAGCTCTGAGCCCATGACCATGTTTGTTATGAGGGTTTCTTAACAGAACACCCTAAGCTCTAAGCCCCAAGCATTAAAGTCTACGTACCCTAACTAGAAGCTTGGTTACTCTAGGTAGACCCCAAATTCTCAACTAGTGCTGGCTGAAGCCCTGACTTGACACTGAGGTTGGAGTGTCGGGGAGAGGCGCCGGCAACTTTCTTGTTTGGTCTTAGTTACGACCCTTGAGGTCGTTCTTGTGGGATGTGGAATAGAGAAAATCAAATTTTCCCATGGATGCTGGGCTGTGGGATTTTGTTGAGTGTACGGGCTGCAATAATTAGAACAAGGTTGTGGCAGTATCATAGTACGAGCATACTTAAGACCTCGACGTTCATCCCCGACACACCTGCCAAGACGTTCTCGGCGGGGAACCAGCCTGTCCGGGAGTAATGAGAACAAACTCCTCGACGGCAAGCGTCAGAAGTTCCGGGACCAGGAACTGCTCGTTGCGGAAGAGATTCCTTCTCGCATGTGGTTCGAGCACACGATGCCCAAGTTGTACACGCCGGTTACCCTAGGAGAAATCATCTCCCGGCGGACGTGGACACCTGGCAGAACACTGAACCCGCTCGCGACGTCCAGGTCGATGTCATATTAGTCTGCGCACAGTTGAACTGTACAGAGCTAGGGGGCCTCCAGCTTCCGCGCATGAGCCTTGTTTACGAGGTGCTCGAAATTCTGCGCCTATCCCATGATGCAGCGGCACTCTGAACTGCACCCTAAGCCGAAATTCTAAGATTCTAAGCCTTATAAAAGACTGAATCCCCGGCCTTAATCAGGTCAGGGGGGTTAGGGCGGCGGCTAGTCTTGTCTTGGGTCATCATCACTACTGTTGTCAGTATGGTTGTCACTGTCATCACCAGTAAGGTATTTACAAACTGTATACACTTTGTTTGTGGTCATGCTATATTGCCCTTTCTTGAGAAGTGACAGCTTGAACAGCTCACGGTTGTTATTACAATAGACCTGCTTCGGGACTACAGAGGGCCTGCTCCAGTTGAAACCATGCTCCCTTTTGCACCGTCCGACCGCCTAAAGGGATTCCTGGACCTGAAGGGTAGACCGGTATCCTAATATCAGGTTTCTGAAACTTAATTAAGCAAACAACGTAGCTTGGGGTCGACATTCTAATTCTTTATTCAGGAATGTGCGAAGCTATCAAGGCTAGAAGCCATGCAAGGCGGAGCCATGGGCTTCAGACTCTGTACTACAGGGGCCTTAATAATTAGAATAAGGGCTTAAAGGGTCCTTTTAAAGGGAGTCTATAAGGCCTATTATAAGGGATAGCATAAGGGTACTATAATAATAATTTTAATAGGGTTTTGGCCATTACTATGAATAATAGTAAGGCTCCCCCCCCCCAAAAAAAAATAGCATGTGTAATCAGTTAGACCCCTTATACTTTAGGCCCCAATAGTAACATCTTGGATTTAGGGCTTTAGAGTCGCCTTTTGAGTGTTATCATCTTACGTAGGGGATTTAGAGTTTTCCCTACGGCTCCATGAACCCATGTAGTATATACATTGGCCATAAAGTGCCTACATAGGGACCCCTTTAAGGCTTAAGTATATACTTTATGGGTACATGGAGCCTTAGGGTTTGGAAGTAGAGTTTAGGACAGTAGGATCATCACGGTCGTCCAGGGACCGCGTGTTGTTCTGCGTCTACGGCCCAAACGCGAAATCCCAAACCCAGAGCCTTGAATCCTGAACCCAAATCCCGAAACCCCTAAACCCCTGAACCCGGAACCTAAGCGCCAAGCCCGAAGCCCCAAAACCGATTCCCAGCGACTCCAATATTAAGGAATATTCCTTAAATCATACTAGGATCCCTAATATGAGTTGAGGAATATTCCTTAGTTCCCTTACAGAGCCCTTATAGATCCCTTTGAGGAGCCCTTGAAGGAACCCTATGGAATATTCCTTCATTAACGGATATTGAAGTCTCTGGATTTTTCTGAGAGGCGCCTCACCCTCGTAGACAGTAGCAAGTTTGGCACCTTGGTGAACGACGAGAAGGCGAGGGGTCTGAGGTTTAGGGTTTAGGGCGTAGGGTTTAGGATTTACGAGTTAAGGCAAGGGGTCTGATTTTTAGGGCTCTGGACGCAACATCTCAGAGAGGCCTCTGGAGTGTGAGGTTAGCTTCCCAAACCCTGAACCCTGAATCCTGCATTTTATCCTATACTCTACAGTCGGGCCGTTCAACTCTACTTAATGTGCCTGTTTCTGAAGTCCTCCGACAGGCCCTGTACACCCGGAAATGCTGGAAAGCACTGGGCATTGGGATTTCATGTCCAAGGATTGGGTGAATGCTAAACCTTAAACTCTTAACTCTACACCCTAACCGATCGTTCCGGGTGCGGGGTTGATGGCTTACGGCCTTGTGTTTTAGGGTGTACGATTTCGTTTTGCCGGAGGGTCCTAGTCCTAATCCAATTGTCTGGTAGTATGACTCACCTCATACAAGCAAACGTCCCTGACCCTAAACCCTAAACCTGAACCCTACTAAACCCTCAAACCTAAACAATACACGTAACCCAAACCCTTCTAAATCCTACTACCAAACCCTAAACAGGTTAAGGTCTTCGGCTTAGGATTGCTTTCAGTGCATTGAGCCGGGCCAGTCAAGCTGGGTGAAAGCTCTCTTCGGAAGACAGGGACACGGGCTACTTTAAGGGTTTCGATAGAGGCTACCAAAAGGGTTTGATATGGAGCCTCAATAATGATACTAGGGCTTTCGCAGAGTTCTTACATGGCAATTGCATTAAGCAGCCTTACGGAGTAGTATTGCTTTATGCTTCTCTATGCTCTAAGGCTTGACACTTGAAGGTGAACTTCGGTTTCTTGAATCTCGAGCACCGACCTCCTCAAGCACCGGATCCTCCATACACAATCGATCTGGTTCATGCCAACCTTCAAGAAAACGGTTTGGGGTTTAGGGTGTTGTGTAGCAGTGTAGGGTTCACCACCTGCCAAGGGACCGTCGTGAGCTTATGCCCCGCTGCCCAACATAGGCCCCTCCACCCTAAACCCTCACCTTGTGGAACTCGCGCACAGAGCCTATGTCAAGAGCCTCAGTGCATTTACAGGTATACAAAACTGGAAAGCCCATAAAGCACATAAGAAAGCAACAAACCCTAGCATAAAACCCATAGGGATAAACAGGAACACACACCTTTCGAACAGTGGCCAGGTGCTCGCGAACGCACGAGAGCCCCGGAAGTTGGAGCACGGGGACAAGATTGTGATCAGAGACCAGGCATACAGGGTTCCTCGCAGGGTTCCTTGAAGGTCCTTAAAGGGCTCCTCGAAGAGCTCCTTGAGGGTTTCTGGACCAGGCGTCCCGCCAAACCTTCAACCTTATACAGAATCATGAGAATTATTCCACACAAGGCCACAGACCAGGCATCTCTACTTCAAGGGTCATGGGACTTGGGAAGGTTCCTTAAGGAGTTCATTAAAGGTGTCCTGAAAAGGTTTCAGGCGCCCCTAGGTTTCAGGATTTACGGCGTAGGGTCTCAGGGCTTTCGCTTTAGGGTTCAGGGTTTTGGGTTTGGGGCGGAAAAGAGCCCAGGCGTCCCTGCTTAAAGAACAATGGTTCACTGGGTTCCTTCATTCCGTAAAAGATTCCTGAAAGGGCTCTGTAGGATCAGAAAACAATACCAGGCGTCAGGTTTTAGGATTCAGGGTTTGTAGAGTGTCTACACGTTTTTTTTTAAGAAGGATTCTTTATACAATGGTGTGAACCTAGACCCCCCCAACTACCCTCTGATATCCCCCCAAATACCCACTATTAAGGGCCAATATAAGGGCCCAATTCATGGGCCATTGGGGGGTTCCTGGAAAAGGGTTTACCTTAAGGTCTTGGGCGAATGGGGGAGGGTTTCGGCTTTGGGGGGTGGGGTTTGGGACCTTACTACAAGGGTCCAGGAGCCTAAACCCTAAACCCTAAACCCTAAACCCTAAACCCTAAACCCTAAAACCCTAAACCCTAAACCCTAAAACCCTAAAACCCTAAACCCTAAAGCCTACAACCCTACAGCCCTAAACCCTAAACCCTAAACCCTGCAAACCAGGCTTCCCAGATCAGCAGGTTTCGATGCCTGGGGCTTCAGCTCTGGGGGGTTTGATGTAGGAACCTGATTAGGAACCTTGGGCCTTTCTTAGGGTTCTATAAGGGTTCCTTTAAAGGGTACTATAAGGGTACTATAAGGGTTTTGGGGGGGTTTGATGTAGGAACGTGATTAAGAAACCTTGGGCCGTTATTAGGGTTATAAATATGGATCCTAACATATTGGGGTTATAGGGCCGGGGTTTCTTAATCAGGTTCCTACATTAGGGTTTACCTCGAGTCTCCATTGTGTTCTTTTCTTGTCTAAACCATTTTATAGTTGGGACCCTGAAACGTACCACAGGAAAGGAACAACAATGGAGACTAGAGGTAGGCTTCAGAGGTTTTTTGGTATGGGTGGATCGATCTCTCGGCTGTGGAAAAGACAAAATGGTACAGAATGCAAAACCTTGAGCTCCAGTGGCCTCAAGCCCAATATCCTAGCACAGAGTAGGGTTGGGTGTCTGCCGGTTGCTCCGGAGGCCAGCGAGACGCACTACGACTACCTGGTGGACCGATGGTTTTGTGAGTAAGGTCTCCTAAACGCGAAACCCTAGTTTCTTTTGTGAGCTTAGGATGGAGTGAGTCTTCTCGGGATTCCGTTTGGGTGCAGTTTCACGACACACACATCCTTTGTCATAGTTGTCTAGCAGTTTACATGTTGATGGGGACTTAAACCAAGAAGGAACAGAAATTTATCATTTTAATATTATCCCAACCATGAGCTAGGCATCCCCATGTGCCCTGTGAGACAAAAAAGGAGTGACAGACATATGGCGCACCCCCAGGTGCCAAGCACCAGACCAAACCTGGAGCAAGTGCTGGGCTTTTGTATTGCTAAGGCTTTGGCGCTTCACCACCAATTCGCAGAGCATAGCGTCCCCAGATTCCCAGATGCGTTGGTAGGCTTCAGCCTTTCGGGGAGAATTTTCCAAGTATAATTCCACAAAGATTAACCTTCAGTTCACCCAGGCAGCTGGAGGACTGCTCCCGAACATCGTTATAGTTATATGCTATGTTCCCCCAAAGCGCTTTCGCTCCTATATTACCGGTCTTGGGGGAATCTCTGACCAAAACTGTCTGGTTCTTAGTAGGGAATGGGGGAATGGATCCCTATAGTAGTCCCTATATAATCCCCAATAATTGTCCCCATAACCCATTCCCCCATTCCCTACTAAGAACCAGACAGAAAAAACACCAAACCAGGACTTGCGGCCGGTAGGGCTTGGCCTAACGGACCCGCGGGAAATGGAAGAGCTTGGCCTGCGACTTAGAGGGTTCCTTCCCAAAGGGTCCTACGTACCTATATGGTAGAATGTAGGGTTTCTATAATACAAATTACTATTATGGTTTGGGCAAATATCCCCCATATAGGTACGGCTTTAAGAGTTCCCGCGGGGTTACATAAAGGCAACACTTCCTGCAAGGGCGTTCCACAAGGGTTTCTTCAAGAGTTCCTTTGCAGGGTTCCATAACCGTAAAGGTCCATGTACCCAAAAATATACTTTGACCCCAAAGTACCTATATAGGGACCACTTTAGGGCCAAAGTATCTGCTATTTGGGTACATGGACCCTTAGGGCAAGAGCAACGATAAGGGGTTTAGGCTTCCTTCAAGACTTCCTTCAACTGTCTGGTTCTCAGTAGGGAATGGGGGAATGGATCCCTAGAGTAGTCCCTATATAATCCCCCAAAATAGTCCCCATAACCCATTCCCCCATTCCCTACTAAGAACTAGACAGTCAAGGGGGTTCCACATGGGTTGCTATAGCGGCTTTGGTTCCTTCAGGGGGCTCCATCGGACTTATCATAAGGGCTTTAGGGTTTAGGATTTAGGGTTTAGGGTTTAGGGGTTTAGGGGTTTAGGGTTTAGGGTTTAGGATAAGGGGGTCTGGGGTTCCTCCAAGAGCTCCTTCAAGGGTTCCAGAAGGGTACCTTGTAGGGGTTTAAAGTTGGAGATGTAGGTTCAGGGTTTTATAGAAGAGTATTGTACTATTGTATAGGGTGGTAAGGTTGGGAGTTTCGGGTTCAAGAGTTCCTCTAAGGCTTAAGGGGTTCTATAAGGGTTGCTACAAGGGGCTTGGGATTAGGGTTGGGCGGGTTTAGGGTTTAGGGTTGCCTGCAACTTGTTCAGTAAAGGTGTTTGCGCGAATGGAGAGTCAAATGTCATGGCTTCATGGTTTTTGTGAGGTTGTTGGATGTTTTATAGGGTGTTGTCTAGCCGCTCAAAGGAATTATACGGTCTTTAGTTGTCGTTGTGTGGGCTTTGCTCGGTGGATTACAGTAACAATGTGTAATCTAGTTTTAGGATTTTGGGTAGGTTTTGTTTGGCGGTTTACGGGGTAGTGTGGTTGCTAATTGGATTTACAAGGTGTTCTAGGTTCCTGAGTAGTACGCTTTTGCCCTTTTTGTTTTTCGGTTCCCGTAGTATTTAAAACCAAATGGTAGGAAAAAGAGTACCCTTATTCTAATGGGGCTACTCAGGAACCCAGCGTTACAAGGGTTTCTAAGGGTCCACGTAATGCCTGCCGGAAAAAATCAGTACTAGTACTTCGTCGGGTTCCTGAAAATAGTATAGAAGCCAATAGACTCCAGTCAGACGTTTTCACGCCTCTATCAAGCCGAAAACCCTCAACCCCAAGCCCTAAACCCCCCCCAAACTCGACCCGTCCCCCCTCCCCCCCGTCCCAAGAACAAAAACTGATACCCAGAGACTCCAATATCCCTTAATTAAGGCACCAGCCCCCCCAAAAAAGCACCTGAAACTTAATTTGTGCAGCCGGGCAATAAAAGCAGTATGAGCAGAGAGGCCGAAAGTGCCGGTGGGGCCGAGGGTTTTGAAGTTTGGGGCTTGTTGCTTCAGGTTGGTGAGGCGAGGAAAGTTGCTGGGAAAAGGGTCTGTGCGCAGGAACCCTTTTGCAGGTCGCCCCGTCGCCATTACCATCATGGTTATCANAGTTTGGGGCTTGTTGCTTCAGGTTGGTGAGGCGAGGAAAGTTGCTGGGAAAAGGGTCTGTGCGCAGGAACCCTTTTGCAGGTCGCCCCGTCGCCATTACCATCATGGTTATCATCATCGTCGGCAGCATGATCGTCATCAACATCGTTATCATCATCGTTATCATCATTGTTATCATCATCGCTATTACCATCGTTATCATCATCATGATCATCATCGTTATGATCATTCCTATCATCATGGTTCTCTTCATCGTTGGGATCATCATCGTTATCATCACCGCGATCAATCGTTATCATCATCGTTGGTATTATCATCGTTATCATCACCGCTATCAACCGTGATCATCATGGTCATCATCATCATCATCATCATCATCATCATCATCATCATCATCATCATCATCATCATCATCATCATCATCATAATGCGGTGATTCTTTTGGGGGCTGGGATCAGGGTTCCTACTATAGTTTAAGGTATATTCCTTAATTAAGGGATATTGGAGTCTCTGGGTACCTCAAACCATTCAGAGTTTCATTGTTGGGACGTGAGCCCCCCCCCTTTTGAGTACTTCTTCGGAGCGGTGGTCTAGTTCGGGTCAGGGTTGGTTTTTGATTAAAGCCAAGTCCGTCCCTAATCCCCTAAACCCCTCAACCCCTAAACCCCAAACCCTGAAGCCCTAAAGCCCGAACCCTAAATCCTAAACCCTAAAACCCTAAAACCCTAAGACCCTAAATCCTAAACCCTAAAACCCTAAGACCCTAAAAGCCCTAAACCCTAAGGCCGAATCAGCCAAATCAGCCCCTGATCCCTGGAACGCCGAGGTGTAAGAAATCGACCACCTGCCAAAGTGGAGCTGGAGAAGCTCAAGGCGCCCTTGAGCCGGTTTAGGGTTTAGGGATCTTAGGAGATAATTTCGGGTTCAGGGGTTTAGGGTTTAGGGTTCAGGAGTTTAGGAGTTTAGAGTTCAGGAGTTTAGGGTTTAGGGTTTAGGGAGTTCAGGAGTTTAGGGGTTTAGGGGATGACGGTTTCATCCTAAGGTGTGGCTTGAGGTCTCACAGTTTGGGGCTCAGGCTTCAGGGCAGGTTTAGGGTGCTTAGGTTACGGCTTATGGTTTGTGCTCATGTGTTTATAGTCTAGAGCTTCGGGTTCCGGGCAAGCTTCAGGCTGCTATAAGGCTGGTTTAGGGTTCCGGATTTAGGGCTGTAAGATGGCACTTTCGGCTGCAAGCATGTTGCCGTCATTCGCTGGAAGACGTAGTTACATTACATTACATTACCACGGAAATACAATGGCAGACTAGATGCAAGTCGCAGTGGACAGGACTCAGAGTTCTCCAGGGCGAGAGGTTTGAAGCCTAAAACTTTAAAAAATCTCTAAAATCAACCCGGAAGGTCGAAACAATGACGACGGGAGGTGGTCGAAGGGTTCACACATTCACGAGAGGATTCCAATACAAAGACCAATGTTTTTCGTTAGGCTTCTTTATTTGTTCATGCCTTAATATATCCAAAAACCCTAATATAGTTACTAAGGCCCCTAGACTACTTGTTTAGAGTCCGGTTGGCCAGTGTACTTCCTAGCCGAATTTGGCAAGCTCGATGAAGCTGGAAGCTTGCTCTGACGCTTCCCTTAGTCTCAAAGATCCTAAACTAGGTTCCTGAGTAGTACCCTTTTGCCCTTTTTATGTTAAGGGTCTCCTTATTAAAACAGAATAGTAGGAAATAGGGTACCCTTATTATAGAAGGGCCACTCAGGAACCTAGTAAAGAGTTAATCTTTAAACTTATGCCCCACCCATAAACCGTAAACTCCCAAACCCCTAAATCTTAAACCCTGGCCGTGGAGCTAAGCAAGTGCCGAATGAAGATCGTGAGTTCGATGTACGGTTGTTGAACCGGAGCGGCCGCTTGCTCGAAGCTCTCCCAGGAGATAATTTAGGGTTTAGGGGTTTAGGGTTTAGGGACTTGTGTACGAACGAATCGTACCGAAGAGGCTTTCAGACCAAGCTCCTCGACGTTGCAGCATATTCGCGGCGTCATCATGCACACGCCTGCAGCATGTGATGTACACACGGAAGGTGCTTCTGCATCTTCGCTCGGTATGTTGCAGTCGAGTTTCTCCAAGAGATGTAGCATATGAAAAGTGCTTTCTGCCGCCTTCAGGCACCAAAGAGTGAACCCGCGCGTTCTTTGTGCCCATGTAGTCGTGCCGGATGAAAGCCCCAATGCCAAGTTCGATGCCCAGGAGCATCGCAACACCTTGAGCCTGCTGAACAAGATTCAGCACGACCTGAAGACGGAAGCAGACAACTTCAAGTTTCACGTAATATCCCTGAAGAACGCAGTCGCCACTTCTGATAGGCTGCCGAAAACCAGGTGTCCTGTGCCACTGTATTTAGTCTTCTGACGCTTGTCATTCTTTCAGGTTCAGGTAGACCCTAAAAATCAAAAAAGCACGGGATGGGAATCTACGACTGTTGAGGGGGAGTTTATTATTACGTGCAGGTCGAGTTTAGCTCTATTGAGGGGGCTTGTCCACTATTGAGTTCCCGGCCGAGTTTAGCTCTATTTAGGGGGCGTTTATTGAACCCCTAAGACCCCTAACAACCCGACAGTAGAAGCCGGAAAGTTGGAACATCATTATCCTCATGCCCTTAAGGTGAAGTAGAGGGAATCCTAGCACAAATCATCCTAAACCCATGTTCCAACTTTCTGGGGTTCACTTTAAACTAGCCCTAAACCCTGATATCTAAACCCATAAACCCTAACCGGGCCCTAGCCCCTAAACCCTGAACCCTTAAACATCCTTAAACCCTAAACCTTCAAACTCGAGACCCGAAACGCGCTAAGAGCTGAGCTCCGACGTCCGAAGAGCTCCAGAGATTTTTAAAACTCACCAGGCCATGTGCTGCAGGGGCCTTAATAATTAAACTAGGGCGTGGGGGTATATTAGTATATTATACTGTAATGATAATTACAATAGGGCTGCTTTAAAGGGGGCTATAAGGGCTACTATAAGGGATCTATAAGGGCACTGTAAAAAATATATTTAGGGTCGTCTGCCTGAACTCTATACAACCCAGCTTCTTGAGGGTTCCTTCCTTCTTATGTTTCTTATGATTTCATTATTGGAGTCCTGAAAACAGGTAGGCTATTTGTGGTTCAGGGACTTGGAGTCAGGGTTGCTAACACGATTACCATAAGGGTTCCATGACAGATCTGGGTTTTGCGCTGTGGAGTTTAAGGTTCCATGGTTAAGGGCGTAAGCTTTGGTGGCGTGCGCCTGTAGGTTTATTGTGGGAGTTGCCACCTGCAACCCCCTACTCTAAACCCTAAACCCTAAACCCCTAAACCCTAAACCCCTAAACCCTAAACCCTAAACCCCTAAACCCTAAACCACTAAACCCTAAGCCCTAAACCCCTATAAACCCTAAACCCTAAAAACCCTAAACCCCTAAACCCTAAACCCCTGAAGCCCTGGAGCCGACCTTTGGACAACTCCTCCGTTCAAGGCGAAACTGTTGCATCTTCAAATCCAGACGAGGAAACAGGCCACAGCTTCTGTTCTTTCGGAGAGGCAGAACTTAGGGTTTAGGGTTTAGGGTTTTTTAACCCCACAACTTAAACCCTAATCCTAATCGCCTCTGTCTAATGCAGTATTTTGTTGGAAAGTAGCAGGCAGTGTAGAACTCAAGGGTGGAAGGATGAAAAGGGCATGGTAGTACAATGCGGGCTGTAATTATGAAGGCCCCTTATGCTAAATCCTTACAGTACAATAGCCGTTATAGTAGCCCTTGTAGAACTCTTTTACAAGGAGCATTTTCAGGATTTGGGATTTTGGGTTTGGGGCTACGGCGCATTCCGACACCAAGTCTATGACCTCGTCTTAATCAAGTCATGTCATCATGTATGCAGTTGCGCTGTATTCCTTTCTTATACTGAAGCCGCTAGACCCTAAACCCTGAAACCTTACAAGCCCTAAACCCTAGAACCTCGGAGCCTTCAAGGCCCAAAACCTAGAACTCTTCAGCCCTGAACCGCGGAGCTTTGGCAGGAGCAGGAGATTATGGAAGATGAGAAGCAGTACTACGACTTGGAGGTGGCTTAGGATTTTTGGTTTTAGCCTTTACGCTTGTGTGTTGTTGGGTTTTGGGCTTTTGGGATTTGGCTGGCTGCAACTAAAGGGGTTCTACAAGGGTGTAAGTGGGTTCGTTGAGGCCTATTTTTGGTCGTGTGGGGCTTCAAGACGGTCCCATACGGGTATAAAGGTGGGTGGCTTCAACTATCAAGGTTCAGGCTTGAGTTGAAGGTTTAGATTAGGGTTTAGTGTTTGCCATAGTGAGGTTGGGTCCTGGGTTGAAGGGTTGTGTATACTGTTTTCATGTGTATACATGTACATTTATTTGCACACGTACGTGTTCAATTTGTTATCGCCTGGTAAATGAGAGAGTTTAAACGTTTTTTCTCGGTTTTCAAGCGAAGAGTATGCTCGTGACGAGGAGTCCGTGTGAAGGCACATGGCTGCAATTCAAGAACGTCAGGTCATTTTGCAAGACCAGGCCGGCTGTCTTTCCTACGGTTGATGGTATAAATCCTGCATTACTGTAAGGACCCTAAACTACGGCAAATATAGTAGATTCCTTACTATGGATAATGCAGGATTCAAATCATCAACCGTAGGAACATACCTCAGGTAAGCCAGTGAAATGTTGATTGTCGATGCTCACAATATTGGCCCCATGCGCTTCTATATCCCAAGCCGAAACTGAAGCTCGAACGCCCAACGGCCCGACGTTCAAGAAGCCCAGTGCGAAGTTAGGTTCAGCTGGAAACTCCAAGCCCCAAGAGCAGTTTACATCCTAAACCCAAACACCTAAATGCTAAACCCGAGGTCGGAATCACTAAAAATCGCCGCCATAACAGTCCCCGTTTTTTGATACTCGAACATGCCCCAGAACCCTACGCTAATTATGATTAACACCTCTAGAACCTAAACTCTTTAAAACCTTGTAAAATCGTTAACTGCAGGCTCGGCGCCTTGAGCTGACGGAGAAGAGTCAGATGTGGACGGAAGAGATTCACAGATGCACAGCTTAGGGGTCGTAATTTTTGGGGTTCTTTAGCTCTGAGAACTCAGAGTTTATGGCTCCATGGGTTCTAGGAGCGCTTAGGGCTTCAGGGTCTGGGGTTTTAGGGTTTAGGGCTCTCAGGCTTTAGGGTTCTTCATATGTGTTGGCTCTCCATAAAAATCGGCCTCTGCATATTAAGCTCCTACACCTAGGTTCAGGAGCTTTCCAAGGATGGGTTGAAAGGTTCTGCTGTCGTTTGTGTAGCGGTTCCCTATGGGTTCTCTATGCGAGTTCTACAAGGGTTCTACAAAGCTTTAGGGTCCAAGGTTGCTTTTGCAAGGGGCGGGGCAAGGGGATACGGGTGTTGAGGTGTAGGGTGTTGGCCCTTGGGTGTGAGGTTCCGGGATCCCAGTTTTTTGGGCATTCGGTTGCGCAGTGTAGGCAGCAGCGTCTGGAGGTTGAGGCTCGAGCCGCAGGGTGTCGGGTTGGGATTCGTTTCTTTAGATGTCCCGCTTTGGATGACTTGCTTTGTGTGTATGCTTCCAAGTTGAGAAGATTGGTACACCGAAGATTGCTAGAACATATTGCAAGACTGTCAATCCCAGAGGCTAAACCCTGAACCACCCTGAATCCCCAGAACCCTGAACCCCATAGCCATCCCTAAACCGCCTTAACCCCCAAACCCTAAACCCTAAATCACTCGAACCCCTTCAAAACCCCACCGTCGCTTCCGTGCACATGCAGCTTATGAGGTGTAGGAGCCTGCAGAAATCGTAATGTCCTCCCGGTACGCATATTTGTGTAGGCTTGCACAGTGTATCAAATTATATACACAGAACTATCTTTATTTTTTACCTACCTATCTATCTACCGACCTATATATATAGAGAGAGAGAAAACAAAAAAACCGAGAGAAAGAGAGAAACGCCTGTCGGACAGCCAAGCAAATGAAACACTTAACAGTCAAATCGAGCTCTGTCGCAATTCCTTTCGAAACGCTGTCCTGAAAATCGGAGTCGGGGCATGCCAAGGACCGCGAAACTGGATCAGGACGCTTGCGCAGAGTTTGAGGGGGTCGCTTAGGACTACACACGTTGCCCGACAAGCTTGATTGTAAATAATAGTAGACTAGGAGACGGTTAAGATGGGAAAATTGCTTTCTTTGAGGATTACTTGCGAAAGTGCAACCGCACAATCCTGAGTCCTTCAACCCCTAAAGCCTTAAACCCTGAACCCCCCAACCCTTAAACACTGAAGCTCTCAAACCCTTCAACCCTGAAGCCCCAAACCCATAAATCCTTAACACCGTCCGCCCTAAGCCACACTTACAGAAACCCTAGTTTCGGGGATTGTGATGGTCTGTGCAGACCGCATTACATCCAAGAAAAGTGCGAGCCAACAAAGGCCAAGAAGGTGCTGAATGAGGATGGCAGCAAGAAGGAGGTGCAGAGGCACGAGCGGGCCATCGTGAAGAGAAGAGGAACCTTGCAACCCACGACAAGGACTCCGGGTTTTACTGAGGGAATCTCTGGCGATGACACGAATTCCTTTGAGGGTCCTGCTACCGTTGTACCTGAGAAGCTTGATTTTGTGACGAACCTTCCGCAGAATCTGTATTTGGACGCACTCTGCGGGCCGCTCTACTGGAAGAACAAATTGCTTGAGGAGACCTTGCAGATGCGGCGCGCCAAAGGTCTTGTCTCCGGGTCAAGCAGTGCTGTCTCGTCACGTGGGAATGCTTGCGCGACGTTGTTCTGCGAGATCCCCTTGAAGGCGAGCGGAATGTACCTTTCGCCAATGAAACCGGCAAAGGCGACGGGTGTTGACCCTGAGCTTTTGTTTGGAAGAACGCTTGGCCTAAAGGAAGGCCCGTGTCCTTGGGCAGAGCTGATCCTCAGGCGAAGGAGCTCAACAAACAAAACCCTAATCCTTCCCCCACAACCCTAAGCCCCTAAATCCCTAAGCCGTGTCCCCCGAAGAACCTTTATGCAGGCTTGGAAGATTGAGCGAGATTGGCCCTGTTCCAGCTCCTGCATAGTTATCCATCCAAGTCCCTATGATATACTTGGAGGATGCTAGAACAACACGTAAGGTACAAGTTATAGGTACCTTGATACGGGTCATTGGCAGGTACAACTACAGTTACCTTACTTCTAACCCTGGTTGCTAAGTCCCTTGCACCCTGTAAGTAGGGTGTTTTGGCTCCAGGGCTTCAGAATACACGGCCTGGAGCTTTAGCGTTGGATTGGGGTTGGTGGGGAGCCGGGTTTTGGTGCGTAGGGTGCTCCAACTCTTAGTAGCTGAGTGGATTACCCGCTATAAAACTAAAAGTGTACACTTTTTGCGGCTTATGAACTCAGCAACTAAGAACGGGTCCGTCTGTTGCCAGGAGACCAAGGTGCTGCAGGACAGGCTCTCACTGTGGTCGCGTGGGCTTTCGGGTTCAGGGTCTACCTTAACCCCCCAAATCCTACCTTTTTAAGGACTCAGATAAGGAAATCCTATTAAGGAACATAGTAAGGAATATTGGCCAAGACTCGGATTAAGGCCAAGAGGCCAGCGCAAGGTGAGGATAGGTTCTGGGCTTGTTCGGGGTTTGGGGTTCCTGTAGGGATCACGGTGTAGGATTCAGAGTCGGATTTACGGTTTTGGGCAGGTGGGGTGTGCGGCGGCATTTGGGCCGATCGGAAGCCTGTCTCCCTTTGCCAGGGGTAGCTCCAATAAACCTGGTTGGTGTCAGGGTTTCGAAGTTATCCTTAAAACCCCAACACCATCTAAACCCTAAACCATTAAACGTCATAAACCCTAAGTGTCTGCAAACAGGACTCGCTGCACGAGCACCGAGAGAAATGGAAAGCAAAGCTCATCGAACTCTATGCCAGCAACAAGGCGCCAGTAAACCCAAAACCCGAATATAGAGGCCTTTATTGCCTTGGTAATTACCTATACTATTTCGGGGGGCTCCTTATTACTATCATAGTATAGTGGCCCCAAGACCCTGTTCTAATTATCAAGGCCCCTCTATTAATCCCTAAAGTGTGGAGCGTGAGGACGCCAGAGCAAATCCCCATGGCTTTGATTAAATAATTAAAAGAGGGCTTTGAGGGAACAATTTCGTGTATGTACATGAGTAAGGGGGGAATACCCTAAGGGTCCATATGCCCAAACAGGATATACTTTGACCGTAAAGTACCGATGCATCAGTGCAGGGACTACTTCAAGGCCAAAAGATGTACTATTTGGGTACATGGACCCTTACGGATAAGAACTGAAGAGTTTCTGAGAGCCCCCCATTGGACTGACGAGCTTGTGGATGTAGTTGCCCTAAACCCTAAACCCTAAACTTTTAAACCCCTAAACCCTAAACCCCTAAACCCCTAAACCCTAAACCCCTAAACCCCTAAACCCTGAACCCCTAAACCCCTAAACCCCTGAACCCCTAAACCCTAAACCCTAAGGGTTCAAGGGCTTCAGGGCTTAGGTCCTCGGGGTTCACAGGCTTTACGGACGATTCAGACCTGAGTCGGCGATGACAGTTCTAATTCGAACATGTCTTAATCATAACATGGTTACACTAGTACAAATACTTGTAAATGTCATACTAGCAGTTGTTTTGTTGACAGTTCTGGTGAGTCTTGAACTTTAGACAGTCGGCGCTGAATCTTGCGAGTACTGGGGTGGATGCTATGTAAAATTTTAAGCATTAAGTCCACATGCCAGCATGTTCGAGATCACGATGTAAATCAGGTTTAGGGCTGTTGTGCGTTTGCCAAGTTTCGTTTGAAGATGTGTCCTTGTTCTTTCTGACACCTGCAGCCAGGGTCGACCTGAATCCGGATCTGCTTTTCTGTTCGAATCAACCATCGCAACAACGCGCATCGTAGTACAGATTCCAGTTTCTGTATGACTACCGCAGAACAACAGCAGGGTCATCTCTGGGATGATTTAAACTCTAAACCCTAGACCTTATGCGCTTGCACAACCTTTGATAATCCTCCCCCACGCCCCGGTCCGAGGTGGTTACACACGTGGTCGCACACCCACCCTCAACCTTGCGTCTGCCTTTTAATATTGGGGTCTGATCAATCAGTCATGAAAACTGAACTTCGGGTCGCCCATACACTACTTTGCTCTGCTCCGATCCATATACTAAAACATAACCCCAAACGCTTTTCCAACCCTGCTCTGCTCCGATGATACTGCTGATGGACAAAATCCTGCATTACCCATTATAAGGAATATACCATAATTCCCATAGTTTAGGGTCCTTAGGATCATGCAGGATTTTGTCCATCAACAGTAGGTATCTCGGCATCTTGGGGCTTAGTGCCAGCCCGCGACACGTCCCAAAAATCCGAGAAAACGTTCACAAGCATCGTGGTTATGGGGACCCTGAACCTTAAATCCTAAACCCTAACTTGAAGTTATGAGGAACCTAAACCCTATAAACCTTCACAAAAGCCTCGAGACATTCAAAACCCTCAATCAAGGAATATAGCTCAAATCAGTACAGTAATAGTAATTCATAGTTCACAGGGACCCTTATCAAGTCCTTATTAGGGTCATTAAGACCCCAAACCCCCTAAACCCTCAACCTAAAACCCTAAACCCCTAAACCCTAAACCCCTAAACCCTCAACCTGAAACCCTAAACCCTAAACCCTCAACCTTTTTTCCCTAAAACCCTAAACCCCTAAACCCTAAACCCTCAACCTGAAGCCCAAGGATCCCCCTTGATCGATTGTCAGGTCAAGCTCCGGCCGCTCATCGAGCACACCGCCGAAAAGCAAGCCGCTAGGTTCGGTTGAGATAGGGGTACCCTAGGGTTCCTTTAAAGGGCTACTATAAGGGTACTATAAGGGTTCTATAAAGGGTTTAGGGTTTAGAGTTTCCGAAAGTTGGGGGTACCGTATTTTGGGGTCCTTATAAGGATCCTACTATTTAGGGTACTATATTGGGGTCCTCTATTTGGAAACTCTCATATGTTGGATGAGGTGGGGCCCTTGAAGGAACCCTTAAGAGATCTGTAAGGCTTACTATAAGGGACTGTAAGGGTTTCAGAGGATTTTGTTTTTTTTAGGGGTTTAGGGGTTCAGGGTTTAGGGACTGGGAGGAGAGGGGTTGGGGTCGAGGGTTGTAGGGTTTATGGCTAGTTCCTGCACTGAACGTGAACTCCGTAAGTTCAAGTCCGACAGAACCACCGCCACACCCCACCTGCTGCCATCCACGTTGCAGCAACCAACATCGCCCTCAACCCTCTATACGCCGATGAGTGCTAAACTGTGGAATGCAAACCCGTATACTCGCGTACAGAACTCAGAACCACAAGGAACCGTAAAAGGCCCAACGGGACCGGCTGACACTCGAGACTTGATGTAGAAGCCTAGTAACTAGCAACGCTATTCCTGAGGGTTCCTTTTTGTATCTGTACTCTAAAGGAGCCCCAAGCCCTATTCTAATCATTAAGGCCCCTCATTCGGGCCTGTTTTCGATGCGCGTCAGAACGGTTCCGATAAAGCTCCGCGCTTGATGGCTCCTGTCAGGATTCGTTTAAGAGTTCCTGTCCAAGTGGTTCCTCTGACGATTCTTTCAAGGCTCCATTTGGGAGTTTCCGAAAATAGGGCACCCTAATGTAGTACCCTAAATAGTAGGATCCTTATTATAAGGACCCCAAAAAAGGTACCCCGAATTTTCGAAAACTCCCATTTCACGCTTCCTTCCCTCTAAAAGGTTGCTACTTCAAGTGTAGGTCAGATAACAGCGTGCGAGCTCCTAAACTATTCGCAAAACCCCAAACCCCAAGAGCGGGCCTCCGAGCTCTCCTCCTCTTTGGATCTCGTGTATATACTATGTATAGGGTTTACTGTAGCGGCCGTTGGTTTGTCCAGGTCCGTTCTACTTTGCCATGTATCGTTTTGGTGACATTTGTTCCAGGCCTCGGAACCCTACAGCCAAACACCAGGAACCCCACGCAGACACCCCAAACCCTAGACCCTGAACCCCTAAACCCTAAAGCCCTGAAAGACTCTCATCCCTAAAGCTTCAACCCCAAACCCCCAAAACCCTGACAGACCCTAATCCCTAAAACCTAAACCCTAAACCCCCAAACCCTGAAAGACCCTTGTGGCTCAGGAGCAGGTCTCACATATGGAGATGAAGCAACTCGGCAGGAACTTATAGCACCTAGGAGCCCCGAGCGTAATGTAGGGACCTTAATAATTCGAATAGGGTTCCCTTTAAAGGGGTCTTCAAGGGCTACTATAAGGGATCTATAATGGAACTATAATAAGGAACCCCCAAAATAGTATCGGTAATTATTTGGGCCCCTAGAGTAGCGCAGGGCTTGTGTAGAAGGGTTTGTTAGGGTCTGCGGCTGAGGGTTTAGAATTTGGATCTACGCTCAGAACCACTACATTTTCAAAGTCATCATCATCGTCATCATAATCATAGGGCTTGGCATATAGCAGGGGGACGTAATAGTAAGTTCATCATCACCATCGTCAGCATGGCATCAGCTTCACTGTCCTAGTCGTGTCAAGCTTTTCCAGCAGCATGGTTTAGGGCTTAGGATCATCATCGCTATGCCGATGGACGCCACCACTACCATCACCAGATGCTCAACCTCTGAAGCCTTAAATTCTCGACACCTCGACTAAATCCCCAACGCTTGGGCCTTGGGAGCAGTGGCAAAAGAGCTTTAAACACAGACACAACCCAAGAAGCCCTAAGCCTTAAAGACTAAAGCCCTAAACCCAAGAAACCCCAAGCCCTAAAATCTGAAAGTCTCAATCCCTCACGGTTGAGACTCCAAAGGGTTATGTAAAGCTGTTAGTTCTATAGTTACGGTTCTGAAGGGCACTCAAGGAACACAGGTGCAAGGAAAAGGACAAAGCATAACTAGGGCTTCTGTAGTTCAGGGTTAGTTTAGGGAGGGCTCCCTATAGTTTATAGGCCCAAGATTGTAGCTACAGTACAATGTACACCGAAACTTACTCTGATTCTTCAGGCTCCTGCAAAAAGCTTTATTTAGTGCTCACGGATGTGTATGAGTAGTCGCATTGTGTTGCGATAGCTCGAACAGCAACATCAAGTAGCCTGTAAATTTGGCAGCAACGGTGCTTTAAGCTTAAGGTTCTGCTGTCGGTTCCAACTGGTTATCCGGTATACAACGCTGGCTTCTACTTCAGGTGTTAGGCCGCAGGCACCTCTTTTAAGATGAGGCTGTCCAACCGTAGACGCTCTTGCTTGCAGTGCTCGCGGAATCTCCGCACAGCGAATCACCACTGTCCAAATCTAGGCCCGAGCCCCGTACGTACCAAAGACCCTCAGCAAAACCCTCCAGCACAAGGTCCCAAACAAACCCGAAACCCTAGTTAATGCAGGAACCTGATTAAGAAACCCTGGGCCTATAACCCCAAAATAGTAGGATTCATATGAGGAGCCCTAATAAAGGTCCCAGGTTTCTTAATCAGGTTCCTACTTTAAACATCTCTACAGGTTGGGACATGGACGGCTTGTAGGTTCTAGGCGGCAGTCACTCAGCCCACGCATCAGCACCCAGAGACACCCCAAACCTTGCATACCATCCCCGTCTTGAAACCCAACCCATCGAATTCGAGAAAGGGCAGAATAAGAGACCGCAGCCTAAACCATGATTCCTACCTGAGTGTCGCAAACCCTTGAACGAAATACAACACAGCCCTGTTCTGGTGCCGGCCGGCATCCGATGGCCTTTGCAGAATGGAGGCAATCCTCGAGCAGGCCAATGGCACGTTTGTGTGTTTGTGTGTGTGTGTGTGTTTGGGGGTGGGGGGTGGGGAGCACGACGCCCTACGTGAACCCCGAAAGAGTTAAACAAAAGCCCACGCGCTTTCGTTTTTAATGAACTAATTGTAAAGGAGTTCGTATATAACGACATGATAGTTCTACAATGAAACGAACAACCTAATTACTGTTCAAGCCGAGCGAAAAGAGCCGAGCTTTGTACCGAAACTTTGGCCGCAGTCAGGAATTCTATAACCGTTAACCGAAACCCCTAAACCTAAATCCCTGAAGGACGTGTGCGTTCTTTAGCATTCAGTTGCCAAGTCTCCCATCAGCAACCCTAAATTCCCCTTAGAATTCTTGGGGGGCGGGATCCTCCATAGTTATGACTTACGGTACGTTCATACTCCTAAATTCAGAGTGTTGGCGTATCGGATAGAGGGGCCTTGAGAATTAGAAAAGGGTGCCGGGGTACCTTCGATTGTGGATGTATTACTAAGAACCCTAAGGAATAGTATTGGTAGCTATTCAAGGCCTTAAATTAGCCCATCATAGGGTGACCTGCGAACCATACTCGAGGCGTCGACAGCTAATCCGCAGGTTATCCAGTACTTTGTTCGAGATCAACCCACTCAAGACGTTGGTTTCCCGCGGACACTTCTCGATACCAGGAGTATCCAAGACATGTGCGAAAAGTTTGCTCGGGTAGCTAATCCCCAAACCTACGCCCGGGACCCTACCCTAAGGCTCCTGGACCCTTGTAGTGAGATCCCGAACCCTAGCCCTCAAAGCCGGAACCCGCCCCCAGAAAGCCCAAGACCCTATTAGGAGCCTTAGGGTAAGCCCTAAAACCTAGCCCCTAAATCCCTAAACGAAAGCCTGAACCCTGAGCCCTAAAACCTGACCCCTAAGGGTCCAAAGGACCCAATAATTAGGTACTTAGGCTTCGGATAGTAGTTATGTAGGTTACTATTTTGGAGTGTATATGATAATTAGGTACTTGGACCCTTAGGGGACCTTTCATCACCCCGAAAACCCTAAACCCTACCCACGAAAGTCTAATAGAGGCTTACAGGAAGAATTGCTCAGCCCCCTCGTCCAAAAGCAGCCACATGCCCAAGCACTAAGGTTTAAGGTTTCGGGTTTGAGGGGTTTAGGTTTAGTAGGGGGGTTTTGGGCTATAGTACATAATATACCCCGAAACCTCATTCGACTTATTCACGCCCTCATATCAAACACTTTTATGCAGGTCTGGGGACCATGACTTTCGTGACACACATGAGCTGGATTAGGCAACAGTGGAGACACCGGGGACATGTAGGCCAACCCATGTGCCTGTATTGTTCCAGCAATTTGGGATGGCTAGGTTCATGTTCATCTTGATGCAGCTATTCCTTTCTGAGTCGCCAATGGTTTTTGTAAATGTTTAATACGGTTTTCGCTGGTTCAAGCTTGTTGCTACTATTCATAATCTTCCGTATTACAAAGCGTACCCAGAGACTCCAAAACCCCTTAATTAAGGAATATACCTTAAATTATAATAGGATCCCTAATATGGTTTCAGGTATATTCAATATCCTGAATTAAGGGATTTTGGAAGGTCTGGGTATTTGCAAAACTGCAACTGCAGGTCTAGCATCGTCGTCCGCTAGGGTTGATCCTCCTATTCGGATACGGGAGTTTCCGAAAAATTCGGGGTACCTTATTTTGGGGGTCCATATATATATATATATATATAATAAGGAACCTATGATTTAGGGTACTATATTAGGGTCCCCTATTTTCGGAAACTCCCATACACGTGTTGGTACCGTTGAAATGGCAATAATTACTCTCAGTCAGCCGTGATTGGAAGGCAAACTTGACGTCACAGGCTTTAACCAGTTTGTTTTGTGTGGTGTCGGATGAGAAGGGGCTGACGAATAAGTTGGAATTGGTTTTTAAGATGACCCAAAATTATTGGCTGCGCAGTTTTTTTTTGGGGGGGGGGCATCGCATATTGCAATACGAGTGGATCGGGTTTACCATGATCATTTCGCGGCTTCCACAGTAGTAGTAATTATTGTAATGCAGGCGGCAAAAAGCCAAACATAGAGACCTTATTGAATCATCCACAGCATGGCCTCATCGTCAGGCCAAACAGCTGGAGAATGCGATCCAGCAGCTTGAGAAAAGGTGTCTTGGCTTGTATCTCGGGGCTTGAACAATGTTCGACAGATACTGGAGCACTGCTGTTCATGTATGTTCCTCTTTATACTCATGCTATAATGCATCGGGATCTCTTACAAGGCGCTACCGAGACACAAGTCTGATCCGACAAGCACGCACGCGCGGGGGGAGGCAAAACCACAAGTAGTCGCAAGACCCTGAACCCGTTATGCGTTAGGGTTCGTTTAGGGTCTTGGCCATTGGCAAACGACGCTCAAGAGCTCTGTGATGTGGTGGCTTGCGTTGCATACGAATATATGTGCCTCTCTCAAAACTTCAAAAGATCGTGGTTTTTCGGGCCTTTATCGGGGTCCCTCAGTGTCTGGAACTGCCATATTGTAGGCCGATACCGTGCTGAGTACAAGTCAAGTGGAAGGACGTTTGGTCCACCGTTATTGCAGTGGTTTCCATGTCTGGTTTATATAGGTTTCGCGTTGTTGAAGTCAAGATCCACATTCCCAAAGGCTCCATGTACCTTTATAGTAGATACTTAGGCCTTAAAGGGGTCCCTATATAGGTACTTTAAGGCCTAAGTATCTACTATATGGGTACATGCAGCCTCAGGGATTCTTGCGTCTTGGGGCCAGACTCACAGTTCGAGAAGTTTCGAAGTGCAGAGCGGCGTTGCTGGTTCATAGTTATGTTGCGGAGCTGTCCGAAGTTGCCAATGCCACTATTCATGGTTTTGATGGTAAGCAATTGGCATTTGAGATTTGTCAGGGTTTAAGGTTGCTAGTTTAGGTTGCAAAAATCAGAAAACAAACTTTTTGACACAACGCATATTACTATAGTGACACCGTCCCAAAAAAAGTCCTACCTCCCCAGCCCTCGGAAAAAAAGAAAAAAGCAACAAAGCAACCGGTGTGTTTGCGTCCTGAACGGAATCGGAGTAGGATGTCGAGTTTCAAGCATGTCCTAAGCCCAAGCAGAAGCCGAAGTGGTAGAAGGGCATGTAAGATCTTCGACTAGAGGTGTCATGAGCTGAGTTGGACAGCCGTGTATGCCGTATGCAAGGTCCTACAAAGGTTTGGCAAGATTCTATCAGCGTTTGCAACAAGGTTCGTTATATTAAAGGGCTCTACAGGGTTTCATGCGGGCGTTATGCGGGTTTTGTCCGGTTGAATTGGTGTTTATGGGCTTCTAGAACAAACGCTTCAGAAGAAGGGGCTTTCGGTCATTACATATCCTTGGCCGGAACCCGATCAACAAGCACCACCGGGTGTATCGCTGCACCCGGAATTCCAAACCCTAAACCCTAAACCCCTAATGTAGGAACCTGGTTAAGAATCCCTGGTTCCATAACCCCCAAAATAGTAGGGTTCATATAAGGAACCCTAATAAAGGCCCAAGGTTTCTTAATCAGGTTCCTACATTAAACCTTAGACCCAGTCCTGCGTTGAAAACCGAGAGCCCGAAGCCCTGGTCCTCCAAAGCCTCAAGGCGTTCAAGGGATCCTTTGCCCTAAGGGCCCAAGTACCTCATACTCATGTGGGTGTTTCCAAAAATTAGGGGTACCTTACTGTGGGGTCCGAAAAAAAAGGATCCTACTATTTAGGGTACTATCATAGGGTCCCCTACTTTCGGAAACTCCCATATACCCCCCCCCCCCCGCCCAAACAAAAAAATCCCCCATTTAACTTCTAACCGACGTAGCTGCTATCCTAAACCCAAGTATCTAACTACCTCAAATCCTAACCCCTTACCCAAGTATCCACGAACTTTCTTAAATCCTAAATACTAGCCCAAGTATCTAACTACCCTAAACCCTAAACCCTCAATCCAAGTATCTAACGACCTCAAGCCCTAAATCTTAACCCTAAACCCTAAACCCCCCAAACCCTATCTTAGCTTCTGTTTGGCCCCGTCTCAGGAAGGCAGATCTCCAGTCCGAGGTGAGTCAGCTCGACCAGGAAGTGTACTTTATAGCTTAGGGTTTATATAGTGGCATTACCCAAGGGTTCCTTTAAGGGTTTCGTTTTAAGGGGTCTATAAAGAGTACTATAAGGGCGACCAAAAAGGGGAAAAAATAGGGGCCTTAATAATTACCTGTAGTATTTTGGGGGGTTCCTTTTATGGTTATAGTATAATGGGTCCCAAAACCCTATTCTAAGTATAATTTAGGCCCCTACTGTATATTAGGGCTTGGGGTTTTAGGGTTTTGGGCCGGGGTGTTAAGGTATTTTTTGTCTTTCTGGGGGTTGAGGGTTGAGGGTTCGGGGTTTCGGGGCAGGTCGTGGGATGGTAGGGTTTGTCACTGTTTAGGTTTAGGGTTTTCCGAAAGCACTGCACCAGGTGTGAATGCAGCTCTCGAAGCCTATTCAAATTCATCAGTCAACCCTCAACTCCTACATCCCAAACCCTAATTCCCAGACCCTAAACCCGAAACCCGTGTAAATAAAAAACGGATCCCTAAATCCCATATCCTGTTCATCACTCCTGCCTGGAACCATAGCTTAGTTCAGGGTTTATGATGTAGTAGTAGTAGTAGTTGTTGTTGTTTTTGTTGTAGTTGTAGTTGTTGTTGTAGTAGTAGTAGTAGTAGTAGTAGTAGTACCAGTAGTAGTAGGTAACCTTTAGCCTTGAAGGTATTATACTCCCTATATGTAACGTTGCCAAAGATTAAAATTAAAGTCCCCTAGGATACTCGACAAGTAAAGTAGTGATTGCCCTTGAAGTTACAGAGGCATCCTGATTATTTCTTCATAGACATGAGGGTTTCCGAAAATACGGGACCCTATGATAGTGCCATAAATCGTAGGATCCTTATTATCAGGACCCCAAAATAAGGTACCCCTATTTTCGGAAACCCTAAACCCTTTATAGAACCCTTATAGTACCCTTATAGTAGGCCTTTAAAGGAACCCTAAGGTACCCCTAATTTTCGGAAACCCCCACATGTTCTGCCGGGCTCTAGACCTTCCAAAATCCCTGAATTAAGGAATATACCTTAAATCAAATCATATTAGGGATCCGAATATAATTTAAGGTATATTCCTTAATTAAGGGGTTTTGGAGTCTCTGGGTACACAGGAGTGCGAGAAGAAGCGGTTTGAGCTTGCGGAGCACATGCAGAGCGACATAGCTCAAGAGACCCAGGGGGGGCTGAGTGCTATTTTAAGGCTTAGGGTTTAGGGGTTTGGGGCTTAGGGTTTAGGTTTTAGGGTTTAGGGTTTAGGGTGTCGGGTTTAATAGCTCAAGAGACCAGGGGGGGCTGAGGGCTACCGACCGCACCCC
>BGNK01000006.1:5126-67898 GCA_003297005.1 Symbiodinium sp. clade A Y106 | reverse complement strand
CCCCCCACCCTCCCCAAGCCGAAACTGTGTGACTGTGCACACTACACTTTTTCCACATGAGGGCTTCAAAAGCGACAACTGTCACGAGGATCGCGTCCCAAGACGACCGATCCGTGTGACAGTGCACATTTTTCAGGCACGACTCTCCCGTGAGGGTGCCAAAGCCGAAGCCATCAACTGTCACGAGGATCGCGTCCAATGTGACTGCAGACACTTCCGAAAGAGGACTCCGACAAACAAGGCAACAGTCACGCGGACCGTGTTCCCTGACAGGCCCGATCCCTGTGACAGTTGACCCATTGCAACCCTATTGCAATTGCCTCAAAGCGACAACTGCACAAAGATCGTGGCGCCACGGTCAATAAAGCCATAATCGTCAGCAGGCACGTGGGCAGAAGATTCTCGACGACCGACCAAAGAAACACTAAGATGATTGTGACAATGATGATCATGACTATCGTCATCATCATCATCAATATCATCATGAGCATGGGTTTACCAAACACCCCAAGCAGATCCAAACATGCAGGGGGGAACCACCCAACCCACACCACGCCACAGGGGGGCAAGGGGGGGAACCACCAAAGCCCACACCCGAACCACACCACANGCCAGGATTCTGCTTCGGAGTTCTAGAGATAAAGATTGAAAGGGAAATGGTGGACCATGCCTGGGGGAGGGGGGTGGCCGGTCGAACCGGGATCATATATACTGTTTGGGCACATGGACCCTTATGCATTAGGGTACCCTATTACTGCTGTAGCTAGCCTTCTGCAGCTACAAACGAAGCACTCTGGTAGTTCGGAAAGTAGAGGGAGGGCTTGGGCTGTTTCCGAAAATAGGACCCTCATATAGTTCCCTAAATCAAGGATCCCTACTAAATCGAAGGATCCCTACTAAATGGAAGGATCTCCACGGAAACTCCCATTTTCCGGGTGATGGTTTGTAAAAATACCTGGAGGGCGGCCGGACCGCCGAGACCACGAAGGAGGTAGTGTAAAAGTTCTCTTCAAGTTTCCGTATGTTTGTAGAAACCCCTAAACCCTAAACCCTTCGCCATTGCAACTAGACTTGACGGCCAGGGCCCGACGGCCACGGAGGTGGTCTGTTTGCATGTTTCGGGTTTCCCCCTGTCAAAAAGCGTTTTCGTAGTTTCGAGAAGAGGCTTCCGAGGCTCTGCATAGAGGCCGCCATGGATGTGTAGTCGAGGACCGCCCCCACAAGGACCTTAAACCAAAACGGCCCTACCCATAGGCTCCAAAGTAGTTCCCTTTTGGGATTACCTTATAGGATTCTAAATATGAACCCCCAAAAAGAAACTACTATGGAGCCTCTAGGTAGTCAGCACCCAGCATCTCACAATTGATTTGAGCTTACACGTGGCCCCTGCTTGTTTTCTTGTTGCGTGTGGACTTCTTGTGGAGCATGCCACAATTGGTAACGTTTTCGTCGAGTTTTAAGCGTGCTGTCCGCTTGGCCTGTTTAGTTTCAGAGCTGCAATAGTGTACAGCAAAGAACCGTGTCATTTCGCCTGCATGTGTAAATTGTGTATTTTTTTTCTGCCTGAGTTTTCTTCATAAAATTTCTTGGTGCTTCGCCAAGGTGGCATATCCAATTCAATAATCTAGACCCTGATTCACGAACTCGGGTACTATCCATGACATCCTCATTCTGAACCCTGTCCCAAGGGCTTAATTATTAGTTAGGGGTCTACATGACAGAATTTCGAGTTCAGGGTTTAGGGTCAGTCTTCAACCACAAAGCAGCTTGCCGCTGCACCCTGTGAATTCGAGGTCGTCATGTGCAAAAACCCTAAACCCTAAACCGTGGCTCTGCTTGAAAGAAGCGATCGGTGTCTGGTGTTCTTTAAATGATCTTCCTCTGTGGGGTCTTTTTCCGCGTGCCTCGGCGTATTACCTCAAACTCGCGTTTGCAAGCAGCAGTATAGCATCCTTTGGAACCCGTGTAGGCACCAGTACAGACGGGAAAACAACACTAAACCCGAAACCCCTAAACCTCTCAGGATATGCAGAGCTTGATCGCTTCATCCCTGCTGGCGACGAGGTCATCTCGCTCGACGTTGCAGGCTGGTACGATGGCTTTAGGCAAACTTCTACGTCTGTTGCGCTTTGCGGTTTGCCTATGGTACCTTTAAAAAGGTAGATGTACCAACTTGTTAGGCTCACATGCCTCTTTAAAATTACATTGGTTACTCCAGGTTGAGTTCAGGGTTTAAGGTTTCGGGTTAAGCGTTCTAGGACGCTTAAAGGAACCCTTAAGGGATCTATAAGGGTTACTATGAAGGACTACGAGGGTTATAGGGGTTTGGGGTTTAGGGTGTTAGAGGATCGGAGTTGGGGTTTGAGGACCTTAGGTTGGGTCTCAGGGCCTGGGTCTCGCAATGAGGGTTCAGGGTCTTAGGGTCTGCTTGGAGGGTCCGGGGACGTAATAAGTAGTTACCCATAGGCCCCAAAGTAGTTCCTTTTTGGGATTACCTTATAGAATTCTAAATATGAACCCTCAAAAGGAACTACTTTGGGGCCTATAGTTAAAAGCAGGTAGAGATATTAAGCCTTCCGTCGACTCAACGACTAAACCATGTGGAACTACGTAGTTGCGACCTTCGTATCTTCAATGCCACCCCGCGCTAGCTCGACTCCTGGTAAGCTCGACTCCTGGTATGGGTTCAGATACGGTGTTAAAAACATGGGTTTAGGGCTTAATGTATGAAGCGATGCATAAGCCGGTGTTGTTTCCCCTACGTTGCTATCGGCCTTGCTGGCATCCCACAGAAGCTGAAGTACACCTTCTGCTTGGACCGTGTGATGTTGATGATAGTGTGACAGTCATGCCGGCAATGTCTATGAGGGTGAATGTTGGCAATGACGATAGCGATGACAATGTTGATTGTTGTTGTTATGACTGTGATGATGTTGGTGCTGGTGAAGACAAAGGAAAAGTGCTCTCATTCCAGTTGCTTATTCCGTTCCCGGAGCATTTTCGAACTCATTGTAGTGATGACCTTGACATGTCACCTTACTCAACTGTACTCACTTGAATGCCAGCTGAGGTGTCGCTGCCTTGTTGAAGAGGTTTGACTGGAACTTGCGAGTTTCTCGAACCCCATGCTTGTGTACGATCAATATGGGAGTTTCCGAAAATTAGGGGTACCTTATTTTGGGGTCCTTATAATAAGGATCCTCTTATTAGCGTACTATATTGGGGTCCCCTATTTCCGGAAACTCCCATATTAGAGGCAAGGAATCAAGGAATGCTTGCACTTAGTCGAGCTTAAGGCTTCGAGTTTAGGATTCGGGGGTACCGTTCCGCACAAGATGACCACCGTCTGTTCCGATTCTCGTGGGGTGCAAGCTCTAAACCCTAAACCCCTAAACCCCTAAACCCCCTAAACCCCTAAACCCTAAACCCTACCCGACAGGCACACCTCACGTTCTGTTGCTGCGAGGACAAAGCTTCAAAGCCTATCGGTCAACTTTGCAGCAGGCCTTGGTCTTTTCGGCGGGCAGAGGAAGTCTTTGCTGTAGTATGTAACTCGCAAGACTCTCAGCATGTAGGCATATGTCAAGGAGACTCTGATAGCTGTTCTAGGCTGCATTTTGTGGTTTGAGGTTCAGGGCATCGAACCAAACCCAAATTCCTGCTTTACCCTCAGCCCCCCCGAAACCCTGGCAGTTTCAGAATAGGGGGCCCTAATATAGTACCCTAAATAGTAAGATCCTTTTTATAAGGACCCCAAAATAAGGTACCCCCAATTCCCCAATTTTGGGAAACTCCCATGTTGCAATGTATGCACCCACCCGGCTCCCTGAAGGCCGGCAAGTCAAAGTTGCAAAACTTCAAACGAGAAGAAGCCTGAAGCCAGCAACTGTTTGGGGAAAGGGGATTCTAGTAGGGTGCCTGCCCATAATGGGGCCCAGTCATAATTGGGATTCTAGTAGGGTGGGGTCATGTTGGAGCATCCCACACCCAGCCAGCTTAACAAAAACCGTGTTTGCTCCCAAATCCAATGCCAAGGAAATGGCGCACGGAAACTGAGCGTCTACGCCCGAAACCCCTAAACCCAAAGCCCTTAAACCCTCAGCCCCCAACTCCGCATCCGTTGAACTAACCCCTGAACTAACCGAAACGACTTGTAACTTAAAAGCAGCAACTCCTAAATTCATCCTAGACCCTAAACCCTAAATTCGTCCCTAACTTAGCCTTTGAGTTGAGCCCCAAGCCCGTAGGTATCTCGTAGGTGGAGGATTCCCTAAACCTAATCCTTCAACCAATAAAACCCCTAACCCTAAACTGCCTAAACTCTGAAATCTAAACCCTAAACCCCCGCAAGCCCTAAACCCTAAACCCTAAACCCCCTAAACCCCTAAATCCTTAACCCCTTAAACCCTAAATCAATCCGTAGGTGGAGGACTCCATGCTCGCCACCTTGGCCTCCGGTCGATGGGAGGGCCGGTCGGGTCCGGCGCCGAGACTCGCAGAACTGCTGAGGGCTAATATAGGGCCCTTAATAATTAGGATAGGGTTCCTTATAGGGTTCCTTTTACAGGGGTCTATAAGGATTACTATAAGGGGTATTATGGGGGTTGAATATAGGGCCCTTAATAATTTACCTATACTATGTTGGGGGTTCCTTATTATAAATATAGTATAATGGGTCGGGAGCTGAGAGACTCGCGGAATGCATGAGGGCTATGCTGGGTTCCTGTGAAGGAATTTCGTTTAAGATACCATAATATGGAAACCCTATAATGCATCCCATAGCTAAAGCCTATCTATATATGCAGAGGGAGAGAGAGATACATACTTACATACATGTACACATCTTTCTATGTATGTAGCTTTTTTATGCAGCATGCAGCTTCGGCTTAGCATTTGCGGTTCTTTTGTGTGCGTGTGTACATTGTATACATGTATATACATATATATATATATATATATACAGATACACATACATACACATACGTATACATATGCGAACGTACGTACATACATACATTTATACACCATGCATGCATACATACATATGCACATATACGTAAACATGTACATGTACACATCAACGTACACATGCGTATACACACATACACAACACGCATATTCATACGTCCATACATATACACACATACGTACAGACAGACAGACAGACATACATAAACACAAACATACATACTACCCCGTACATACATATTGTGCTGTGTATATATGTACATATGTAGAAATACATGTCTACGCATTGCATAAATACATACATAGAATTATGCATACATCTTATATATATATATATGCACACACATGTTATCTGATCTCTGTGTGTGTTTAAACATGTATGTATGTATGCATGCATGTACGTATGTATGTATGTATGCATGTATGTGTGCATGCATGCATGCATGCATGCATGCATGCATGCATGCATGCATGCATGCATGCATGCATGCATGCATGCATGCATGGATGGATGGATGGATGGATGGATGGATGGATGTATAAACACGGTGGTTATAGAAAAAGACAGACAGAGCGACAAATAGGAATCTGCTGTCTTGTATGATTGCGGACTTCTGTATCGAACCGCTTGTCAAGCCTCTAACCGAACACACTAAACCCCACGCTCCTCAGACCACTACATAACCTGCCTTTGGTTAGTAGGGAATGGAAGAATGGTAGTAATAGTAGTTACAATTGTACCCCATTCCTCCATTCCCTACTAACCAAAGGTAAGATAAGATGATCCAAAGCTTCGCAAGGATCCTACGAAACCCCGGTGCCAACAACTGCAACCGAGGATGGTTGAACAGCGAGTATTCGACCCCGGAACCCACACATTCGGTCCTCATTCATCGAAGAGATCCCTAAACCTTAACCCAGACCTCTAAACCCTAAATCGAACAGATCCATCTGATCCTCTTAGGTTCCCGCCAAGAGGACGGACGAGTCTTTCTGGATTGCAACCCTGATGCCTTTCAGGACAGGGGTCGCGGTTTTAGGCTTTAGGGTTCAGGGTTTAGGGCTGAAGGGTTTAAGGGTTTAGAGTTCAGGATTTAGGGTCTTTATGGCTAGGGATCCATGAGGCATCTAAAAATAGGAATTTCGAGGGTCAATCAGGGTCATTAGAGTCATGAAGGTCCACATAGTCAGGGTTTCCGGATTCAGGGTTGACGACAGTGCAGGGCATAAAGTATAATGTAGACATAAAGTAAGGAGGACTGGTTGTGTTGCGTCCATAAGCTCCTCAGCATTGTTTTCGAGTCCTGCATTGTCGAGTTTCTGCCTTGAGAATGGCAGGTTCGAGAGTAAAGGCTCCTGAGTTTCGGGTGCGACAGTTGAGAAGAAACCTTGGGCCTTTATTCGGGGTTCCTTTAAAGGGGTGTATAAGGGAACCTGATTAAGAAACCTTGGGCCTTTATTGGGGTTCTTAATATGGATCCTATTATGTTGGGGTTATAGGCCCAGGGTTTCTTTATCAGGTTCCTACATTAACGGGTTTGTGCGTTCAATCAAATCACCAAGCTTGGTCTTAGTTTCCAAGTCCTTGGGATTTGGCTTGCGCAGAGACGTCGTTTCTGCCTCCTTGTCTCGCATCTCCTCCGGCCCTCGTCCATGAAAAGTTCTCTGCTGCTCGGGCATGAATGAACATTCGGCAGTCAAAACCCAGGCGCTTGATTCGATCCTCAAACCCTTTAACTTCTTAAGCCCTAAACCGCCCCCAACCTGACATAATTGCCGAGCTTCCTGCAACTGGCTGCTGCGAGATGCTCCCATGTACGTAGACACACAGCCTTTAATTTAGGGAATGCGCTTTGAGGTACATGCGCGGCGTCTGAATTCATAGTTGGTAATCACATGTTCCCTGTTACCTACGGTCCCTGATAGTTGTGTCTATCCATCTGCATATACATATATACAGAAATACATACATACATGTTGCACTGTGTATATATATATATATAGCATACTATAAGACCTCCCAAACCGCATTCCGATCGTTAAGGCTGTTCAGGCCCCCATATCGGGTTCGGGTTTCAGAGCCCAGACTTCGGGTTGAGGCTTCATAAGGCTGCATGTTTCAAACTCATTCTTGATCTTCAGGGTTTAGGGTTTAGGGTCTCAAGCATAGTACCAGGTATAGCTAAAGCTTAACCGCGGTATACCCAATACCTTGTCCTGTCACAGTTTACCAAGCTCCGACAGACTGCTCGGACATAGTTCTACAGTCTGAAGATTGAGAGAATATGTTGACGCTGGTTTTTCAACCTCCAAACCCTAAACTCTAAACCTCAATGTAGACACCGCGTGAGTACACCCAACCCCTGGCAAGATGAGCATGATGGGTATCCTTACATGTTCCATAACAGCAGGGCAGGGGGGTCTGTAAAGCAAGGGCATAACAAGTGGTCACCCTAAACCCGACGAGCGACTAGATACTCGTTTTTTCCGGAGCTGAGGGATCATCCTTACGAGTTCTGACGGTGGCGACTAAGAGGGTCAAGCGACTGAGTAAGTACGGTTAGAAGGGCCTTGATGGTACAAGTAGTTATACGTTATAGTCATTGTTACCCTATTTATACCCCTCCTGACGGAGTCCTATGATCCGTTGAGAGTAGATCCGATAATCAACCGCTAATCTCAGCCTCCAAAGACCCAGCAACAATCTCCGCAGACTCACCACTAAACTGCAAGCATCCTGTATTCAAAAACCCCAGGCCCTAGACCCCAAAGCCTAAACTATGAAGCGCCGAAGGAGATTCTGGATTTCCTGCGCAGAAAGCGAGTGGATCGCTCCGCCACCGCAGCTTTCCGACCGCCGGCCGCGCGGCTGGCAGCACCCTGGCATGGAGTGTTCAGGGCCAGGTAGCATAGAGATCTGGACTTGAATACGTACTATCTCAGGGAGATACTACAGATAGTTTTGAGATCTGAACAGTTAGCACAGCTGCACCGAGACTACAAGTGGATGATGCAATTACTGAACAAGTGGCTATAGTATTCCTTCATGGTCTACGTACGCTTGAACTGGAATATGCAGCAGAACCTCGTTCTTGAGTCCACTATGCTATCGGTTGGTTCAAAGAGGTGAGAGGTATAAGGTTTTGGGTGTTGAGGGCTTGTGGTTCAGAGGTGAAGGACCCTATCTAAGTTCGTATGGTTTGGCTGTGTGGGATTTTACATTCGGGGGTTCCGGATCAAGAAGCTTCGGGGTCGCGATGCTTGAGCTATTGCGACCAGGAGTTTTCTTCTGAGCTTTCATATAAGCTTTTTGGTTATTCTCATAGTGTGCGTCTTGGGGAGGTACACCACCCTAAACCCTAAACCCCTAAACCCTAAACCCTAAACCCCTAAACCCCTAAACCCCTAAACCCCTAAACCCCTAACCCCTAAACCCCTAAACCCTAAACCCTAAACCCCTAAAACCCTAAACCCTAAACCCCTAAAACCCTGAACCCTAAACCCCTAAACCCCTAAACCTTGCCTGGACCGTAGAAAACCGACGGTTTTTATGGACATAATAAGCGGGGAGTCACAATCGGGCGCCCTAAAAAGGTAGTTTTTTTAAAATTAGGGTAACTCCGTTTAGGGCACTTATAACTCTACTTATAACCTACTTACTAAGTCCCCTGCCCCTTCAAGTAGGGTTTAGGGCTTGCGGTGTTTCGCATGGGCTACTCCGTATAAACCTTCGTTTCTTGAAGATGCAAACAAGACAAGTATACGGCTGCAGGCACGAATCTTTCTGGTGTCTTGGGATGTAGGTGCTAGCAGCTCGGGTTGGGCAGGCCAGGAGAGGGGAGAGATCTGGACAATAAACACTGCATGAACCAAAACCCTAAACTCTACCCAACCCAGCAGTGCTGGCTGAAGTGCAGCCTATTGGCGCTTTCGTCAAACGATCTGGTTCGCCAGACCTGACTGTGCATGTCACCTTATGTTGGCGTGTGCATCATGATGAAGTGGTCAGCATGATGACGTCAATATTGTTGTTGTCGTCCTGGGCTGAGGACTATATGGTGTAGTTAGGTGATTAACCTGCCAAGCCTATAAACAACCGCGAATGTCTGAATAACAAACCCAACAAATTAGGCCTCTTCCAACACCTTCGTCTGCAGGACTATCTTGGTATACCTGTGTCTCGAGACTCGTTTGCACCTGTCTCTCAAGCGCAGCATAAGGTGTCTCTACCCTAAGCCGTACATGTTTCACCACGTGTAGGTTGTAGTGCATCGTCTGTAGGCTTTCAGTTGAACCCATCTCTAGCGCTTCTGTTGAAGTTTACGTGGGTGTTGGTTCCATTCAGGTCTGCATGTGCTGCTGTACACCGAAATGCCATACCTGTCTGGATTTACCATTTACCAAGAATCTCACCTAAAGGACTGCTGTGCAGAGTTCAGCATTTCGGTGCAGTTGTTGATGTAGTTTGAAATCTTGGGGCGTCGAAGCTCTGAGGCCGTCGGAAGTTTTAGGGAATAGACTTTACTACGTAAAAGTATATACTAGACTGTTACTTGGACCCTTTGGGGGTAAACCCTAAACCCTAAACCCTAAACTTGTAGAAGCATTCCAGCAGCAACAGCAGCAGTCCTGGGAGCATACAGCCGGGCAATCCATTGTCCCAGGCCTCTCGCCCCAGGGGCTCCAATAGACCTTAATTAAGGAATATTCCTAAGGGTTTCTTAAAGGGTTCCTTAAAGGGATCTATAAGGGTTCGATGAGGGAATGAAGGATTATTCCTTAAATCATATTGGGGATCCTACCATAATGTAAGGTATATTCCCTAAGAAAGGGATAATGGAGTCTCTGGGTCTCAAAGATCCTAACCTAATGTTGGTTAACCAAAAAAAGGAACTACAAGGGAGAGGATAGGTAGGGTTGACCCAAGGAGTCATTGACGACATTTATGTCGCTGTCGAGTCGCAGAGGGCCGGGGATACCAAAGTGGCCCCTGGCTTTATGTTTGACGTCCCTTGGCAGCAGTTTAGGGGTTTGCGGAGAGGTCTACGATGGGGGCTTGACAACTGGAATAGGCTTTGGGACGAAGGGTAAAACATACTATGGGGGCTGTACTGTAAACAAGAGGATGAAATTGCTACGTATTCAACCGAACGCTAAGCCCTACAAAGCCCTTGCTGGGGATCCTAAACCCTGATAATTATGCGTGTACCGAACTATAACCAACATCTTGTCGTAAGCGTTTCATTCCGCTCCGATGTTGAGGTCACGAAGCGCCAACTCAGCTGAATGCCCAGTCGCAAATACTGGTTCGCCGGGATCTCTGGGATCCCCAAACCAAAAGTACATTTTCTACCGGAGCGGGCACTGCTTTGATTGCAATTACCTGCTTTCAAGAGCTTAGACTACGTCATTTGGTATGCCAGCAGGCGCCCCAGGCGTGTATCAAATGCATTGATGTATTTTCTCCTCACCCTAAACCCTGTTGAGGCCGGCAAGCTCTCACAACCAAAGGCGGCTTAGCCTTCGTGCAAGAAACCCGAATATCTGGCTTCAGGACTGTTCTGCGCAAGGTACATGTCACATGTGTGAAGTCACATAGAAAGGCTCAATCCTCTTTGGCTTCTTGGGTAGATTATACAGTCTATTGTAGCAAGTATAGTTAGTATGGAATAATGGATCATCTTATCTTATTTTATTAACCTTATGTCCTTATGTTATCTCATATCGCAGTATGTCTGAAACCTTCCACCAAGGTTTCGATATCTGGACCCTGGCACTGCGTCCTCCAGGTGCTCCAAGAGCACTGGTTCAGGGTGCCGAAGCCCCGTAGGGTTTAGGGTTTAGGGTTTAGGATTTAGGGTTTAGGGTTTAGGTTTAGGGTTTAATTAGGGTTTAGGGTGTAGGTTTAGGGTTTAGGGTTTAGGGTATAGGTTTAGGGTTTAGGGTTTAGGATTTAGGGTTTAGGGTGTTCCCTGCAAGCGTCGCGCCTCGACCCAAGAGGTCGTGGGCGGCGCGCCGCGCTCAAGCTAAAGTCCCACCCCGAGACCGCCCAGTCACTGTGTCTTCTGTTGCTCTGGGCTCTTCTTGTGCCAAATATTGATGGACAATCCAAAATCGTAAGCCCGAAGTCTTAAATCCTAAATCCTAACTCTAAATCTTAAATCGGAAATTTAGCCACCTTAAAGGCCCGCGGACGGCCCGAACCCAAAATCCTAAATCCAGAATCGTAAACCCTAAATCTTAAATCTTAAACTCCAAATCCTAAATCCTATAATAGCTTTTTTAAAGACCACGGGACGGCCAGAACCCAAAATCTTAAATCCAAAGTCGTAAACTCTAAACCCTAAATCCTCAACCCTAAATCCTAAATTTAAAGGCAAAGGATGGAGGTCCAGGCAATGTCGCGGGGGGCCCTGAACACTAATCCTAAATTTAGCCACCTTAGAAGCCCCCGGGACGGCCCGAACCCAAAATCCTAAATTTTCAAGACAAAGAAAGGGGGTCCAGGCAATGTCGCGGGGGGCCCTGGACACTAATCCTATATTTAGCCACCTTAAAGGCCCCCGGGGACGACCCGAACCCAAAATCTTAAATTTTCAAGGCAAAGGATGGAGGTCCAGGCAATGTCGCGGGGGGCCCTGGACACTAATCCTAAATTTAGACACCTTAAAAGCCCCCGGGGACAGCCCGAACCCAAAATCCTAAATCGTAAACCATAAATCCTAGATCCTAAAACCCTAAATCCTACACTAAACCCTTAGTCTTAAATCCTATAATTCAAAACGAATTTTGCCATGCTAAATTCTTTTCGTAAAATGCGTGGTTTAGACTAGGCTCGTGGCCCATCTCGGTGTCCTCCCCATATTGGCGTCTCTCAGGCGACGGCCCGAACCCAAAATCCTAAATCCAAACTCGTAAACTCTAAATCCTAAATCCTAAATCCTAAATTTTAAAGGCAAAGGATGGGGGTCCAGGCAATGTCGCGGGGGGCCTTGGACACTAGTCCTATATTTAGCCACCTTAAAGGCCCCCGGGGACGGCCCGAACCCCAAATCCTAAATCCTAAATCGTAAACCCTAAATCCTAAATCTTAAATCCTAAAACCCTAAATCCTAAATCCTGAACTAAACCCTATAATTCTTAAATCCTACAAATCAAAAACGAATTTTGCCATGCGTGTTTTAGACTAGGCTCGTGGCCCATCTCGGGGTCCTGAACGGCCCGAAGCCAAAATCCTAAATCCAACAACGTAAAACCTAAATCCTCAATCCTAAAGGCCCCCGGGAACGGCCCGAACCCAAAATCCTAAATCCAAAATCGTAAACCCTAAATCCTAAATCCTAAAGGCCCCCGGGAACGGCCCGAACNGCCCGAACCCAAAATCCTAAATCCAAAATCGTAAACCCTAAATCCTAAATCCTAAAGGCCCCCGGGAACGGCCCGAACCCAAAATCCTAAATCCAAAATCGTAAACCCTAAATCCTAAAACCTAAAGGCCCCCGGGAACGGCCCGAACCCAAAATCCTAAATCCCAAATCGTAAACCCTAAATCCTAAAACCTAAAGGCCCCCGGGAACGGCCCGAACCCAAAATCCTAAATCCAAAAACGTAAACCCTAAATCCTAAATCCTAAAGGCCCCCGGGAACGGCCCGAACCCAAAATCCTAAATCCAAAATCGTAAACCCTAAATCCTAAATCCTAAAGGCCCCCGGGAACGGCCNAAATCCTAAATCCAAAATCGTAAACCCTAAATCCTAAATCCTAAAGGCCCCCGGGAACGGCCCGAACCCAAAATCCTAAATCCAAAATCGTAAACCCTAAATCCTAAATCCTAAAGGCCTCCGGGAACGGCCCGAACCCAAAATCCTAAATCCAAGATCGTAAACCCTAAATCCTAAATCCTAAAGGCCCCTGGGAACGGCCCGAACCCAAAAGTCCTAAATCCCAAATCGTAAACCCTAATTCCTAAATCCTAAAGGCCCCCGGGAACGGCCCGAACCCAAAATCCTAAATCCAAAATCGTAAACCCTAAATCCTAAATCGATTTCCGGGGGCCCTTGCCGGGCTTGGGTTTTAGGATTTTCCAAAATCGTAAACCCTAAATCCTAAATCCTAAAGGCCCCCGGGAACGGCCCGAACCCAAAATCCTAAATCCAAAATCCTAAATCCAAAGTCGTAAACCCTAAATCGTAAACCCTAAATCCTAAATCCTAAATTTATTGGCAAAGGAAGGGGGTCCAGGCTTTAGGGTAATATAATATATTAAAGGCCTGTACGGCCTTGTACCGTCTTTCAAGGCTGCATAAGAGGCGTCACGGCCCTCGAAGCTAACTCTTCTTCGGGCTAGGGTCTCATAACTGGAGCTGGTCGGTCTAAAGGACGAGACCAGAGCCAAGCCGTCGCTTGTGGCTCGGCGGGCTCGCTGCGGCCCGCTGCCTAGCCGGCAGCTGATTAGGGCCTTGCTCGCAGTTTAGGGTGCAGGGTTTAGGGTTTAGGTTTAGGGTTTAGGGTTTAGTGTTCAGGATTTAGGGTTCAGGGTTTAGGGTGTAGGGTTTAGGGTTTAGGATTTAGGGTTAGTGTTTACCCTAAGGGTCCAAGCACCTTATAATTAATTACTTTCCCAAATTAACCTACATAACTACTATCTTATCTTAAACCCACTCTAAACCCTAAACCCTAAACCTACACCCTGAACCCCAAACCTAATTAAACCCTAAACCCTAATTATTGGGTCCTTTGGACCCTTGGGGTTAGGGTTTGGAGGCCTTGACCTGGAAGCCCGCACTGAGTTCCTTTAAAGGGTACTAAAAGAGTAGTATAAGGGTTAAGGGTTTAGGGCTCTATAAGGGTTCCTTTAAAGGGTACTATAGGGTTTATGCAAGGTGACGACCTCGTGTATGTTTCTCGTAGAGCGGTAAGGGCCTCCGGCATTCCTACATCACTAGGTACCCTTTTGCCCTTATTTTTTTGGGGGTCTGCTTGTTCAAGCCGAATAGTTGCAAAACTGGTACCCTTCTTGTTAAGGGGATACTGTATGTAGTAAAGGACAAGTAGCTGAACAGATAAATGAGTGTGTGCGTGTGTGTGTGTTATATACAGATATGCATGCGTTATCTTTCCATATGCATGCTCTTACGTGCTCCTAGCTAGCCTATTCAGTCGTCTATAGTCGGCATGAGCATACAACAAACTGTAGGTTACCTCATCTAGCTTTCTTACTCTCTCTGTTGGGCGATGGGGCCACCTGCTGGCAGCTTGTCCTGAGCATTATAGAGGCTGGAGGAGGGAGTAGTAGTAGTCACGATGCCAACCAACTACACTTGCTCTACACCATCTTAAGGACACATCCATCTTACTCGGTGTTTCCGGTACTTTCGCAATGTGCCACCACTTCTTGATGTCTCAAAATCCACTTGTCGACTTTGCAAACTCGACGTTCGGACGCCGGAAGGGTTCAGGGGCGGTGGGGTGGGGTTTATGACGACACGCTTGCGCGCAAGTGAATTTTCCTCGGTATTTACAGTGCTTACGTGATGGTCTATCACTTCACTTCTTGTTGCCTCGAACATCCACTTGTCGACTTTGCGAACTCGCTTCCAGAACCCTGGTTTGACCAGCGTAGTTGCTAGGTGAAAGACCATCGGCAAGAGACATGTCAAAGCTTTGCTGGCAAGAAGATTAGAGAGCTTCAAGCTGAGTTGAAGCAGTTCAAGGCTGGCCAAAGAAAAGGGTCGGTGGCCAAGACCCGCAAGCGCGTGGCGTACTGAAAATTTATTCCAAGGCCCTCATACGAAAAGCAAGGCCCTCGTAGGAAAAACAAGGCCCTCATAGGAAAAGCAAGGCCCTGATAGGAAATGCAAGGCTTTCATAGGAAATGCAAGGCCCTCATAGCAATGATGTTGATGGTGTTCATGTTCCCCGCCCACNGCCAAAGAAAAGGGTCGGTGGCCAAGACCCGCAAGCGCGTGGCGTACTGAAAATTTATTCCAAGGCCCTCATACGAAAAGCAAGGCCCTGGTAGGAAAAGCAAGGCCCTCATAGGAAAAGCAAGGCCCTCATAGGAAGTGCACGGCCTTCATAGGAAATGCAAGGCCCTCATAGCAATGCTGTTGATGATGTTCATGTTCCCCGCCCACCCCCGCCAAGCCAAGCCAAGCCAAGCCAAGCCAAGCCAAAAACAAGTACTGAAAATTTATTCCAAGGCCCCCATACGAAAAGCAAGGCCCACATAGGAAAAGCAAGGCCCTCATAGGAAAAGCAAGGAATGATCGGAAATGCAAGGCCCCCATAGGAATGATGTGTGATGTTCCCCGCCNGAAGCCTGAACCCCTAACCCCAACCCGAACCCCCCAACCCCCCCCAAGCCAAGCCAAAAATAAGTATTGAAAATTTATTCCAAGGCCCTCATACGAAAAGCAAGGCCCTCAAAGGAAAAGCAATGCGATCATAGGAAAAGCAAGGCCCTGATAGGAAATGCAAGGCCTTCATAGGAAATGCAAGGCCCTTACAGGAAAGCGAGGCCCTCATAGGAACTGTTTCCCCCAAGTTTGCTGCCGAGCCCGCCCCCCCAACTTTGCTTCAGATGTGGCCAAACGCAGTGTGAAAGTAGTAAACCGCAAGAGAATCATAGCGTCAAATAAGAGACGTACCCCTAGCAGTAGTAGTAGTAGCAGCAGCAACAGTAGTAGTAGTAGTAGCAGTAGCAGTAGCAGTAGCAGTAGTAGTAGTAGTAGTAGTAGTAGTAGTAGTAGTAGTAGTAGTAGTAGTAGTAATAGTAGTATACTCGCAGGAGCAGTAGCAGTAGTTAGTAGCAGTAGCAGTAACAGTGGGAGTAGGAGTACGAGTAGGAGTAGTATCCATAGTCCTTGAATAGTTATCCTTAATGTCTATGGTTCTTGAGGCCCCTATAATGGTACTAGAACCCTTATAGACACGTAAGACAGAACCCTTGAAGGAACCCATGGCAAGAACCTTCCAAGACACCTTGAACGGCCGAACTCCCTCAAGCCGCGCAGGCCATTACCTTTTCAATGGGCCGGGGTGGCACAGACTCCCGGATGCATGTTTGGGGTTTAGCACGTGGGATTCCGGGTTTAAGGTGTATAGGGCTTAGCACTTCATTGCTTAGGTCCTTAGAGTGCCACTCCAGCCTGATGAACTTATCATCACGGCCCCTATATTAGGCTTTCAGAACACTAGCCGGTTCTTGATTCTTAGGTTTCCTTGTAACGCGGCTGTGGTTTGGCGTTTAGGGGCTAGCGTACACCGCAGAGGCCGCTTCAGTAATTTAGGATCTGAATAGGTACTATCGGAGTTAACTTGCAGCCCCTAATATTTAAAGTGAAAGTGTGATCTCCCCCCAAAACTCCATTCGAATGTTTAAGGCAACTATACTAACCCAAGAAGTTTACACTCTAAACCCCAAGCCCTACAAACCCCCAAACCGTAGGCCGTAAAGCCCTAGCCCTATGTTGGCTCAGGTGTCTTTGCACGTCCGATCCGGCTCCTGTCTCGGAGAGGTCGGCGCGGTTTAGGGTTTTAGACTTTTAGATGAGGCTTCCATAAGGGTTACTATAACAGATGCAAAAAGGGGGTGCTATAAGAGCTCCATAAGGGTTACTCTAGGAGCTGCAAAAAGGGGTACTATAGGGCCATGAGGGCTCTAGAAGTTTCCCAAATTGGGGGCCCTAACAAACAGTACCCTAAATAGTAGGATCCTTATTAAAAAGACCCAAATAAGGTACCCTTAATTTTCGGAAACTCCAAACCCTAAACCCTAAACCCTTTAAAGAACCCTTGATCCCCTTTAAGGAACCTGTAAAGGATCCCTTTAAAGGAACCTTTAGGTGCCCCTAATTTTCGGTAGCTCCCATATAGGATCTCGGGTTTAGTGCGTTGAATTTTGCCGTGAGAGCCATCAGTTGAGGGGTTTGGTTTTCGAGTACTTGCTTCTTTCTTTTGGGGTTTGGATTTAGAGTTTATAGGGCTTAGGGTTTAGAGTTTAAAGGGTTAAGGGTTTAGAGTTTATAGGGTTTAGGGTTTCGGGAGGGTTCCTAAGCCCCAAGCCCTGAACCCTTGAACCCTAAGCCCAACAGGCTCCCTACAAGGTATCCTTTTTGGGTTTAGGGTTTAGAGTTTAGGGTTTGGGGTTTAGGGTTTTGGGTTTAGGGTTTAGAGTTTAGGGTTTAGGGTTTAGAGTTTAGGGGTTAGGGTTTAAGAGTTTGGGGTTTAGAGTTTTGGGTTTAGGGTTTAGAGTTTAGGGTTTAGAGTTTAGGGGTTGGGGTTTAAGAGTTTAGGGTTTGGTTGAGTTTAGGGTTTAGAGTTTAGGGTTTGGTTGCCAGCGTACAGTGTGCGGTCGTTTAGGGGATGGGATCTTTTTTCCGTGGAGGGTTCAGGGTTCAGGGACTAGTGTAGCGTTTAGGGTTTACGACATACCCTAAGGGTCCATGTACCCAAACAGTATAATTATTTACTTTGGCCCTAACGTACCGTTTTAGGGACTACTTTAAGGCCGATAGTCGGGCACATGGACCCTTGGGGATATGGGTTTAAGGCCAAGTTGTTCAAGACCCTTAATGGTTAAGCAAGAGAACCAAACAAAGACATTATATGGATCCCTTTATGGGTCTTTAAGGATTAATTACCCTATCCTTCCAAGGACCTCATAGTTAGGGCCCTAGACCCCTTAAGGACCCAATAATAAGTTCCCTGGAGGCAAAGGATTAGGGTTTAGAGTTTAGGGTGAAGCATCCCTTCGTCAAAGAGTATTGAGATCTCTTGGTACGGGTTTTTGTGAGTCTCGTTGTTTCCCTCCACGGCCTGAGATCTTGCTTCCTCAACTCCTAGCGAAGACGTCGGACACGGGACAACTGGCATAGTCAACTCAGTGATCATCATCCTAAGAAGAGTCTTTACAGCGCCTATAGGCCCCAAACTTGCTTAAACCCCTCAACCACAAACCCAAAACTCTAAAACCCTTCAACCCAAACCCCAAACTAAAAACCTTTCAACCCAAAACTCTAAAACCCGTCAACCCAAACCCCAAACTCTAAAACCTTTAAACCCAAAACTCTAAAACCCGTCAACCCAAACCCAAAACTCTAAAACCTTTAAACCCCAAACTTTAAAACCCGTCAACCCAAACCCAAAACTCTAAAAACTTTAAACCCAAAACTTTAAAACCCTTCAACCCACATCCTGGTCCTGGAAATCACGGTGGAAGGCGCAGACCGCGTCCCAGGGCTGGGAGAAGATCTGCAGCAGCCAGGTTGGATGAGTTTTAGGTTCCTTGTAGGGCTCATTTATATCCCAAAGGGTCCAAGTACCAATATACAATACTAGCTACCTAAATAGATATTTGGGCCCCCAAAGTGTATACTACTATTGCTTGGACCTTTTGGGTACTAGAAGCCAGAAAGTTGGAATATCATTCTCCTCATGCTCTTAAGGTAAGGTATAAGGGATCCTAGCACGAATCCTCCTAAACCCATGTTCCAACTTTCTGAGATTCGCTGTAAGAGTTTCGGGGGTCGGGTTTAGGCTCTTTGAATTGAAGGCTTCCTTTAAGGGTACTGTCAGGTTGGCAGAAGAAGAGTTTTTGGGTTCCCTGCAGGGCTGCTTAAACCGTATCCGCAAAGCCCTAAACCCTGAAACCCTAAACCCTAAACCCTTTTAGCCCCAAAACCCTAAACCCTGAACTCTGGAGGTCTGCCCAAACGGGCTCTCTGTACTTCGGGCAGAAAAAGGCGTTCAACAAAAAAAAACATCTCTGGAGGTCCGAGGTGTCGGCTTTCTGAGCGCTTGAAAAAGGCAGGTGCTTCAGGTCTCCGGATCGAGGCTCTGGGTTTTTTGAAGGGGTTTAGGGTTTTGGGTTGGGGTTTCGGGTTTAGGGTTTAGGGTTTAGGGTTTCGGGTTTAGGGTTTAGGGTTTAGGGCGGGCTACACGGCTACACTCCGCAACCTTAAGCCTAAACCCTCCAAATCCTAAACCCTAATGTCAGTAGGAACCTGATTAAGAAGCCTTGGGCCTTTATTAGGGTTCCTAAAATGAATCCTACTATTTCGGGGTCTTAGGCCCAGGGTTTCTTAATCAGGTTCCTACATTAACTCATTAGCACCCAAATCCTGAAACCTACGCCCCGGGCTCAAGAGTGGTCGGGAGTTCGCAGCGGGATCGCAGGTGGCAATGGGCCGAAATCGGCTCATGCTGCCTCGGGGTGGCGCCGCCTGTCCGCAACCGTTTAGGGTTTAGGGTTTAGGGTTTGGGGTTTAGGGTTTAGGGTTAAGGGTTGTTTGTGCCCCACCTTCTACTTCTCTTACCGAAGTATTGGACCGCTTGGTTTGAGCGCTACACAAAGCTCGAATGAATGCGGTACCATACAACTCACTATGTAGATGGCGGATCAAGTTTCCAAAAGTCTAAATCGATTAAGGTTTTGAGCATAGAACACGGAGCCTTTAGCAATCTTTAGCAGCTTGGTCTAATATCGTAGAAACTGAAATCTGATCCTTGTTGGTCCACAATAAACTCCAAACTCGAGGTTCAGTGTTGTGGATCCACAGAGCACTGCCAGAGTTTCATAATTTGACTTTTTGCAGCTCGCCCAAGCGCCCTAACCCTAAACCCTAGACCCCTGAAGCCCTAAACCCTTAACCCCTAAACCCTTAACCCCTAACCGCCTTAACCCAAAGCCTGTATGATTCAGCATGTGCAAGGTTTCGGTTTTTGGGGTTCCGGGGTGTACGATTGTTAAGGCTTTAGGGTTCAGGGTCTAGGGTTTTAGGGCTCGAGGGTTTTAGGCTAGAGGGTGCAGGGTTTAGGGTTTTAGGGTTTCAGTTTAAGGGTGTATCTTACGAACGAAGCAGCTGCAGTGTAGCAGTAGCATCCGCCACACTAGTAGAGGCTGCCTGCATAGGTACCGACTTCTACTTTCCTGGTTTGCACATCATCCAATTTCGATCATTTTGGCTCATGGTCTTGGGGTGTACGTAGTCCTCGGCTGGAGGGTTTCGCCGTTGCGGTTTACCGGATGATTGGAGAAAATATAGATGTCGGAGTTTAAGTACAGTTCCAGTGCATGCCAAGGCAACGCTGGTTGGGCCCGGCGCCGTCCTTGCTGCCACATGTTTGCACTGGTGTGTGCTTCCCGAGAATTCTTGTTCTGCCCTGAAACCGAGCTTTCCAGACCCATATTTCGATAGCCCGGAAACCCACAACCCTACTGCAGAATGATCACATCGAGTAAGCTAAGATCTACCTCTCCTTCACGGAAGGCGCCTCGGCTTGCAGCAGTGTTTCCGGTGGGGTTTAGGGGTTTGCGGTTCGAGGTTTAGGGTTGACTCGGTTGTGGTTTAGGGTTTAGGGTAGCCGTCACCTGCTTCGAGTTTAGTGAGTAAGCATGAGGACACGAGATCCGGGAAGGGTGCTCATCAACTCTAAACAGTAAAACCCCCTAAACCCTAAACCCTGAACCGTCGGTCTCCTCGGGCTTGAAGGTACATGGGCAGTGGTCAAAATACCTTGTCGCGAAGTTTATACAAAACAACCTATTTGATTGTTGGGGTCTATATTTTTATTTACAACAAAAGGCGTCACGCAACTAGGGCTCCTTAATCCCCTTGTTGGCGCTAGAACAGCGCTAGCCTGGCGCTAGGGATCTAGATAGCAAGTGGTTCGTGATTTATTTAATTGCTAGCTTAGAGTATATGATAAGTTTGTACACCATTTTCTCCTTCTATACTTCTATCCCTAGTTACTCCTACTCGTACNCTAGGGATCTAGATAGCAAGTGGTTCGTGATTTATTTAATTGCTAGCTTAGAGTATATGATAAGTTTGTACACCATTTTCTCCTTCTATACTTCTATCCCTAGTTACTCCTACTCGTACTCTGATCTCCTACTTCTACTCCTGCTCCTACTCCCACTCCCACTCCCACTCCTACTACTGCTGTTATTGCCACAGCAACTGCTACTGCTCCCGCTGCTGCTACCAGGGTTTAACCTCCTGCGAACTACGATGTCAATCGCGCATTGCTGGAAGAAGCTTCTTTCCTCGCAAGTAACAACGTTCTTTCCATTCGCATNACTGCTACTGCTCCCGCTGCTGCTACCAGGGTTTAACCTCCTGCGAACTACGATGTCAATCGCGCATTGCTGGAAGAAGCTTCTTTCCTCGCAAGTAACAACGTTCTTTCCATTCGCATGAGCATCATATATCATTGCCATCACAGCTGAGGCAAAAAAATGTGTGCTAACATGGGCAATCCGCGCTAGGCGCGCGCTAGCTCCGCGCTAGCAGCGCGCTAGGAAACTTTTCACTTCTCNTAGTCTACTGCACCATGTTGACGTCAGCTGAGCGCCAACCCCTGCGAAATGCTGGCCGTCACGCCTACTTCAAGGCACATGGCAAGCATGATTGGCTCCTGCAGGCAGCCAAGGAGGCTCAAGGTGCGAATGCGCGGACGAAGGAGCTCACTGCTTGGAAACGGAACGTGTGCAATAGAGCGTGCTTCGTGAAATCATGCTTACGTCCTACTCCTTTACTTCACGGGTCGGGAGCCTTTNTGCAATAGAGCGTGCTTCGTGAAATCATGCTTACGTCCTACTCCTTTACTTCACGGGTCGGGAGCCTTTCCGAAATTTCCAATCATCAAGACTAGCCTTGGGCCAGCCTTCCACACCCCACACATGTGGCCCGTGCTAGCAACACTTCAGAGATTTGCAATCGAGAAGTTAAAACATGGAATTCTGTAGTGGTAGTGTTTCTCTCTTCCACAAGAGGCGTCACGCAACTACTGCCGCATTTAGGTCAACCTCANTCGAGAAGTTAAAACATGGAATTCTGTAGTGGTAGTGTTTCTCTCTTCCACAAGAGGCGTCACGCAACTACTGCCGCATTTAGGTCAACCTCAGGAACAACAATATTGAACAGCGCCCACATCGTCTGTGACCCCAAGGGGTCCAAAGGACCCGATAAAGAGGTACTCGGTTTTAGGATAGCAGTTATGTAGCTTAGTATTTTGGAGAGTACATGATTATTAGGTGCTTGGACCCTTGGGGTGAGTTTCTATAGTGACATAGAAGCCTGAATAAAGTGTGAGCAGTACTGATCCTTAAGGTTGCAGTTTCTGTAGTCTCAAACAAGATCACCCAATAAACGCTCGTCCAATTGTTCATACCCCTTTAAGGGTTCGTTTGAGCTAGGGGTTCTATAAAGGTTTTCATAGGGTTACGATGAGGGTGTTATATAGGGGCATTGAAATTTAGAAGTAGGCTCCTTTTAATGGGTTCCGTTAAGGGCCTCCAACGCTTACTTTGAGGGGCCTCGACACTCCATGCTGCTGCTTTCATGAACAAAGTTCGCGAGCTCCCGTCCTTGCTGGTGGATGCCGAGACGGCACGCGTGAACGTTGCCTTGCAATGATGGATGGAGGAGCTCAGGCCTTTGATCCAGTCCTATGCCGAGGCCGTGCAACTGGCTCAAGGCGAGCTGTCCAAAGCAATGATCCTGCAACAATCCGCGCCTCAGGAGAATCAGTGGAACATCGTGCAGCACGAGCTTGCCTTGCTACATCAAAACAGATATGCTCAAAAGCCTGTGCTAGCTGCTAAAACTGTTACAGTAGGTACTGTCACACAGGCAAGGAACGCCACAAACATCCCTTGCACGACTGGCTTCGTCTGGGGACTATATACGTAAAGATAGAGCTTACCGATAAAGGAACCCCCTAGCTGTATTGTATCTTACTCTATAAGGGTCCATGGGTCCAAACAGTATATACTTTGGCGTGTAGTCCCTGTATAGGTACTTGGGGACCAAAATAAAACAATGGGTACATGGACCCTTAGGGCTATATTACCAGCAGTATCCGTTTTGTACTGCGCCAGCCGCCTCTGGCTTCGGGGATTTTGTTGTTTGTGCCGAGTTCGGGGTTGTCCAATCAAAAGGACTTAAGGGATCATGAGATTGACAGGGTTCGTTAGAGGGTTAAGAGGTTCTCGAAGGGATCTATGAGGGTTTAGGGTTTAAAAGATCATGAGACTTGAGCTATACATCACCTTACTTACGAAGTCCCATGATCCTAAACTAGCAACTGACGGGCAACAAGTTTAGAGTTTAGGGTTCTTTTGTCAACATCGGCAAAATCCTCAAGCCTGAACTCACGCCCTAAAGTCCGAAATCCAGATTTGAAGCCCTGAAGCCTAAACCCAAACCCTCAACCCTAAACCCTCAACCCTAAACCCTCAACCCCAAACCCTCCACCCTAAACCTTCAACCCTAAATCCCCAACCCTGAACCCTAAAGTCTAAACCCTAAAGTCTACTTAGACCCCCCGACTACCCTTTAATTATTGTAGCCCCTAATTACCTCTTAATGAGAAATGCTTTAGCCCTTTAAAGGGTACTTGGGGGGTCCTGGTAAACCGCATCGAGTAGGAGCAGATGACCTTCTCTACTCCGACAAGCCGTCACAGACCACCCACAAGGCGACTCTGGAAGATACCCTAGGGCTTCAGTTATTTAAACCGGGTAGTTTAGGCTTTAGGATTATTTAAACGGTAGGGTCCTAGCCACTCATTAGGTACCCCAGTAGCCTGTTGTTGAAGTACGTAACTGGAGCCCCAGGGGCCATGTTGTTCTTGAAGGGTGTGTGTATGTGTGTGTATGTTATGTCTATGTCTATGTCTATGTCTAGGTCTAGGTCTAGGTCTAGGTCTATGTCTGTGTGTGTGTATGTCTATGTTTATGTCTATGTTTATGTCTATGTTTATGTCTATGTCTGTGTGTGTGTCTGTGTATGTGTATGTGTATGTGTATGTGTATGTGTATGTCTGTGTCTGTGTCTATGTCTATGTCTATGTCTGTGTCTGTCTCTGTGTCTATGTCTATGTCTATGTCTGTGTGTGTGTCTGTGTATGTGTATGTGTATGTGTATGTCTGTGTCTGTGTCTATGTCTATGTCTATGTCTATGTTTATGTCTATGTCTATGTCTATGTCTATGTCTGTGTGTGTCTATGTCTATGTCTATGTCTATGTCTGTGTGTGTCTATGTCTATGTCTATGTCTATGTCTATGTCTGTGTGTGTATGTGTATGTCTATGTCTATGTCTATGTCTATGTCTATGTCTGTGTCTGTGTCTGTGTCTGTGTGTGTGTATGTGTATGTGTATGTGTATGTGTATGTGTATGTGTATGTGTATGTGTATGTGTATGCGTGTGTGTGTGTGTGGGTGTTGTTGTTGTTGTTGTTCTGGCTCAGGGTTTAGAGTTGCGGTGGCGGGTTTAAGCATATCAGATTAGCTAGGGTTTACATGGACGACAGGCCAGCTTTCCAGGCAAAGGCACACGGTGTGGTCACGGCCTATCGAGCCAGGACTAGACTTGTGGACGATGACGGCTTGGGGTACCTAGGCTAAAACTCTAAACTGTGCACGCCAAACCCTAAATCCAAACTACGTCCTGCACCCTAAACTGACCGAGAATGTCAAGCCGGTCAAGCCCTATGCCAGGGTTGCCTGGCAACTTAGTACGTAAGTCACCTTTCACTTGATTTTGTGTGGCCATGTTTGAGTAGTACAGTCCCCATGCAGGAATACTTCGCAACTTCGTAAGTTATAGATCCAAGGAAACCGGACAAGACCCTAAACCCTAGACCCTAAACCCTAAACCCTAGAATATACCCTAGACTCTAAACCCTAAACCCAAGACCCTAGACCCTAAACCCTAAACCTTAAAGCGTTCACTGTTTGGGGATGTGTGCAAGACAGGCTGCAGAATGGAGGGAAGGCTTTAGAGCGAGGGCTGCTGACTCTAACCTGGGGTTCCACACGGCCACCATCTGTTACTATAGGGGCCTCATTATGTAATTACCTATACTACTGTGGGGGGGTTCCTTATTATAGTAGAAGCCAGAAAGTTGGAACATCAATACCCTCATGCCCTTAAGGTAAAGTATAGGGGATCCTAGCATCAATCCTCCTAAACCCATGTTCCAACTTTTCGGGGTTCACTGTATAACTATAGTATAATGGGCCCCTAAATCCTACTCTGATTATTAAGGCCCCTGTATTCAGCTACAGTGTGGGCTATTCGGGTTATAAGTTATAGGGTTAGCGTAATTAGATGCAGTTTTATCCATCCCTGGCGGTAGAATTTTAGGAGCTCCGGCGCAGGCTCGCGTTGGGACTGTGACACGAAGCTATGCTGTCATGTTTGGAGCACATGGCTCTGCGGTTTGGGGTGTCAGCAGGTTTGGGTTTTGGCTAATGGGTGTTTCGCAAATTTGGGTGCTGCTTGTATATTCCCTTCGCTCGTTTGTCAAGCAGCCTTGAACCGCTGCAGGTACTGTCTGAGCACAGGACGCTGAGTGAGGGCATGAAGCAGCCTGTCAACAATCTTCCTGTCAGGGTTTAGGGTTTTTTAGAGCTGGGTTTCCAATCAAAGCTCCATTTTATACGGTATGGCAAGCTCCGATACGAAGTGACTGAAAGGGAATCCTGCTAAGATTCAGTTGGACCTAATGTATCTGACCTTCAAAGAAGATCCATATGCCTGAGTCAGCCACCGTTTTGTCACACTTGTTTGCGCATTCCGCTTCTTTCAATCTTTGCCATAAAGGTGCCCTAATGCTTAAAGCCTTTCCCTGAAAAGGTCTGGCGCAGGCCAGCATCTTGCTTTGCCTGCTTGAACTTTGCGGCCTTACTGTAATCCAAGGGCCTGATTCATTCGTGATTGTATCCCGTGCAGTCCCTGTTTATGGTGGAACATGCTCACAAACCCTGTTCTGATTATGAAGCCACCTATGCTAACCCCTAGTAGTAACCCGTATAGATCCCTTAGAGGAGCCCTAAAGGAATCCTGTTCAAACCCGAAGGGGTCGTATCTGGGTTTTGGGTTTCGGGGCTTAGGGGCAAGCCCAGACCCTGAGCTTGAGCCTTACCCCATAGTAGTTCCTTTTGGGGGTTCATATTTAGAACCCTATAATGTAATCCCCAAAAGGAACTACTTTGGAGCCTATGGGTAAACCTTAAACCCTGATGCTCACGTTTAAACCGTAAGGCCTGAGGCCCAAACCGTATACCCTCTTGTCTTTGGACATAGTAGCCTCAATCATTGGCTGTGGACCGCAGATCCCGATACACAGTAGGAGAACAGTCCTTGAGCAAACATCCTCAAACGGTTTAGGGTGTAGGGGTTTAGGGTTTAGGGTGTAGGGGTTTAGGGTTCAGGGTTTGGGGTTCAGCTGATAACTGAAGCCTAAACCGAAGGCACCCTCAGCCCCGAAAGCGAACCTTGAAGTGTACACCGTAACTAGACTCTAGACCCGGAGCCCAAAGGTCATACCTAAAGCGTGTTTAATGAGTGATGGGACTTAGTAGCTATAGTGCTCTGAGCAAGGTAACAATACTTATAATTACCCTAAGGGTCCATGTACCCAAGTAGCATATATACTTTGGCCCTAAAGTACTTGTGTAGGGACTACATTAGTGCCAATGTATATACTTTATGTTGTTTCAGTACCTGGACCCCTTAGGGTTACTTATAGCCCCAACCAAGGTGCCTATGGCCTTACTTGCTTGCGTACCCGGTCCCCAGATCCTCCAATCCCCAACCCTAAGCCCTCAACCCTAAACCTTCAAGCCTAGACCCTAACACTATAAGTCTCAACGTAGCCCAAAAGCCTTATATAGTATGGTCTTTGGGCCCAAGAGCCTTCACATATGAGTCCGTGTGAGCCTAAAGGTAAACAAAACTTAGATCCCTCTAAACCCTCAACCCTCGCTGCAACCCTAAGCCCCAGAACCCTTCCCCATAGCTCAGCCGAGGCTACTCTGCTGGAGAGGAAGAGTGACAGGCAGGAGCTGTGAGGGTTCAGGGTCTGGGGCTTCTGGGGCTTCTGGGGCTTTTGGGGCTTTGGGCGTACTATAGGGGCTGAAATAGTTACCATTATACTATCTTTTCTTGGGGAGGGTTCCTTATTATAGTTATAGTATAATATACACCAAAACCCTATTTTAATTTTTAAAAATACACCAAAACCCTATTTTAATCATTAAAATACACCAAAACCCTATTTTAATCATTAAAATTCAACAAAATACCCTATTTTTAATCATTCAAGCCCTTCTATCAGGCTCTTAGGACATGGTATACTAGAGGCTCTAGGGCTTAGGGTTTAAGCTTACCAGCACCCCCAAGAAGGGCCCTTTAATGGGGCTCTTATGATCCTTAGTAGTGGGTTTTTAGGGTATACATCGGGAGGATGAAAGTTTTGACCTACTGGATCTGTCTTGTCTTAAGACGTCTCGCGGAGTAGCGGAGTACCGAAAAGTGCGATTTACGTGGCCTGGCCAGTGGAGTATTATATACCCCGTTTGAGAATTATACTACGTACTTTACTGTTCCGGAGGAGTAGCCGGTTGGTCCTGTTTGTTAGGATTCCATGGGGGAATGGGGGCCTGTGTTCGGCGAATCAAGGAGTAGGTGAAACTTTCGTCCTACCGCAGTAATCCCAGAGGGTCCATATACACTACTATTATGGAATTAGGCCCTAAAAGACCATCCCCTTTATGGTTTTGGGAACCTAATTCCATAATAGTAGTGTATATGGACCCTCTGGGAATAGAGGGTCTGGGGCTTTTTAGGGCTTAAAGGGCTTAGGGTTTAGGGCCTCTGAGGGGCCTGCATGGGGCTTTTGGGGCTACGGTTTAGGATTTAGGGTTCTAGGGTTCAGGGTTTAGGGCCGTTGACTTAGGGATCGATAACAATAACAAGAGTTCTGCCAATGCATCTTTACGGGGTCCTATACGGTTGATGGACAAAATCCTGCATTACCCATTATAAGGAATATACCATAATTCCCATAGTTTAGGGTCCTTAGGGTCATGCAGGATTTTGTCCATCAACCGTATGGCGGTTTTGGGGCGAGGGTGTCTAGGGTTTAGTGCGGTTCTTGGGCGTGAAGGGTTTGAGGAGACGGGGTTTAGGGATCCGAGTTCGGGGTTTAGTGATTCACGATTTGGAGGGGGCTGGAGTTAAATAATTTAGAGGGCTTGGAGTTATATAGGTTGGAGCTTTGTTTGCAAGTAGCTGTATCCCCAATGAAGAGCAGTGTAGTCCTGGTTATAGTTACCCACGAAACTTTAAAAGTCCTCAAGCTAACCTTCCATTTTTACTTTAAACTTGTCCTGGCCACATTGGGTTCATTCTCGGAGGCTCGCGGAACGTTGCAAGTGTCATATGTTTATAGCAGTTTAGAGTTGAAAGCGCCGGCATGAGGCACCAGTTATCGATTGCGTATTGTGAGTTGGTGCCTCCGCCATGGGCCGCAACCACTATTTGACTCAGGGTTGAGTACTGCCACAAACAGTAACATTAGGATAAGATTTATACTGTTTACAGATATATAAGGCCGTAATAGTAGCCCTATTACAGACTGTTACTGCGCGGGGGCAGTATCCATAACTCATGGTTATGTGAAATGGCCTGTGTCTGGACCTTCAGACTTCTTTCCCCTGGCAGGTTACACAAAGTTGGAACGTGGCGGAGTAGTAGGTCGAACCACCAACTTTACACGCTTGCGTTTATGTAGCGTCACATTATGATTGCTCTTGCAGTTGCCGTGCACCACTGCGGCAAGAGTGGGGTAAATCTTCTCTACCAGCTTTACCGTTCGGTCAGGACGCTCATGGTGCAAGACATGGATGCTTGTGCAAAGCATTTCTGGGATTGGCAGATTTGCAATGTTTGTAGGTGACGTGAAGGGCAGCCTAGCCGAAGTATTTCGGTTGCATCGCAGGGAATTGCTGGCTTCACGTGTTGAGGCCCTGCACGAGCATAAACCGATTCGGCCGCAAACTACCCAATTGGATATACAACCGACCAACCCCAAGCCGACGAGCCAGATACTGTTATGATGTCCCGGTCCTGTTAACGCTATTATCTCGGGAAATCAGAAAAAGCGGGCTTATTTTGAGATTGCAGCTGGTTTCGAGGCACTCAGGCAATCAAACGTGCAACGGAAAAATGGAAAAAACGGGATTGGAATCCCGCGGCATTCTGACTTCAATGTCTTTCCGATTTGGTTGGAGGGTGCACTTGGTATCTGATTTTTGTTTCTTCTTCTTCCCATGGTCCCCGTCGGCTCCGATCCATCTCTTTGTTTTCATCCTGTGTGGTTCAATTTATTTTTTCATTTTTGGTTCATTTCTTTTATCATTTTCCCATGTTTATAGTTTCGCCTGATGCCCTGGCCCTGGCAGCTTTGGTTGTTTTCTTTTCATTGCTATTTTGTTCCATTCCCTGTGTCGGTTTTGGTCTCTTGTTTTGATTGTTGGTGCCGCTACTTTGTCCATTCCTTTTCCATTTTATTGTTCGTGGGTTTCATAGAGTTAGCAGGCGAGGGAGCATCTTAAAGATACTGTTCCCTGACTGTTAAGCACAAAAAGTTTTCAGGGTGAGGTTTTAGATCGTAGGGGTCAGGGGCTTGAGCAGTACCTAGAGGGTCATGCCCTACCCCTTGTTTAGGATACCTAGCTTTATGGTTAGGATCTGTTATATAGAAAATTAAGTACCTTTAAAAAGGGGTAGGGTATGAGCCTCTTGGTATAGTTACCGGGTCTGGTTCTGGGTTTAGACCCCGCCTTCCGCAGGCGTTGCGCCGTTTTCCAGCGGCGCGCACATGGACGATCGCACACCGGCACTGATTTCTGAGACCCGGGATCCTGACTACCCGCATACTTAACAGATCCAGGATCCTGCTGCCTATCCTAAGTACCTCTAACTATATGGGGGATACTTGACTAACTGCTAATAGTGAGTCCTATTCTAGATTCTACTATATAGGTACTTAGGACCCTTTAGAAATTATGCTCCGCGATCCGCAATGGTTTCCCCGGACTTTTGTCAGGACTTTGACTTTGCTATCCTTTCCACAGGGTCAACGTGCCAAATTTTACGCGGTTATGTACCGAAGACCATTCAGAGTGTACCGAGAACCATGCAGTCTTGGCTACTTGGACACTCTAGAACAACGGTCCGGCCCTAAACACGGAGTTTAATACTACATGTGTTGCTTGGGATTTAGGAGTCTAATTTAGGAGTTAGGGTCTGGGGTGCGGGGCCTACAGGCTTACAGGGTGTCCGGTCCCTGGGATTGAAAAGTGTTAGTTTGGTTTCAGGTGCCAAAAACCCTCCGAAACGTTCACGAGGTAATAGTTTTTGAGCGTCGACGTGCTGAATCCCTTGCATTGCAGCATGTTAGATGACATTTTCGAGATTGTGCATTTTAAGTCCTATTGCATGGGAACAGTCAAACCCTCAAGCCTGCAGACACGAAACCCTCTGAAAACTTATTCCCTGAACAGTGAAATCCTACAAGCCCTAGTCCATGAATCAGCCTGCAACTCTGAGCCCCCAAACCTTGAACCCACCCTCTGAACCTGAATGCCTTCTGGACCGACATAGAGTCTAGCATATCTGTGATCAAAGCAAGCTAAGCTTCACCCTCTGGCAGATATGTGTGGCTTGGCCCTTACGTAACGCTATCGGAAATGGGGCCGACAAGGATTTCGGAATGTTTCTTGATGTTTCGTAGGGCCTACTTGCCTTTTATCGTGGGTAGAGTTAGGGCTCATGTAGGGCATGCCCTTAGTTCGAAATCTCACAACTGACTCCTCGAGGATTTTTCGTGGGGAACATCGAGTACTCCTTGGAGTGAGAAAGGACGAAGAGGGCATTGACACTAGATGAAAGAAAGAGCATCACTAAAAACTAAAGACTCGTACTAGTTTAAGGATGCTCATGGGAAGCACTTCAAGGAATATTGTGTTTAGCTCCTTCCTGTGGCAGCTGTGTCGGGCAAGTCGGGTCACATCTTGAGCTTAGTTCTCTATGATGTAGCAGACCGTAGCTTAACGGGCGCAGTGGGTGGAGGGTTGAGGGTGTTAGGGTTTGCTTAGGGTTTAGGGATTTACCGCTACCCGGGTTCAGCAGCGAAGGCCAGAAATTAGTTCGCCTCGGCCACACGTTGCGACCAAGCATGCCTGGAGAAAGAGGACTCCTGGGTTCGATTCCTTCATGGTGCCGGGCTTATGCTTATATTTAAAGAAAGAGCAAAATATCCCAACCTCTCGCAACTGTAGTGCTCAGGTCATTGGTTTTATTGTCTTGGATAGGGTTTAGTTCGTGTGGTTAAGGGGTTTTAGGATGTATTGGTATAGAGCTCAGCCGTTTGTTACAGACTTAGTCTTTCTTGCAGGGTTTAGGGTTCATTGTGCTTTAGGCTTGCAAGGGCTCGTCATGACAAGATTTATTATTATTATATTTTTTTTTTTTTGGGGGGGGGGCGTATTGTAGGGTATAGGTTTACTATGTTGGGTTCTAGTGTGCATTACCGGGTGTAAGTGAAGTTGTAGGGTTTGGGCGTTGGGGTTTACGCTGAGCTGAGCTCTGCTGACATTATACATCGCGGTGTTCAGTTTTCAAGACCTCGATTTCGAAAGGATCACTTCGCGCCGTTCTCGCCTGGGTTTTCTGTTACCGTTACGATATCCCAGGTTGTTTTAAACATTACTTTGATGGGGCGAACGGGGCTTGAGCGTACTCTTTCTGGCGAACAATATAGCTTCGACATGACCGCTTTAGAAGTGATATCGGAATCTACTAACAACAAAGTTGACTCTGAACGCAGAAATGCCCGTGTCTGACATGCTGCCTGAGCGTTGTGAGAACACTATGGGTCCCTTATTTTCTATGTGACGCCACCGACAAGCACACGACGAAGCACCTTCTCAGGGCTACCGAGCTGGAGCGCATGATTTACCCAGAGAGGTGGGGAGGGTTTAACGTTTGGGGCTTGTAAATGGTCAGGGATTGGGGATTTAAGAATCGGGGCCCGGAGATTCGAGAGGGGAGGCGTTGTCGTGCTTTAACTCTGGTGCTTTAGAGTAGCTTTCCTGACGCAGCAGCTTGCTAGACATGTAGAGCTTCCAAGATGCCTGAACACTCAATTGAAACCAGAAGACTCGCTAGCTTAAGATGCTTGGAAGCACCGAAATGTGGAGTGCGTGTCTCTGGGTCAAATGTTTATCACAACATTCACGACCGACCTTTAAGAACCAAAGTACGGTACCTCTCAAAACTGAAGTCTACGATTGACAACAGATATATGTTATCCCCTGTGTTCAAGGTACGTGGATTACTAGTTTTACGCCAGGGAACTTCTTGCCACGAATGTTGGACTAGTCTGGTTTACAAAGGGTTTGGATTGGGGCGGGTTGCCCACCGCTTACGGTGCCAGGTTTATTGTAGGCTCCGCTCAGCAATTGTGCCCAATTTGCCTTTGCTATCTATCAGGACTATCACCGACCCAGACCCCCGGGAGGATCTAGAAAGTAGATCCCCTAATTTGGGACCCTATACTACTAAGGGTACATTATACGAACCCCCATTAAGGGATCTACTTTTTGGATCCTCCCGGGGGTCTGGGGACGCGCAAACAGCCCAAAAAGCTAAGTTTTATCTACCGATAGCCTCCATTGTAGTTCCTTTTTTTGGTTAGCAGGTTTTATGGTTAGGATCCTATAATAGAGATTTTGGTTAACCCCAGAAAAGGAACTACAATGGAGACTATAGGTAGAATGGCACTTAGAAGATCAGGGGGGCCGAGCTGGGAGGCCCTCGTATTTGGTGACTGTTAGGGATGCGGTTTAGGGTTTAGGGGTTTAGGGGTTTAGGGTTTAGGGTTTAGGGATCCATGGTTGTTTTTTTATGATCAGAGTTTCCGAATATGTTAAAAGGGGGCCATACAATGATGATTTTTTCTTTTTTCCTTCTTCGCAGGGACCCAGAAAACATCTTGGAGTTCCCGATTGCTTTGAACGTTTTATTCGGGGCGGTACATGGATTTAGCACATGGGTCCAACGAACAAGCGTCGCGGCACTGAATAGCCCGAAATCCACAGCTTGGTGTCCTGGAAGGTTTGCCCTCGCTGAGCTTCCAGATCAGGCCTTTCGGGTTTAGGGTTTGAGGTATCCGGGTTTCCTGTAGACCCACAGACACCAAATTCTATACTGGATTCCAAGATTTGGTTCATATCTTCTAGGTAGACAGGCTCAAGGAATCAGAGCAAGTACTTCACTGAACGACTGGCTTGTTGGGTTCTTAAGTCTCTTAAGTCCTGTAGCCCAGCACCATGCCAGCTGGTTTAATATGTTCGTGGTTTCGGGTTGGTGTTAACAGTCTGCAGTTCGGTGTCTATCGAAGTGATCCGTTTGGAGGTCTTTGCAATACAGGCTTGCATCATAGCACATCACAAGAATAACCCCAGTACAAGCCCTGCTTGCAACTCCCGACATGCGATATACAACGGATAATCTACGCCTGCTCGACGGCACTTCTTCTTGAGTGCGCAAAACGGTCGTCAGACGTTCTGCCCCTATGGGCCCGAACAAATCACATAGCACGATGGGTTTTACCCATAGGCTCCAAAGTAGTTCCTTTTTGGGATTACCTTTCAGGATTCGAAATATGAACCTCAAAAAGAAACCACTATGGAGCCTCTAGGTAGCCACTTTGGCTCCCGAAGTAGAGCGTTGCCGTAAACTACGCTAAACCTTGCACCCGGAACCCTCGCACTCTTTGGTCTTAAACTCTGAAGCCCTGCATACCCGACCCTCTAAACCAGTAATTATCATCCCACAATATAGAGCCCGGAAGAGTCACCAACAGTATTCCTCCTTAGAACGATAATACTACATACCCTGCAACCTTATTCTAAGGATTATTGCCCCAGCTTCCTCTGGGGGTTCCGTGCTACAACTATAGTGTACTATACCTCAAAACCTATACTAATTATTAAGGCCCCTGTATTATAGCACCCTTATAGATCCCTTATAGTAGGCCTTACATAGAGCCCTTTAAAGGGAACCCTATTTTAATTTTTTAAGGCACCATTATTAAGGCCACTATATTATTCCATGGCGTCGGTTTCCCGAAGACCAGGTCTGAGGTTAGCTTGAAAAGAATGCTGAGTTCTTCCTTATGGGAGTTTCCAAAAATTAGGGTTCCTTTAAAGGGACCCTTAACGGGTTCCTTAAGGGCATCTATAAAAGTTCCATAAGGGGTTTAGGGTTTAGGGTTTGGAGTTTCCAAAAACTAGGGACACCTTATTTGGGGTCATTAAAATAAGGATCCTCCCGTTTATGGGTATTATATTTCGGAGACTCCCTTATGGGCAACTCTCTAAATTAGGGTCCCCGTTGGGGGGCTCAGGGAACTTAAGCCTGGCTCCAATCATGACTCAACGTGCTATATTCTATCACCCAATGCATAGTTCTCTAAATTGGGGTCCCTCTTTGGGGTCCTTGTTATTAGGGTGCCGTACTATTTGGGGGACCTAACCAGGGACCCTAGTTCACTGAACTACCCACCTTTTAGCCCACAGATATATTCATTCTTCTTATAGTCCCCCCACCAACTGCATGATTAGACACACTTAAGCAAGCCGCCAGGTCAAGCCAACCAAAGAAGGCCCGAGCCGTCGGTGGATAAGGATGCAGGTGAAGGTAAATGAGGACATGTCGGGGCTCAAGTATAGACTCGACACTAACAGGATCCTTCCTTAAAGGACCCGCCCCAAAAAAGGACTAGCCTGATTGTAGGAACCTGTCCCACCCAGATTTCAACCTTAGGTTCGCATTTGCAGGAACGGACTCCACCCCAAGCCTAATCCTCAGCTACACGGGGACGAGAGTGTCGTACAGCTGCACTCTGTAGGCTCGCATTTACCATTTGCATTAGAACAACCAGAGGGGAAGTTGGGTCTTGCTACTGGCCCTCAAGCCTTGACACTGAGAGCAATGTACCCCATACACTTGTTGAACGTTTTTGAACGACCCAGCTGCTGGTTTTGCTTCGGAACCCTGAACAGGGAATCCCGAACATGGAGGGCCTACGATCCAGGAAGTTGGTGAAGCTCAAGGAATTCCTTTCGATTCCTTAACCCGCTTCATGATGTGAGCCTCCCCGTCAAAGAGCTGTCGTTTCCGATGCCGGGCGAGGCTTATATAGTAGACGAATCCTGAATAACTCCACCATAAACCCTTGACCCCTAGGCCCTAAACCCTGTCTTAAACACCACAGGCAAGCTCGAATCTAAACTGCAGAGACCCAGAGACTCCAATATCCCCTAATTAAGAAATATACCTTAACTCATATTAGGAATGCTACTATGATGTAAGGAATATTCCTCAATTAAGGGATATGTGAGTCTCTGGGAAACCTGAAACCCCAAACCCTGACTTTGAGAGCTTCGCCTAGCTGAAGACAATCAGGCGAAGCCACCGAGGATGAGACTGAGCAGGCAGGGTTAGGGTCTGGGGGTTTAGGGGTTTAGGGGTTCAGGGGTTTAGGGGTTTCGGGGTTTAGGGGTTTAGGGGTTTAGGGGTTTAGGGGTTTAGGGGTTTCGGGGTTTCGGGGTTTAGGGGTTTAGGGGTTTAGGGTTTAGGGGTTTAGGGGTTTAGGGGTTTAGGGGTTTAGGGGTTTAGGGTTTAGGGGTTTAGGGTTTGGGGGTTTAGGGGTTTAGGATTTAGGTAGTAGGGGTTTGGGGTTTAACGGTATTTAGGTTAGCTGCAGCAGCATTTTCAGAGGGTTTGAGTTCAGGGCTTTGGGACTCGAGTGCCGAAGGGCTCCCTCCGATTACTGAGAACAAACTACCTAAACCCTAAACCGAGTAACCCCCAGCTCCAAACTCCCACGTCGTAGGGGCTTGCCGGCATAGCACCATCGGTCCTGAGACCGCATGTTAATATATATATATATATATGGGTAGTATATCAAGTAATTCTAGTGCATTATAGTAGAGATGGAGAGGCTTATAGCGTTTGGGACTTAGTGAGAACAAGGTTTTCGAGAGATGGAGGTGCTAGAGAAATTTTGTTTACAGGGTCCAGGATTTAGTTTATTGAGGGTTGACGTGATGAGGGCGTGTGAGTTCGAGGCCCATAGGCTTACTATAGGAACCTTTATCATTACCTACACTCTTTTGGGGGTTCCTTATTACAAGTAAAGTATAATATACCCCAGAACCCTATTCTTTGCTCGCCCAGACGGTCAGTCCGCTTCACCCCAAAACCCTATTCTAATTATTAAGGCCCCTATATTATAATATCATAGTACCCTTATAGATCCCTTGTAGTAACCCTTATGTAGAGCCTTTTAAAGGGAACCCCATACTTCTGCTTGCTAAGGCCCCTATACTATGCCCTATAGAAACCCTTACAGACCCCTTACAGGATCCCTTTAAAGGGAACCCAAAACCCTATTCTAATTATTAAGGCCCCTACATTATTCGATGTCGCAGATTAAGGAACACACCTTAAATTATAGTAGGATCCCTAATATGATTTAGGGGATATTCCTTAATTAATTTAATCGATATTGGAGTCTTAGGGCTCGCATGCTTCTGGGTGAGCGCTCCAAGGACGGTGCTCCCAGAAAGCCGCCACCGCCCACGCAGGACTGGCTTTCTGTATAGGGGATCTATAGGCTTCCTTTAAGGGCTCCTTTCAGGGATGCGCAAGGTTCTTTTCAAAGCTGAGGGCGTGGAGTTCACGGTTAAAGGCATACTTGAAGGATCATGGGACTTAATAAGTAGGGTTATAAGTACCTTAATTGGGATTATCAGTCATTACAGCTGTAGTTACCTTATTTATAACCCCAATTACTAAGTCCCATGAACCTTTAAGTAGGGCTTCGGGTTTGGGATCTTCGGACATTCCTTGGATCCCCTGGGATGTAAGGGGGAACTGCCGCATATGACTTTGGGGCAACGACCTTTATCACACTGGCCTCCAAATTTTCAACTCAAATCGCCCAAGTACATCGAGGCGCTGAAGCCTCTTACTCTAGGGGCCTCAATAATTACCAATACTATTGTTGTGGTTCCTTATCATATGTATTGTAGACTGGGCCCCAAAGCCCTAGTCTCACTTTTAAGGCCCCTATTGTACCCATTTTACTCTTGTAATTTTACAAGGTCTTTGGGCATCACGATTAAAGACCATGCTAAATGCATACTATTTTCGGGCCAGTTGAGAGCATTGGATTTGTGTATACGCACAGCCTCCTCTACTTCTTCTTGGGACCGTTCACCATTGCCCTGAAGGCTCTGCCAAATCAAGCCATTAAACTCATTCCTGGTCAGCGCGCTTGGAAATAGAGAAGTGGAGTTGTCTTGCAGGGACGCATCAGTCGTGTAGCGCTACCTTGTTTTCCAAAGAGGTGTGGGATCTTCAGAAATCAAGGCACCCCACAGCCCAAACCACAAGTAGTAGCACCCCTCTTTCTTAAGGACCTTTACATAGGATATCCTTAAATTAAGCCAATTACGTAAACCCGTAGAAACCCTAATCCCGAAACTCTAAACCCCAAACTGTTAATTCCAATCCCTGGATAGAAGCCTCAAGCTTAAACTCTAAGCCCTAGCTGATGCCCTAAAACCCAAGCCCAAGACCCTGAACCCTTAGTGTTTAGGGTTTAGGGTTTAGGGTTGTTCAGCCCCATAAGGCCCGGCGGTGATTCCTTGCGAAGGCCACATTCTGCCAGGATGCCCGTCACTCTTTATCTGCAGATGGCCCATGGGCCCACAACAACGAATAGGGTTTAGGTTGAGTGTTTGGGATTAGGTTTTAGGATTTAGATTTTACTCTGTAGGGTTGAGGGTAACCCGACCCAGTAGCAGAGCTCGACAACATCTGAAAACCAAAGTGAAGGCGGCTTTGTGGTTTGGTGTTGTGCCAACCCCAACTGAGTAAGACACATATGTTTTCATTTCAGACCCACCGTAAACAAAAATCCAAAGCCCCAAAAGCCAAGCCATGAAGCTGTCCGCATGATTCGGGCTACAAAGACTGTTTCGCTCAATAGCTCAGACACCTGGGCCCTATAGGCCCCGCACACCACGGCAGAGCTCCAAACCCTACAAGATTTCCAATACCCTACGCCTATATACTCAAGGAGACGCCAGAGAGTTCCGGACCCTACAAGGTGCGGGATGGTTGTTCTGGCCGTCAGAGTTTGGACGTGGATGTCGCGGATGCAGTTTCTGTATGTATTTCGTTTAGCTATAATATACATATGCATGTATGGATGATTGTTCTAATGCATGCATGCATGCATGCATGGATGTATGTACGTATGTATGTACGGCTGCTCGTATGTACGACTGTATGTAAACATGCACAGGAGCACATGTATCCATACATACATGCATGCACATAGCTCAAGCATGAAAAAGCGAAGCTCCTGGCCCAGTCGGCCGGCTACGCGCCGACGACTCCGGCGAAGACGCCCGCCTTTGAGGACTCCTTGGGACTGTTCTTGTGGGCTTCTGTAGGGTTTAGGGTTTAGGGTTGGCTTTTGGAGAACTCCTTAAGTGTGTGTTTTGGTAGAGTGTTCTGTAGGGATCTTTGAAGGATCTTTTTGGAAGAGTTGTGGGATGCATATGTATGACTTCATGAGAGTTCTTTCGGCTTTCTGTTGAGTTGTAGATAGAGTTTCATGGGGCTTCCTTTTTGGATCTTTGTTGTAGTGGGCATGTCTTGTAGGCTCTCATATTGTGTTGTGAGGGCTTCCTAGGGTTGCCCAGGGCCTTGCAAGATCTCGGAATTCTGGGTGTAGAGTAGAGTTTCAGAGTTTAGGGTTTGGTGTTCAGGGCTCAAGGTACTGGCATTCCTGTATTACGGTTTGGGATTTAGGGTTTAAGGTTTAGGGTTTATTTTTTGAGGTTTAGGCTCTAGGGATTAGGGCAGGGTTCGGGCACTGGAGGTTAATGTTAAGAACGAAAATCCTGAATTGAAGCATCGCTGAAAAAGCTCAGCGGCAAGTGGCAAGTAGGACCGACCCGAAACCCCTGCAGTCTTAGTCAGCGCAATCATACAAGAGGACCTCACATGTTACCACGATGCGGGCTGAATACTTAGTAGTAGTACTATTCCGCAGGGTTCCTAAGCATTATCATAGTATCAAGTAATTTCCTTCTATTGTTCCCTAAATCCCGTAAACCGGAAGCCCTGACGTAACCCCTGGAGCAGGCGCTCTGTATCTTCTGACCCTCCGTGATATGGAGGTCTAAGTAAACAAACAGCATGCGGCAAAACCCTAAACCCCTAAACCCCAAGCCCTACAGTATGCAATACCCCTTCCAGGAGACTCCAATATTCCTCAATTAAGGAACATTCCCTTAAATCATTTTGGGGATCCTACTAATACTATAAGGTATATTTCTCAATCAAGGATATTGGAGTCTCTGGGTTCTGGTCCCTGTATAGCTATACCTGTATAAGTAGTAGCAACCTGACAGCGGCAAATCCAGAGGACTCGGCGCAAATGCAGGACTCGGCACAAATGCAGGACTCGGCGGCATATCACGAGGAGGCACCTCGCATCACTGAGCCCTAAACTCCTAAACCCCCAGGCCCTAAGACCCTCAACCTCGTTCATTATGGGCTCAAGTTTATTGCTCTGGGTCAACTTATGTCGATGGTGCGTATATACGTATGTACATATACATATTGAGATGACTAATTTATTTGCACACATGCATGCATGAATGCTTGTCCTTTTCTTGGCTTGTTCGTGTCTGTTTGCTCGTGTGCTTGTTCGTGCGTTTGTTGATTTGTTCATTTGTTTGTGTGTGTGTGCGCATAATTTTGTGTGTCTGTGTGTGTGTGTGTCTGTGTTGTGAGAAGGTTGACCTGTTTTGTGTTACGCCCTCAGCCTTCAGAGTGCGGATACATAGCCTGACTTGCGGCTATGCACTCTGAACCCTAAACCCCTAAACTCTAAGCCCTAAGTCTAGCCCACAAGCAAGAAGAAGCACATCGTACGCCAGCGAACGCCTCACGTTGTAAGCAGGCCCAGGGATATAATGCCTTATTCTGGTTGATTAAAAGGATTACAGAGCCCTAAACTGCCCTAAACCTTCCTACAGTACACGCAGGTATCTATGTGCATGTATATATATATATGTTTATATATGAAAATAGGAAAACTGCATGTAGATACCTAGTTACTCACATTCAGTATCAAAACAGTATATGCACTAAAGGAACAGAGAAGCACAGCAAGTGAAACTAAGTAACACACATGTAAAACGAATACAAGTCGACAGCAACGACAGATGCACAGCGAGAGTACATAAAGATAAACATGTATATAGAGAGTATATCAATATACACTGGGCTGTATAATCATGTGCAAACCACAAAGAAAACACATACATAATTATGAGCAGCATGAACAGGAATATGTACAAACACATGCATATGTTATATTGTTTTGAACATGCTGTCGGTCTGTCTGTCTGTCTGTATGTATCTATGCATGCATGGATGTATGTATGGATTTATGTATGTATGGGAGGCTGTTCCTTTCGTCATGGGCCTGAGCATGAAAGACCTCTTCGGCGAGGCATCGTCACTCAGGGAATGCTGGCAGTGCTGTTAGGGGGTTTCGGGTTTGGGGACGTTTCGCCTTGATGGTACTGTAGGGTTCCGTACGTTTGTTTGTTATTTTTTTGTTGTGCGTGTTCTCTGGTTGTCTTCAAAAACCTATTCTATTAATTTCTTTATTATGTTATGACATATTGCCTTAAACTCTAAGCCCGGAAGTTTCCCCAGACCGCAGTTCTCATGGAATACACAAGGCTTTGTGTGCACTGCACGCTAGAACGGCTTTTTTGTTCACCTGGGTGCGCACCGGGCGGTAATGGAGGGGTCGGAATCAACGGCAATTATCTCCCCTTGTGGCCCGGATATATTTAAGTATGTTTTGATACACGCTGCATCCCCCCTCCATGTTCAAAGGCCCAGATATCGAAGCCTGTAAAACCCGTAGAGAGACGCTGCAATACACTCAAGTACCCTCTGGCTACCCTATAGACGCCGATTCTAGTTGTAGGCCAAGAAGTAGGGCCCTCACTCTAGTGATCGTCCATCATCATGACCACCCGGTCGGGACGCATAAATTTCAGAAGTACTTTTGTAAAGTCTGACAAGATGATGTCGGAGTGGTTGGAAGGAAGCCGTAGCTGCTAAGACTAAACCCCCTACATAACCCCTAAGCTCCTAAACTTTAAAACACCAGTTCTTCTCTTGAGGACGGACCTTGGGCTTGACGGTTTAGGGTTTAGGGGTTTAGGGTTTAGGATGTGGGTAGGGCCGAGGGCAGCTGGCTTTCCTACGGGTCCAAGTACTCGAATAGTAGGGTTTACATCGTGTCCTGGATTGAGGGCACTCAATAGTTTAGGATTTTGGGGCTGTGTGTTTCGATTAGGGCTATTGATTGTGGTTGCTTCGTCCTACGGTTGATGGACAAAATCCTGCATGACCCTAAGGACCCTAAACTATGGGAATTATGGCATATTCCTTATAATGGGTAATGCAGGATTTTGTCCATCAACCGTAGGTCCCAGACATGGGGTATCATTTTTGGGCTCTAGGCTTTAGGAAGGCTCTGCGTGTTGATTGGAAGGCTGGCTTGGACTTTGAAGCTCGCGGTCAAAGTCCTGGATGTAACCCAGAGGGTCCCACATACACTACCATTATGGAATTAGGTCCCCAAAACCAAAATAGGGATGGTTTTTTTGGGGCCTAATTCCATAGTTAGGGTATATGGACCCTCTGGGTAATAATCTACCTGTCTTATTTCTTAAGCTGGGCACGGTAAATCCCAAACAATGCTTGGGGTGTCGTCGAACAAAAGCAAAAGCACAAAATGAACACAATACGGTGTCAGTAGGATCCCAAACAAACCATTAGGCCCAGGGTTTGGGATTCAGCAGCCGTTTACCCTTACCGCAACATGAAGTCCCACGAAACCCTCGCAGAAACCTAAACCATTCGATACGTTGAGCTCTCTGGAGTATGCCCTAAACAATAAGCCCTTAATTGTTGAGTAATATCAATAGTTACCCATACCAATGCTTACGGCCTCTTTTAATGCCTATACATGTCTGTACGACAGCTTGTACCGCAAAACCCCGTTTTATTCAGGCCTGATTTTACCATGCCGGACCCGCAGGCTAGAGTCTACCTATAGTCTCCATTGTAGTTCCCTTTTTTGGTTAACCAGTTTTAAGTTAAGGATCCTTTAAGAGAGATTTTGGTTAACCCAAAAAAGGAACTACAATGGAGACTATAGCTACACCATGAGACATACAAGTAAGGTGCCAGGGTGCAGCCAGGGAATAAGCTCGGGGCAACAACAAAGACTCTGAGCACTAGTCTCCATGGTCTAGGACGGTGTAGGGTTTGGTGTTTAGAACTCTTGGAATTTAGAGTTTGCAGTTATTAATTACAACTCGTGGGTTAGAGTTTGAAGTTGTGACCGTAAGCCATAAACCCGACCACCAAGCAATTGGGGCGCTTGCTCCAAAGAAGGAGTATCCTGCATGAGATAGGTGCTTAGTCGGTTTGGTAAAATGGAATATAGCAAAATGGTATACAAGCCAAGCATATCCTTAACCCCAATAACCACCCTTTTAAGGATGCACATAAGGAAGTTATAATAAGGAACCCTGATTGTCGGCACTTCAGGGTACAGGAAGACCGTCAGCATAGACAGAGCAGTACGGATACGTACCTACACCTATTCCGAAACCCTAAACCCCTAAACCTAAACCCTAACCCCTAAACCAAGCCCCAAAACCCCTAAACCCTAAACCCTAAACCCTAAATATACCACTTCACGAACGCCACGCGTCCGGGCCCGGTGTGTGAATCCCAGGAGCTTGGGACTTTCTAGGCTGTGAGGGCTTAGGGGTTAGGGTTTAGGGGTTTGGGGTTTAGGGGTTTAGGGGTTAGGGTTTAGGGTTTAGGGGCTAGGGTTTAGGGGTTAGGGTTTAGGGTTTAGGGGCTAGGGTTTAGGGGTTAGGGGTTAGGGTTTAGGGGCTAGGGTTTAGGGGTTAGGGGTTAGGGTGTCTGCGACCGCCTCCTTAGTCCTTGGGGGCACTGACCTGCAAAAAAGGTGCTATAGGAACCTTAATAATTACCTACACAGTTTTGGGCACCCAAAACCTTAATCCCCCAGGGTTTAGGGTTTTAGGGTTTAGGGTATATAGGGGCCTGCTTGTCTCTTTGGCCTGTTTTTAAATGCAGGTTTTTGCGACAATCATTTGACGTGCTTGTGCTGAGCTTGATGCCGCTGATGCCACTACCACTACTACCAGTACTACTACTACTACTACTAGTAGTAGTAGTACTACTACTACTACTACTACTCCTACTACTACTACTACTACTACTACTACTACTATCACTACTACTACTACTACTACTACTACTACTAAATTAATGCTACTACTGCTATCTCTACTACTACTACTACTACTACTACTACTACTACTAGTACTACTACTACTGCTACTGCTACTGCTACTGCTACTGCTACTGCTACTACTACTACTACTGCTACTACTGCTGCGACTGCTACTGCTACTGCTACTGCTAAAACTGCAACTACAACTACAACTACAACTACAACTACTACTACTACTACTACTGCTACTGCTACTGCTACTGCTACTGCTACTACTACGACGACGACGACTACTACCACTGCTACTACGACTGCGACTGCTACTGCTACTGCAACTGCTACTGCCACGGCAACTGCCACTGCCACTGCTTCTGCCACTGCAACTGCTACTGCTACTGCTACTGCTACTGCTACTGCTGCTGCTACTGCCGCTGCTACTGCTACTGCTACTGCTACTGCCCCTGCTACTGCTACTGCTACTGCTACTGCCCCTGCTACTGCTACTGCTACTGCTACCACTACTACTACAACTGCAACTACTACTACTACTACCACTACTGCTACTGCTACTGCTACTGCTACTGCTACTGCTACTGCTACTGCTACTGCTGCTGCTAATACTACTACTACATCTACGACTACTACTTCTACTACTGCGGCTGCTGTGCTGCTACTCGTACCAGCATCTACTACTAAAAACCAGTGACTACCATTACGACTACGACGACGACAACAACTGCTTGTGCTACATCGGGATCTGTTTGTGCTATGTGCGTATTCACATCACTTTCCACTTCTATACTGCAACTAGGACTTCTACTGCGACGTGCCACTATTCATATTATGTGTACTCTACTAGACACTAGGCCACCACTTGCAACAGTTTTGAGAGTGATTCTCAACTTCACGGTATATGGTCTTGCAAGTTCAGCTCTGAAGTTCCCATATGTTGCTGTGATATCGCAATGCAACACGAACCGTAGTATCTTGCACACTGTGCTTATCGTGCTAATATGAACAAGCAGGTAAGCATTCTGACATGTGCATGTGCAAGCAGCGCATTTGGAGCAGCAAGTTGCTGGATGCAAGAGAGAATATTTTACCACTTCCGAAGAAAGCTTATGGCACGGTTGTCCCGCCGGTAGAGAGGGTCGGAGGTTGTCGACGATTTTATTTGCTTCGCCATGTAGACACAGTAGACACATCTCCGGTTTAAGCCATGCCACGCGTTTGATCTCGAAAAAGACGCTGCTTTCAAGTCCCTTGAAGGCAACTGTGGTTTGGACATGACTTTTCGTTGCTTCCCTTTGCATTCTGTTTAGAATCCCGACGCCCGCACAGACAGCCCTAAGCTAAGAACCCTGAAGTCTTGAAGTGCTTTTTGGCAGCATGCATATACCTGCTGGACGGAGACTTGCACCACAGGGAGTCAGTTCCTGACGAGCTTCCAACCCGAAGATTTAAATCTTGGATTTTTGCGTCGATCAGGATGAGGATGAGCTGGACGCCAACGCAGAGGCCAATGCTAGTGCGTTTCGGCCTAGAAGTTGTAAGCAAGCACTTGCTGAGACGGTGAAGTAGTGGGTCTTTGCCCTGGAATTTCGGCGTTTTCCCCAAAGGCTTGGGTTTTCAATGCGCAAACATCCGTAGTATGGGATTGTCAAAATGATGTCCGTGGTGATGATGGCGACAGTACGTACATTAAGATGGACCTAAACCAAAAATGCCAACATACGGCGATGATTCCAATATAACCGGTGATGGTGAAGCAGGCGACGGTCAATGGTGTGGGGGATGGTGCGGATGGCGATGCTGCCTGTGATGACCGAAGTGAAGATGACCAAGATGTCATCGAGGATAGTAACAATGATGACGTATTGATGTATGAATGTTGACTGACTGTGGGTCCGACCCAGTTTTCGTTGTTGGTTGGTATGGTTGCTTTGGAAGCCTCGAAAGGTCTAAGATTTGTGGATCGCTAGTTGTACCATGGACCATCCCTGAAGCTCTATTCCAAGCTTAAAATGCTTCTGGCCCCCAAAATCCGTGAGGTGATAGGTGACCTGACAAGGTGGAGGTGTTTCCTTGAGATGTTGAATGGTAAATATCGGGCTTAGCATGTCGTGCGTTTGACTTGTGTGTGTGACTTCGAGCCGTAAGATATCCGTTCCAAATTTGCACAAATTATTATGACTACTATTACTACTTCTACTATTGCTACTGCTACTACTACTACTACTACTACGACTACTTCTAAAACTACTACTACTACTACTGCTACTACTACTACTACTAATACTACTACAACTACTACTACTACCTACTGCTACCGCTACTGCTACTGCTACTGCTATCTGTACCACCCGTACAGCTCCAATTGAAGCTACTGCTACATTAAACCTCGAACGCAGATGTTGAGTATTTTCCATGAGCCATGAAGTTTGTGTACATCCACGGCCAAGTTTCAAAACGTTAACTGAGAACGCAGGACTGCCAGGATTTGGGGTGTTAGGGTTCCGAGTTCTGAGTTCAGGGCTTAAGCTTGAGGGTAGGAGGTTGACGATTTTAGGCTGCGGAAGTTCATGGTTAAAGCTCAGGGCTTAGGGTCTGGAGTCAAGGGCGGGGGTTCAGGGTTTTGGGCTGGAACGATGAGGATTGGGCGTAGTGTCGTTTCGGGCGATACGGCCCGGCCCAAGCGCCCCAAACAATGAGTCAAAAGCTTAATGTGGAAGATTGAATATTTCGCTACCACTTTTGAAGCCTCCTCTGTGTAGTTGCGAAATCCGATTCTGGTAATGAGGGCTCCTCTATTGAATTACGGTTCAAACACCCTGAATTACGGTTCAAAAACCCTCGACAGCAAACTCCGGAGACCCAGAAGCTCTGAAACCCTGAAAGCCTCAAAACCTCAAGCAAAAGAGCGCCCGAACCTGACTAAACGTGGGAGTAGGGATTATGCGATAGTTTGCAACACTATAGCCAGCATAGGGCACCAGAGTACTAGAGCATACCATGATCAAGACTGTTCCCAAAAGTCCTAAACCCTGAACCCCGAAATCCTTGCTAAGGAGCCTGACGCAAAGCGACAGCGCACCGAGGGCTCGTGAGCCCTCCGAAGACCGCAAAGCCCTGAGCTCCAAGCCCCAAGTTTAGGTCGCGGGAGGCCGAATGTCAGTGTCCTACACTCTACTGCAATTGTCCATGTGCACAAAATGTTCGCCTCAAAGTACCTATATAGGGATTGCTTGAAGACTGAAGTAGATACTATTTGGGTACATGAACCCTTAGAGATAGGGTTTGTATGAGTCCTAACAGGGTTTGTAAAGGTTGATGAATGATCATTGAGGCTACAACAGAGTGTAGCTAGGTGACGGTACTTTCATGGACTTGGTAGTTGGGGTAGAAGTAAGGTATCTTTTACTGTAGTTACCCATGGCCCATAACCCCAAATAAGGTACTTATAACCTTACTTACTTTTTCCTATGATATCTCCCTGTGTGGTTTAGTTTGCGGGGCTGCTCAAACTCTCCAGGTCCGCGGTTGAGGTTTAGGCTGACGGGCTTAATATAGGGGCCTGAATAATTACCAATACTATTTTGGGGAATTCCTGTTATAGTTATAGTATATTATACCCCAAAACCCTATTCGAATTATTAAGGCCTCTACATCAGCATGTTCGGGTTTACAGTTCTGCTGCCAGGGACCATGTGTGCAGGGCGTGGGATGCAAGCATGTAGGAGCAACTGCTGAACATTGAATATTCATGGATGCTTTCAAATCCTCCAGCCCTGCATCCACTCACATAAAATGTGCCCATAAGCTTTCAGGGCGCAGGTCAGTCACTGCAGTCACAACGACAATGGAAATGTGGAGCTTGATGTTCAGCGTCTTCTCAGAAAGTTGTAGATCTCGGGTTTAGGATTACACACGGGCGATTCATGCTTTGATTGGAGCAATGCTTTGTGGATGTGAGCCTTTGGGCATCTCTTGCTTATTTTATGGGCTTATATGAACTCAGTATTTAACATGAAGCCTAAAAGGGCTTACCAATAGTATTCCCTATGGTTCGTGATTATTGCTATACTGTAAAGGAGTCCGCAACCTCATTCTGATCATTAAGGCTCTTTATTATGTGACAGAGCTCGGTGGCATATCGCTCGAATTCCTCCCTAGGGTTTAGATTTATCTCTTTAGGTTTCACCTGGCAATCCAGCCAGCCAAAAGGGATGTCTTTGAAGCGACAGGAACAAGACGGCACCGAGTTTGTTTCATGGCGTGAACTTTCAGGTTTGAGGATATTTTGCACTATCAAGGGTCAGTTAATATAGGGACTTCAATAATTACCTATACTATGATGCAAGGTCCAGTTTACCCGAATAACTTGAATCCTAAAACTGCCTTAGCTAGAGGGCCATGCCCTACCCCTTTTTTTGGGATACCTACTTTTTTGGTCAGGATCTGATATATAGAAAAATTAGGTACCTTAAAAAAGGGGAAGGGTATGAGCCTCTACGTTGCCGACGGAGTACGTAAGCTTATGGTTTAGAGGGTTGGTTGTGGGTACTTGGATAGGCTTTATATATGATTTATGAGGGTCCCGTAGAGTATAGGTGTGTCTAGAGTGTCTTCTACCTGAATAGTAACTACATTACCGGGTTAATGGGTAGCATATATGCATCAGTAATCCCCTAAACCCCTGAACCCTAAACCCCTAAACCCTAAACCCCTAAACCCTAAACCCCTAAACCCTGAACCCCTAAACCCTAAATAAACCCTAAAACCCTGAACCCCTAAACCCTAAACCCTAAACCCCTAAACCCCTAAACCCCTAAACCCCTAAACCCCTAAACCCCTAAACCCCTAAACCCTGAACCCTGAACCCTGAACACTAAACTGACCACGTCGACGGGTTAGCTCTCAGAATTCCAGGGATCAGTGCTGATTACCAATAGGCCCCAAAGTAGTTCCTTTTTGGGGTTCATATTTGGGAGTTTCCCAAATAGGGGACCCTTATTTTGGGGTCCCTATAATAGGGATCCCACCATTTAGGGTACTATATTAGGGTCCCCATATTTTCGGAAACTACCATTTAGAATTCTATAAGGTACTCTCAAAAAGGAACTACCTTGGGGCCTTTGGGTCATGCCCGGAGGCCTCGACTGCGCAGCTTGTGCATTACGAGCATTCTTCATTGAGACTCGTTTGGATGTAGGAACAAATTTCTAGATTCTAGCCCACTATCAGTAGACTGTTACTTAGGGGTTGAGTAGGTAACCTTTAACCTTTTGGGGCTTATATAATCCTACTATAATTCAAAAGGTTAACCTTTTTTGGGCTAGGGTACTCAGCCCCTAAGGTAAAGTATCCCAAAACCTACCAGGATTCCAAAAGCTACCCTGTCGTAGTTGGTGCCTAATGTGCCCCTCAACCCTAAACCCGTGTTGGTGATGTGCCATGGTTTGCCGCCTGTGACCTAACACGGGCATCATGCATTTTCGGTATCCCTGAACCTTACACCTTCCTAAACCCTAAACCCTAAACCCTGAACCCTGAAACCCTAAGCCTTAAACCCTCATGTCAACAGTTGATGAGAGAGTCTCAAGGGTTCAAACCTGGAAACTAGTGACATCAAATTCACATATTCATTTGTAAGTAGGATCCCCAGCAGTGTGTGGGAACAAACCCTGAACTCGTAGGTTCAATACTGCGAATCCACAGCTCAAGCTATGCGTCTTGCGCGTTGTATGTATAGGCTTAGCGGTACTTGGAAACATATGTTTTAGTTATTGACTGCCATAAACCCTAAGAAACAACTAAAATTGCACATTTTGCAAGGGACCCAAGTTCAGCATACTAGGGTACGCTGTCAACGCTGAGCACTCAACCCTAAACACATCTTTAGAGATTTAAAACACCTTCCAAAACACAAAAAAGCTTGTTCTACTCGTTAATTACCGCGCCTACATTAGATATGGCTTTGGGGTTTAAGGTTGCACACGCTAAACCCTGAACCCTAAACAGTTTCACGTTGTAGCACGCAGGGTGGACCTGAAGCTGGGGCACTCCGCAAGTACATCGGTCACGGGCTCGAGACGCTTGTCTGGTTCAGACATGTTTCAGAAAGGTACCTATAGTCTCCATTGTAGTTCTTTTTCAGGTTATCCAAATTTATATTTAGGGATCCTAACCATAGAATCGGTTAACCCAATAGTTCCTTTTTAGGTTATCCAAATTTATTGGATCCTAACCATAGAATCGGTTAACCCAAGAAGGGACTACAATCGAGACTACAAGTAACACACCACCTCACCACCTTCTCTTAGCACCATAAATTTCAGGCCCAACAGCCCGGAAGTCCTTTGCAGTAAGGTCTTCGAGCCCCTTTTCAAAAACACATTCGGTTCCCAAAGATGACCCCAACTGGGGGGAAGAAGTATAGTCAGAGGTCTACATGAGTGGGTTTCAGCTTCTCTGTCGCTTCATCTTGAAAGCTGTTCGTTCGGGGTTCCAGGTTAGGGTTTAGGTTTGTGGCCTTAAGTTTTTTGGGTTTAGGGTATGTGGGGCCGGCCATCCACATTCCTTTGAATCCTCGAGCCATGCTGTGCAGCTGAAAACAAAAAATCTCACCCACTACACCAGCCATCAAACTAGCCAAAAACTCTTTCATGTCAACCTTCGTGTGTCTTTCAGGAACCTTTTTCTAGTCTTTGAAGAGCGTTCCAGAGACCACTGATCTTGATCCAGCAGCTTTTGTGCCGCACCATTGTGCGATCTATGGTTGTTGATCTTGATTGCCATAAACCCTACACTCTACACCCTGAACCTCCTAAGCTGGTTGATCTTGATTGAAATGACGACCCCAAGTAAGTGATGGTACAGATACAGGTACCCATTCCGATACAGATGCAGATTGGCATGTCTATCTATCTATCTATCCATCCATCTGTCTATCTACCTATCTTTCTACCCATCTGTCTGTCTATACATACAGACATACATACACACGTATGCATGCATGTATGCATATGTATGTATGTATATAATTATGTATGCATGCATGCATGCATGATGTCTGTCTGTCTGCATGTATGTATGCGTCTATACAAGAGTATGCGTACACACATGTCTGCACTCTGCACATACATCTGTGCATATGTATATGCATTTTAATATATATATATATGTGTGTGTATATATAGACATAAGGTAGACTGTGGGATGCTTTGTTCATGGTCCTCTCAATCAGCTTTTCAAAGACAGCGATCAGTAGGATCCAGATTTTTGGAAGGACCACTAGATATCCTTAGCCAAGAAGCCGTAAACCCTTGTTCAGGCAACAGCTAACCATACGAAAAGCTTGCAGAACTCCGTATAAGCCGTCGTGAAGCCAACCCTATAGTAGACCCCCAAAAGTTGGAACACCGGATTAAGGACAATTAGTGCTGGGATTCCTTATACATTACTCCTAAGGATTGAGGCTATTGGATTTCCAACTTTTTGGCTTATACTTTAAGCCAGACTTATTTGGGAGTTTCCGAAAATAGGGGACCCTAATATAGTACCCTAAATAGTAGGATCCTTATTATAAGGACCCCTAAATAAGGTACCCCTGATTTTTGGAAACTCCCATTTCTGCTCAGTAGCCCGGAGCTAAGGATTGCAGCAGCTCAAGCAGACGCTGATGGAGGCTCCCTCATGACTGTCTGGTTCTTAGTAGGGAATGGGGGAATGGATCCTTATAGTAGTCCCTATATAATCCCCAATCATAGTCCCCATAACCCATTCCCTACTAAGAACCAGACAGATGAAGTTCCACAGCCTCGGGGTCTTTCCCACACCCCACGTCTTCACTTTCCGACGTTATGAGGATGCAGTCTTGAGAGCAATCTTCTGGAAGGTCTCCTTAGGCATCACCCTAAACCTACACCCCAAACCCTAAACCCCAAGAAGCTGAAGATCCGAACGACCCTAAAGACTCCACATCGGAAAAAAACCCTTAGCCAGTACAGTCAGCTTTAGAGCCAGCCTTTTAGAAGCCCTGTGAATGGTATGATAGGGTTTAGGGTTTAGAGACTCTTATGCTGAAGCCCAATGCCCCTGAGCCGCTATCCTCCAGACATCACGGCCCTAACATCCCAAATCGAAAATCTGATACCGTGAATCCAATATGAAGGGGGCTCTTTCCTGTCCGGAGTCTGGTGAAAGCAGTAGAGAATTTCCAGGGCCCTACAAACAAGCAGACCATCATAGGTAAAGGTAGACCTAAAACCCTAAACCCTTAACCCGAAACCCATGTAGACCCAAACCTTTCGCCGACCCTTAAACCTAAATCCTAAACCCTATAAACCCTTAACCCTTAAACCTAAATCCGCGAGCCCGTGCACATGCTGTGCTCCCTGATTGTGTTCTTGTGAAACTCCCGTCCTCAACATGTCCAGCTCAAGCTTTCCCGTTTCACCAGCTTTGTGTAGGCTTCAGTAGGGTTTAGGGCGTAGGGGAAATGACCTTCAGAATGGGATTTGCAGGTACGCCAGGTACGCACTGCTAGTACCTCCACAGGAACTCGCTCAAACTCTAAACCCTAAAGCCCTAAGGCCATGCCCCTACCAAACCTTGAAACCTAAATTCAGCAGAAAACTCTAGATATGAAACGCCGAGTTGTTCAGGGCTTATGGCTTTGGGTTAAGGTTCAACTAACTAACCCTAAGGGTCCATGTGCCCAAATAGTATATACCTTGCCCAAGTACGTACATGGCTCAACCCCAAGTCAGACCTTTACTTTGCACCCCTTCTTGCCGGACGTCTCCGGACACTGCACCCTGCAATGCACCTGTGGGGCCTGCTGCTCTTTCAGGGCCGCGACCCCGACAAACTGTTTTTTGTGTGTTAGCTGGGGTTTTCGGGTCTGCTGTATGTTTCATGTTGTCATGCTTCGGGTTTGTTCGCGCTGTTATGTTAGCAGGTAGAATGTAATAGTCATGCCATGTAGTTCTACTGCATCTTGCCCTGCTGCGCTGGACAACTGCCCTACTGCTGCTTGTACTGATACTCCTACTCCTACCACTACGATTACCCCTGCCACTGCCACTCCTACTACTACTAAGTACTACGATCACCCGTGCCACTGCTACTGCCACCCCTACTACTACTAACTACTACTACGACGACTACTCCTACTGCCACTGCTACCGCTACCGCTACCGCTACTGCTACTGCTGCTGCTACTGCTACTGCTACTGCTACTCCTACTACTACTACTACTATTACTACTACTACTACTACTACTACTCCGCCTGCTGCTGCTGCTGTTGCTATTGCTGCTACTACTACTACTACTACTCCACCTGCTCCTGCTCCTGCTCCTGCTCCTGCTACTACTACTACTACGACTACTGCTACTACTACTTAACTACTACTACGACTACGACGACTACTACTACACCACGGCTCCACCACTACTCCACCACAACTCCACTACTACTCCACCACGACTCCGCCACTACTCCACCACGACCGCGACCGCGACCACCCCCACTACCACGAGGACGACTACTGCCTTCGCTCCTGCTCGTGCTGCTGCTGCTGCTGCTACTGCTATTGCTACGGCTACGGCTACGGCTAGTGCTACCGCCACTGCCACTGCCACTGCTGCTGCTACTGCAACTGCAACTGCTACTGCTACTGCTACTACTGCTTCTGCTACTACCGCTACCACTACGACGACAACTACTACAACTGCTAGTCTTGCTACTCTTTCTCTTCATCATTATGCCCACTACTACCACTACCACTACCACTCCCACTACCCACTACCCACTACCACTACCACTACCACTACCACTACCACTACCACTACGACGACGACGACTACTACTACTGCTACTGCTGCTACTGCTACTGCTGCTACTGCTACTGCTGCTACTGCTACTGCTACTGCTACTGCTACTACTACTGCTGCTGCCGCTGCTGCAAATGCTGCTGCTAATGCTACTACATGTACCAGGAATTCTTCTACTGAAGCTCTTACTACTGCTACGACGACTGCTAACACCACCACCGCCAGCAGACAATGACCATGAGGACCAACCCTTCTGTCGTGTCCCTGTGGCCAAGTGGTGGTAAAACTTTCAAGTCAAGTCTTCGGTTCTGGGAATCTTCTCTGCTATATGGGAGTTTCCAAAAATTAGGGGTACCTTATTTAGGGGTCCTTATAATAAGGATCCTACTATTTAGGGTACTATATTAGGGTCCCCTATTTTCGGAAACTCCCATATAGGCGCCTTAGTGGTCGGAATAGTGTCCATGGGGGGTTCGCGAACGAAGAGCTGTGACATTCCATGGGTATAGAGAACAGAGAACGCCTTTTTCACCTCCTGGTTTGATCAGCATATTCCAGCAACTGGACACGGTTTGTGATGATGGGGCTCCCTGGTGATGAGCTGGTCGTTATCAATCGTTCCCTTTGTTTCCAGCACTCTGAAGGTACATTTCCCCAAATCCCAACCCCTAAACTCTACACCACTAGCCCGAAATCGAAACCCAAACACCGGTAAACCCCAAACCCTAAAACCCCAGAGCACAAACTAGTGTAAGCCTCAATGGAAAGACTTGAACTCCCCGAAGCAACGAAGCAAAACATCTTGACTCCAGACCCCGTCCCCTTGACGAGGCTTCTACTGGACTTCAACGAAAGCCGAGGACTGATCAAGTCTTGCTGAAGACCTCGCCGAAGCCGAGCTGGAAACTCTCTTATGTCTATCATTGTACTTAAACGGTATGTATGCATGCCTGCATGCCTTCATGCATGTATGTATGTATGTATGTATGTTATGTATGTCTGTATGTATATACGCATGTACATATGTATTATTTATGCTTGTATATGTATGTATGAAACTGTTGTGTTTCTGTATGCATGGATGTAATGCATGTATGCATACTGGCCTGTATGCATGCATGAATGAATAAGTCTTCTGTGATTTAATCTCAGCCATCTGCTGCTCTCCCATGGCCAGGAGTGTTTGCTACGTGCAAGCCATAAGACCTGCAGAGCCTAGACCACCAATCCGCAAGAATCTTGAGAGCAGGATGCCGTTGGCTTCCAGCCGGTCAGGAACATGCCGCAGCAGCTCATCTAAACATGGCGTATTTTAAGGGCTGAAGTAATTACCTAAACTATTTTGGGGGTTCCTTATTATAATTATAGTAGAACGGGCCCCAAAACCCTATTCTAGTTATTAAGGCCTCTTTATTACAGTACCTTTATAGTATCCCTCCTAGTAACCCTTATATAGACCGCTTTAAAGGGAACCCTATTCTAATTACTAAGGCCCCTATATTAAGACCTGGGCTAGCTCACTTCGGTCTTTCCGGCTCCATGTGTCACGGGGGAATTCCTTGGACCCTAAACCTTTCATCGAGGTCCCTGGAAAATCGAAAGGCCAGTTTAAGGGGCGTTTAGTTTAGGGTTTTTTGGGGCCTCGGGTTTAGGGTTTAAGGGTTAGGGGTTTTATAGAGCTTTCCTCAACCCCAAATAACCTACCTACCCCTTTAGGGCTCCATGTTATGATTTCCTTACATACGTCCTCAAAAAGGTAGGGTTTTGAGGGTCCAGGTTATCCCTTATGAACATCAGCAGTGCCAGAGCAGAGCATTTGGGATGGCTCGGCCTTTGGCACTTTGGCTTTTCCTACCTTCAGCTAGGCTGCCAAAGCCTTCCGTTTTTTGTATGATCTCTGTTATAAAGTCTCTATGTATGGTCTCCATTACAAAGTCTCTGTTAGGGTTTACAATAAGAACCTACAACAAAGTATAAGTTATGGTAGTGTATGCACGGGGAAGAAGAAAGCATCAAGCCGAGAGTGTGGCACAGCGGTGTAGGGTTTGGGGTTTAGGATTCAGGGTTTGGGATTTCGGGTTAGGATTTAGGTTTTAGGGTTTATAAGGAGTAGCTTAAGACGGCAGGGCCAGGGCCAGGTATTCACATGATGAGGTTTCTGAGCCCAGAGACATGGACGGGTATCTGAAGATCTGAGGTCATGCACTATGGCAATATAACATATCTAGAAGGAAAGCGCACCATGCATGTTGAAACAACCCCGCAGGGATGCAATAGCCGAAGCCCAATTCGCAAGAAGATCCGAACTGCTAATGTTGGAGATTAGCAGACTCCAAGGGTGGGACGAAGGTAATTAGGTGGCACAATCCCCAAACAAGAGTCTTTTTACAAGTTTAAGGGATGCGTGATCGTACCTGCCTTCATCCCACCTTATGAGGCCTCCAAGTCATTCTTGGCGACCCTGTTTTCACTCCCAAACTCTTAGCCAGGATCCACGTTAAGCATGAGAGAAGCATTTAGCGGACAGCGGGACGATTTTGAATCAGGCAAATACAGCTAGATTCGTGCTGAATCCTCGGTTGTGTACATATACCTTTATCATAAAGATATTGCGACTACCGGAGCCAAAACCAAGAGGGTCAGTCCATGCCACCATGATGGAACAGGGCCCTTGAAGGCCATCCTTCGTATGGATGTTGAGACCAGTAATCAGGGTACCTGGCATATACGGACTCTTTGGAAACGTTGCTGTACAAGAGCCCTTCAATTCTCCAGGCATGCTACCCGGATTTAGGGTTTCTGGATTAAGTACTGGGTTGCAGTCTAGTGACCCTAGTGTGCAGGGCTAAGGCTATGTACCAAAACCCCAACCCTTGAAGTGAACGTGTCCGAAGCCTTACCAAGCTGTGGAGCGACGGTTCAAAGGGTACGGATAGACCCTAATCTACCATTCTTGGGCCCGAAGACCATGCTGTTCGCGGTTTGGGCTATCCTACGCCCGCCGGCTGAAAGGCGAGACACTGACCCGTATTTTGCGCTGCTGAGAACCGACTACAAGTTCCGCGGCCTTCATTGTGCCCTACCTATAGTCTCCATTGTATTTCTTTTTTTTGGTTGACCAAAATCTCTATTATCGGATCCTAACCATAAAACTGGTTAACCACAAAAAGGAACTACAATGGAGACTATAGGTAAATCTACTGCACGCCCCATAAGCCGGTTCGGCTTTGAGGGCTTAGCCTTTAGGGTTTAGGGCTTAGGGTTATTAGGGTTTAGGGTTTAAGGTTTAGGGTTTAGGGTTGGGGTCCCATATCAATTCTACTAGGATTTATGGTTCATGGCTTAAGGTTGAGGGTTTAGGGCTTCGGGTTTTGGGTTTAGGATTTTGGGTTTAGGGTTTTGGGCTGAGGGTCTTGGGCTGAGGGTTCTATATCCGTGCGCCTTGCACCCTTACCCGGAACCCTCCATATGAGACCCGGCACCAAGACTGGGCTTTGGAGTACCATACTTTGGGTCCTTTCTAGGGTTCCTTAAAGGGATCTATAAGGGTTTCTATAAGGGTACGATAACTGGGCTTTGGAGTACCATACTTTAATACTTTTTTTCTTAGTGGAACCATTATGAAATGAAAGTTTATACTTTTTTCTCCCTGGTTACTTAAAAGCCCAGAAGAAGAGCTTCTGTGCTCCTCTCAAGTTTAGGTGCGTCTTTGAGGTGCAGTAACCCTACTGGAGGTGCAGTAAGTATTTGGGAGCATCACAAAATAAGGAGCCAAATGCAGACCATAAGTTGTAGGAGCCATGAACAACAAGTACACTGGAGATTAAAGAACCATCTTGTTTTTGAAGCCTTGATTTAGGGCTCAGGCTGCAGGGTGAGGATTCAGAATAGGTGTGTTCTGACTTTTGGATTTGCAGGGGTTTGGTTGAGCGTTGTTGGGCTAGGTTCTCGGGCTGAAGTTGATTGACGGGGACATAGATTTCAGCTTCGAGTATGTGAGTCTCGGGGCACTGAGCGTGAAGCTCTCGGATCCTCTTGTCCCTTCTTTGGCAACTTCTTTGTGGGATGTCCGGCACGAAACTCAACGATGGACAACTCTATCCCTGCTATGTGCGAAAGAACGCCATGACAGAGTCCTCCAAACCCTGCAGTCCCTACAGCTTACCCCAAGGGTCCAAAGGACCCAATAATTAGGTATTCGGTTTTAGGATAGTAGTTATGTAGGTTAGGATTTTGGAGAGTATATGATTATTGGGTACTTGGACCCTTGGGGTTATAGACCCTAAACACTAAATCCCAACCTGCAAATTAGACCCATGCATTCGTTGAGAGTCTTGGGCCTGAACAGGCTTGGGCCTGAACCTCTCGCTTCAAGGTCTGTTCGCATGACGGCTTTACGGGTTTTGGAAGCTTCAACCGTCATCTTAGTTTGCGGACGCAAGAACCTAAGCCGTAAACCCCTAACCCCAAAACCTAAAGACCAATCCCCCCTTGCCAAAGCTTTTTAAACCTTAGACATTCCCAACAACCATTCCTATCCAGAAGGGACCATATATACTCGCATTGTGGAATTAGGGCCCCAAAACCATAATAGGATGATCGTTTTGGGACCTCATTCCATAATGGTAGTATACATGGATGCTTTTGGATATGGATGTCTGGGTCATCGGTAGACTAATTACGCAGTTTTCGCGCTGAGGTTTCGGATCCAGACAGACTATGCTCCTTGACTAAACGAAGTTTTTGGATGATGGTTGGAAAAGAAAAGGGGTTTAGGGTTTAGGGGGTAGTCATACTTGCTGGTTTAGGGCCTAAACCAGCAAGTATGACTACCCCCTAAACCCTAAACCCTAAACCCTAAGCCCTACTACCCCGCTTTAGCCCGGGTTTGCCGGAATCCATGAAGGCTCCATGCTTCAAAATGCGGAGCTTTGATTCCCCTCTACCTGAAACCTTAAGGGCTGAGTCGGTAACCTTTAACCTTTTGGGGCTTTTATACCAAGGATCTATAAGGACTTCTTTACGGGATCTATGAGGGTTCCGTTAACGGTTTTTTATAATAAAGTTCAGGGAACTCTATAGCTCTCGGTTTAGGGTTTAGGGGTGTAGGGTTTAGGGGTTTAGGGTTTAGGATTTACCTATAGTCTCCATTGTAGTTCCCTTTTTTGGTTAACCAGTTTTATGGTTAGGATCCTATAATAGAGATTTTGGTTAACCAAAAAAAGGAACTACAATGGAGACTATAGGTCCTACTATAATTCAAAAGGTTAACCTTTTTTGGGCTAGGGTACTCAGCCCCTAAGTAAGCACATACAATTCTGGGTTTGATACCTAGACCCTAAACCCTAAACCTTTGAACCACGCAAATTCTGAAGTTTCCGGATCTGGATTTTGTTGAGTCTGAAAGGCTCATGGGACTTAGTAACTAGGAACATCACGTGTAACTGTAGTTACAATTATAACTATTTATAACTCCAATCAAGGTATTGATTTTTTGCCTGACTCACTAAGTCCCGCGATGCTCCAAGTGAGGTGCTACAAGCAACCCACGGCTGCCGATATGCTTTAGCTAGTACTCTAGGGTGAAGTCATATGAAGTCAAAAGGGCCCCTAAGGGTCTATTTTCCATGTAGTATATGTATTTGCTTTGGCCTTAAAGTAGCCCTATATAGGTACTTTGGGGCCCAAGTATATACATATATATATAGATACTATTTGGGTGCATGGACCTTGAGGGAGGGCATAGAAGTCGGGTCTGACATGGGGTATAGACTCTGGTGCAATACTGTAGTTATCCTATAAGCATATGTGAGAAGAGGTTTGTGTGTATGTGTGTGTATGTACTTGCATGTATGTATGTATGTATGCATGCATACATGCAAGTATGTATGTATGTATGTACGTGCGTACATATGCAGGCCACGGCGAGCAAGGGGTTTGACGAATGCGTCAGAATGCGTCTGTCAACAACGTAGACACATATCTCAGTGCATATATATATATATATGCAAGACAATGCTTTCACCTGTGTATGCAAGCAGGCACGTGTAGATTCCAGGAGTTACGACAGTTGGTACATGATCCCTTACTGCGGGATACATGCATGGACGTGTGTTGCGATGGCCGGCTCCAGGTCGACCAAAGACGAAACAACTGCCAGTGATTTGTAGACGCGATGCTGCGAACAAGCAAACGTCGGTATGTACATCGGTAATGAGCTACATTCAACTGCAACACATATACTGTGCGTGCCTGCGAAGCACCTTTCGCTTTCAGTCTCAGTGATGCTTATAAGCCGCGACAAACCCTAAACCCTAAACCCCCTGCGCCTGGCAGATCGCCTACAGCATCGACATTCTTATAGATCCTTGTGGCGGCCTCAGTGTTCTAATTCTGTATTATGGCATTAAGGGTCCCTTTAAAGGGATCTATAGATTAAGGATCCCTTTAAAGGGGTTCTAGGGTTTAGGGTTTAGGGCTACTTGTGTAAGGGTGTAGGGTTTAGGGCCTATAGAAGCAGTATTCCTATAGGTTCCCATTAGTACCCTTCTGCCCTATTTTTTGTTGGGTGCCCGTCGTTTTAAGGGGCTGCTGGGGAAGCTAGAACAGGAATCCGGGAGCTCAGATACACAAGTGAATGGATGTTGTTGAGTATTGTTGTGGCTGCCGCTGTAGTAGTGCCTGGTAGTGCACGCAGGAAAAGGTTCCAGTCGTCCTTACCGACACTGTAAGTGCTAATGACAGTTTTCACACTGAGATTCAAGTTTGGATGCAGATTTGGCAATAGAAGCACTTATCCGACTTCACCACTCGTAGCTGTAGGTTGTATGCTGAGGAGAAGCAGTTGAATGAGCCGCTTCATCATACTCGCAATGCCACTCATACAGCAGCATGAAAACACATCAACCTGTGCATGCAAGTCCCAGGCTCGGAATCATCCGACTCCAGCGACCCCAATGCGCAGACTCCATGCTCTTAGCACTAAGCATTGACCCACCTCAAACCCTCCACCCATAACCTGAGACCCCTCTACCCGAAAGCCCCTATAAGCCCTAGCCCCAACTGCTCTTGACTCGAAAATGCGCATGGTTTCAAACCCTTGCAGTTTACCCATAGGCTCCAAAGTAGTTCCTTTTGGGGATTACCTTATAGGATTCTAAATATGAACCCCAAAATGGAACTACTATGGGGCCTCTGGGTAACTTGCCACTGAAAGTCTCTCAGGTCGTGAGCTAATCCGCTCGGGAGGGCGTGGGGCGGCGTGCTGCTACTTGGCTGCAACGGCTTCAGGATTTAATATAGGGGCCTTACTTATACTATAATTATAAGAAGGAGCCCCGCCCGCAATAGTATAGGTAATTATTAGGGATTTGGGATTGGGGTTCCTGTTTAGGTGGAGCTTTGGGAGACTTCGTTTCCCCTTATGGTTCTCTAGAGGTAGTTCTGGGAGCCCTTAAAGTACAACTCAGCTGATTTTAGCAGTGTTTCGGGATTTAAGATCGAGGTTTGTAGGTATGGGGTTTAGGGGTCAGGGCCGGCTGCTTTTTTGTAAGTATCTTCGATGTATACCTACGAGTAGGAGTGTGTCCCCCCACATGCCCATGGCTTCTAAGCCTGGCAGGGTTTTCGCTGCGGTAGTTCTCTGAATTAGGGTAGCCGTTTTTGGGTCCGCAAAATAGCACGGCACCCTTGAACAATGACCCTAAAAGGGGCCCTAATTTCAGAGAACTGCCCATTGGGTTCTACCTATAGTCTCCATTGTAGTTCCTTTTTTTGGATAACCAAATCTCTATTATAGGATCCGAACCATAAAACCGGTTAGCCAAAAAAGGAACTACAATGGAGACTATAGGTAAATCCTAAACCCTAAACCCTAAACCCCTAAACCCTACACCCCTAAACCCTACACCGAGAGCTATAGAGTTCCCTGAGCTTAGAACCTTCGGAGCGGTGAGCGGTTTGCAAAAGCCTGTTAGCCCCGAGCCAGGAATGTAGGAACCTGATTCAGAAACCTTGGGCCTTTGTTAAGGTTCTATTGTAAGGGTTCCTTTAAAGGGTACTATAAGGGGTTTGGGGGGGGGGGGTTGATGTAGGAACCTGATTAAGAACCCTTGGGCCTTTATTAGGATTCCTTTTCTGAATCCTTTTATTTTTGCGCCGAGGGTTTCTTAATCAGGTTCCTACATTAGACCCAAAACCCAAATCCTATACCCCTCTTAGAAACAGAATAAAAATCATAGTGATGATCTTCTTTTAGGTTTTATATGAACAAAAGTAGAAAGTAGTTCCTATAAGGGGACTATAGAATCCCAAACAGCAAAACCTGAAACTGGAATCTAAACCCGATAGATGCGCTTAGATAGGCGGGGCTTTCGGGGGATACAGCTGATCATTACCTTAGTTGCTGAGTTCATAAGCCCCAAAACGTGTACACTTTCAGTTTTATAGTGGGTAAGATTATCCCAAAAAGTGTAAAGTGTATCCACTACTTTAATACGTTTTTCTTAAAGGGACCATTATGAAATTACAGTTTATACTTTTTTCTCCCTGGTTACTTCAAAGCCCAGTATCCCTAACCTACCGTGCCATCCAGCCGTGTGATTCGGAGGCCCAGGGCTTTGAACCAGAAGCGATGCAACCTTGGCAGGTGTGTCAGTAATCTTAGTAGCTGAGTGGATACACTTTACACTTCTTGGGATAATCTTACCCACTATAAATCTGAAAGTGTACGTTTTTTCGGGCTTATGAACCCAGCAACTAAGGTAATGATCAGCTGTATCCCGCCAGTCTAAGCGCATCTATCGGGTTTAGATTCCAGTTCTATAGTCCCCTTAGGAACTGCTTTCTACTTTTGTTCATATAAAACCTAAGAGAAGATCATCACTATGATTTTTATTCTGGTTGTAAGAGGGGTATAGGATTTGGGTTTTGGGTCTAATGTAGGAACCTGATTAAGAAATCCTGGGCCTAAAATCCCCAAATGGTAGGATTCATATATAAGGAACCTTAATAAAGGCCCAAGGTTTCTTAATCAGAGGTTCCTACATCAAACCCCCCAAAACCCTTATAGTACCCTTATAGTACCCTTTAAAGGAACCCTTATAATAGAACCTTAACAAATGCCCATGGTTTCTGAATCAGAGGTTCCTACATTACAGGGTTCGGCCCTGAGACAAGCCTTGAACCTCAATGCTCTCGAAGCCGGTGCAGGACGCCAAGGCTTCCTCTAGAATAGGGTTCCCTTTAAAGGGCATTACATAAGGCCTACTATAAGGGGTCCTATAAGGGTACTTTAATATAGGGGCCTTAATAATTCGAACATGGTTTGGGGGGGCATACTGTATTATATATAATTTAACAAGGAACCACCAAAACCCTACTCTAGTGATTAAAGCCCCTACATTATGACATCAGAACGGCTAGGTTCGATCCGGGTCTAGGAAGAATATGATCCTAGAGTTAGGGGCTGGCAGCGACCCGATTTGTCCGGAGCCTCTGCAGCGTAGGCCGAAAGGCTTCTGCATCCTCCGATTCTCAGATGGCCAGGATCTTCACACTCAGGTCCCCAACTCGTGGTTGAACAATGCAGAGGGGAGCTATGCATCTAAGTCGGCAGGTAAGCCGGCCTTTTTTTTTTTTGGGGGGG
>BGNK01000005.1:560796-617348 GCA_003297005.1 Symbiodinium sp. clade A Y106 | reverse complement strand
TCCAGAACCTAGCACTGTGGGGAAGCATTTGGGAGTTTCCGAAAATTAGGTGTACCTTATTTAGCGGGCCTTATAATGAGGATCCTATTGTTTAGGGTACTATATTCGGGTCCCCAATTTTCGGGAAACTCCCATTTAAGGAAATCATAGTAGACAGCCCAAAACATCCTATTGTTTAGGGTACTATATTCGGGTCCCCAATTTTCGGGAAACTCCCATTTAAGGAAATCATAGTAGACAGCCCAAAACATGTAGGTCTAGCAGTACTTATCTAACAAGTTTATAAATCACAGCAGAAACCAAAGCACCGTGAGACAAGGTCCCCAAGGGCGAGCTTCGAGCTCAGCTTTGGGAGCTGCGACAGCAAGGCACGACTGCACGAAGCGTACTACAGCGGATTCAGAAAATCCCGCCCTGGCTTATAGTCACCCCGCACTCTAGACACTCATGATTCAGGGTTTCCACCCCAAGAGGATGTAGAATTAGAGCCTTAATGATAGCCTTTTACAGGTTTTGGGCCATTATTGTACCTACTTTTGGGGGTCTCTAGGTCGGGCTTAAGGAGTAGGGTTTCAGACCTGGGGTTCTAGACTTTTCCCCGTGTGCTACGGTGCTTCGACGTGGGGGTTCGCTCCGGGAGGGGTTGGCAAGTTTAGCCGGTAGAGCTGGTACGCCACTATAAGACTATACTATACATCCCCAGAAAGCCCAACCCAACCCTAAACCCTAAACCGCCAAAAGCCTCAGCCTACCTGAGCTCCATGGTCCCAATTGAAGCACACGGCCGCCAGCCTGCGGAGGCTATGCACTGGTGGGCGTGGAGCAGACGCATACCAGTGTCCCACTCGACCAGCCGGTCCCTGAGTCGTTTAGGGTTCAGGGTTTAGGGGTTTAGGGTTTAGGGCGCTGTTTTTTTTAAAGAGGCACCATTGAGTCTTCTGTTCGTTTGCGATGTAGAGTTCAGGCATCCCAACGCCGTTCTGTTTCCAAGCGGTTATGGTAGTCCGTTCACCTGCAACCCCCTAAGTCCTCTTGGGTGCATGTGCCTAAACACTTACTTTGGCCGCCTACACAAGTATTATCTTTCGGCCAAGGTATGTAATTACTATATGAGTACATGGACCCTCAGGGTTAGTTACACTTTGTGCGGTGGAAGAAGGGATTTCAGAAAGTCTAGAGCCCGCGGGGGCTAGAGCGTCATGTTTATTTCAGGGCTCCCTTAAAAAAATGAATGGGATTCAAATATATCCTGAGTATTGAGGGGACACGAGAAAAACCCAGGGCACCCTAACACCAGAAATGCCCGACGTGTATAGATCCTTCGATGAACATATCTTGGATAGCCCAAATCCGTCAATTCAATCTGGTTGTTCTGGGCACCAATCTCCATCCCAAACACTGGTCAACCCTAATCCCTAAACCGTAAGCACCGGTACGGAAACTCTAACTGCCCCTTTTTCACTTTGTTCTGTCTTCCGAACTCCTTCGGCGACTCAAAGGGAGGGCTGTATCCCTGGGTCTACTTGGGTAGTTCTCCAAGTGAGGGTCCCTTTGTAGGTCTCCAAAATACTACGGCACTCTTGTAAAAAAGGCTCCCAACCATAAACCCTAAAAACCGCGAGTCAAGGATATGGGGACGAGATGCAAGTCCCTGAATGCCCATGTTCAGGACCCCAACCTGCGAATTCGTTCGGCTTTTCAAGCTCTACAATAAGTTACCCTCAACCCTTAAAGATGACATGAAAGGGTTAAAGGTTCTTGTACCGTATAGGGATTCATAGTAAAAGGGTCGAGAGCCCCTGCGTTCAACATTCATTTTGGTCCTTCAGGACCCAGGCTTTTAAAAAGTGGAGTGGCCCAGGTGGAAGTTCGCAGAGCGCACCGCCATCGTCCTAGGCTCCGTATCAGTGTTTAGGGATTAGGGCTTAGGGTGTACCTCGGGTTAGGGCCTAAGGCTTCGAGAGGGCTTATAAAGCTTCATGCGGTTTGTAATTTTTTTTGGCTTGGGATGGTGTTGAAGAGATCTGGTGGTTTACAAAGCTGATAGGGTTGTTATAGTAGAGATTAGGTGTGCATTATCGGCAAAGGTGAAAATTCGATTCTTCATCTGCTCTTTTGGCTTAGAGACAACGGGGATGTACGGCATTATTCGTATGGATGACTATGCTGCAAGCAATGTCTGGTCATTGCGCAGTACTCCAGACTCTACACCCTCTGTAAGCTGTTCCCCGGAAGCTCCTTTACACTCCACTGGCGCTCTCCTCCAGCCAGAACCTCGCAGATCTTCCACAACCCTTGAATCAGGGAGTATACCTTAAATCATCATAGGGATGCTTCCGTAATTTAAGGTCTATTCCCTGATTAAGGGACATGGGAATGTTTTGGCTGACAAGGATCATAGGGGTTATAGGGGGTTATGGGGTTTGGGGATAGTGCTTCACTCGTTTATTCTGTTGAAACCTTGGGCATTTCATGTTGCGTTTCAGCACCCAGAAGACTCCCACTGAGCAAACCCGAACTTCAGCTAATCAACCCAAGCTCTAACCCCAGTATTTCCAACTTACAAGGTTAGGGCTGGGATTTGGCGTGCAATTTCGCAGGGTTGACAGGTTGCAGGTAGGCTTTGCAGCCCCCTCTCGGTTTAGGGTTTAAGGTTTAGGGTTTAGGGTACCCGCAGTAACCACATAACAACCCGCTACTCCCATCATCAGCATCAGCACGTAGCAGGAGCCGAGAAGGAGGGAATCGATGCAGCGCTGTTGCCCTTGCTGGACGGCTGCGTGGAGATCCCCCAGCAGGGACAGCTGCGGTCGCTGAATGCCGGGTGCCCCAAAGCCGATGGTGCACTCCCCCAAACCCTTCCAAGGCTTAGATAGCCAATGGGAGAACTTGAACTCATTGGCGTTATGTATTTGATCTACCTTAGCAAGTCTGAATTTTTTGGGTCTGGTTATTGAAGAAGAGAGAGGGTGAAACGAAGCCTAAGCCTAAGCCCTAAACCACTAAAAGGCAGAGGGTGCATCTCTCAGGGCTTGTTGTTTAAAAGTTTTCTTATGCTTGAAACTCCCAGATCCTAAACACAGAAGCCCAGATGCTCCCCGAGTACAATCCCAATCCCCTCCCCCTAAGCTCAATATGGGAGTTTCAAGAAAAAGGAGACCCCAATATCATATATCCTGCATAGGGGCAGGATCTTTGCGCGGCCTTCTCCTAGTAGAAGAGTAACCTTTAACCTTTCTCTAATCTCTATATAATCCCAATATGCTCCCAAACAAGGCTAACCTGTAGCTTTCCAGAATACTCGACAAGTAGGTTATCATGACCTGCAGGTTTTGGGAAGTGGTAGGTTATGACCCCCTTGAAGTCTTTTCCTGGCGTAGCAGGTACTTGGAACTGGAGGTGGGTCATATAAACCCTAAACTGGGCTCTTGCTAAGGAATTTAATTTAAGCTACCATAATAGGGATGTATAGTAAAGGAGTTTTATTTAAATAATAGGGCCTTTTAATAGGGATCAAAAGTAGATGATATGGTTTCTTCATTATGGTAGCTGAAATTAGAGTCCTTAACAAAAACGCAGAAAACCTCAAAGCTTCGTGCCGGTTTCAGCAAAAATCTGTCGGCCTTTCACTTTGAGGTTCATAGGTAGTTATAAGTGGGGTTATAAGTCCCCTAATAGGAGTTAGAATTATAGTTACCCTACTTACAACCCCACTTATAACTACCCATGAACCTCCAAGTAGGCCCTAAACCCTATACCCTTATAAAATCCCTATAGATCCCTATAAGCATGACGAGGTTCACGTGTCCGGCTCCATTGTGATTTGGGAGTACGTGCGCCAGGCAGGGTTTGGGAGGCACCCCTAAGCGGAAGTTGCCGAAAATGGGGGGACCCTAAAAAAGAAGCCTAAATAGTAGGATCCTTATTATAAGGACCCCAAAGTAAGGAATTCCTAATCCCAAAGCCACGCACTGTAAACTGTAAACCACGCAACCGACACTGGGGTTCGGGATTGGTAGGCTTCAGGCCAGAAAAGTCCCTTCCCCCTAGAATAAGTGGAGAAGTAAAGCTGTTTGTAGAAATGCCAGCTGCCTTAGTACATTTCGGTTGTGGGTTGATGAAGTTTCCAGAACCAACCACGGTTTCGTGGTAGCCTTAGAAGCTGTTCGGGCCGCAACGCATGCCCATATCATAGAAGCCTCTTTGGGTTTAGGGCACCCTCAGGTTGGCAGAATCCCCTACACAGCGGTGAAAATCCTAGACCCCGAGCTCTGAATCCTCACAAGCCAGTGCAGTATACCAATTCCCCATGTCGTCGTTCCCAAACCGTAAACTCTTAAGGCCTTTAAGGGGGTTTAGGGTTTAGGGGGTAAGTCTTGGGGGATCTCATTTAGGTTTCTTTTGCCAGGCACGCTTGCGTGATCCACACTCGGCAACGGCATGACAGGCCGGTTAAGGCATTTTCCTGCTCTGGTTGGGTGTTTGGACAGTGAAGATAAAGGTTTGTGGGGTAGCTTCGGGCTCAATGGCGTGGGCCAGCCCCGAAAGCCCCATGTGGAAACCTGAACAATCGCCATGGCCCCTGAAAAGTTTGTTTCAGTATGCCGTATACTCTCATAACAGTTCTCCGATACCCAAACCAAACCGGGATTCTGAGTATTAATGCCCGCTTCAGCAAAAATTGTTTCTTTCGGCCCACATTTCATTATCAGAAATGTCTTGGAAACCTTTTAAATCCCTATTGACACCTACTGGAGGTTGCCACGACAACCTACTGCCACTACCGCTGCTCCTGCTCCTTCTCCTGGCGCTGCTACTGCTACTGTACTTCTGCTGATACTTCTGCTGCTGTTGCTCCTCCTACTGTATTGCTCCTCCTGCTCCTACTCCTGCTTCTTTTGTTGCTACTGACTGCTGCTACAATGCACACATGCCAGGCTTTGTGCGCCTCTGTAAAGGGCCAGCTCGTCCAAAGCTGCACGGCCACCTGATGCCTGCCTGGCCTGTGGAGTTTCGTACTTAAGCTTTAGGACTCAGGGTTTAGGGTTTAGAGTGTAAGCAGTTGGAGTGCGTGTCTACATGGTTGTAATGGTAACTCTAGCCAAGTCCATGTAATGGTAACTCTAGCCAAGTCCATGCGATAGACCTGTCGAAAAACTCCTCATAGGGTTTAAGAGGGTCATCATTCCTTCCCATAAGGGTTACTATAAGGGGTACTATACTGTTCCTTCTAAGGGGCAAGTATAGGGTTCCTTTCATAACGGCTCTTTGAAAGCCAGGAACTAGCTGCCTCAATGGAGCAGACAGAGGAGGCAGAAGGGGGTTGTCATCAGGTAGGGAACCGACGAGGTTCCTGTAATGGGCTCTGAACGGGGCTTACAGGGCTTAATAAAATCGTGCAAGCATCCGAAGCTGTTTGTTTCTTGTGGTTGAGGGTTAGTTCGGGGATACCATCCATACAACGAATATGAGGGGGATATGATTGTGAAGTAGTTGCAGGTTGTTATGATTATGTTTTCAGCCCGCCATATCGCATTCGTCACTAGTGATTCGTTTCTTTACACTGCGCTTGCTTTAGTCTAGACTAGCCCTTCCCCAGTAAACCCTAAACCCCTAAACCCTAAACCCTAAAGCCTAAACCACAAGAAAAACGAGGGTCGAGGACGACCACCTGAGCCCGCGCCTTGGACTCATCACTCGAGACGTCCAGAGAGCCCTACAGCCACACTCAAGCAAAGAGTATCCTTTGAAGTGAATAGAAATATTTTTTAGTTTTGGGCTCGTACAACTCCTAAGAAGAAGCAGCTAAAAATATAATTTGGGCTCGTATAACTCCGAAGAAGCAGCAAAAAATACAATTTTTGCCAGGGGTCCTAAGTTCAGTGTAGTATCTTTTCAAGTAGAAAAGCGCTAGGGCTCAGGTTACCTGAAGAGTAGGTTATTGGGGTATATAGTACATGGTCAGTAATCTAGAATTTACATAGATCCCCAATACCTAACGTTTCAACTTTTGGGGCTCTTATATTATAGTTTAGTAGGAACCGGAAAGTTAAACCTTTTATTTCTGTGGCTTGTTGGGGTAGTAAGTTTAGGTAATTGGAGCCCTCGAGAAGGAGATCCTAAGTATGCTCTCCGGTTCATTCTGCTTTATTCCTTGGGAAGTACTGGGCTCTCTAAGCTAACACTCTCCGGCGAAGTCTCGAAAATCCTCGAAAACCCTAGGCACCCTTGGGCTCTCTTATGGAGCCTTAGAACCCTAGCAGCCCCCCCTGCGCCTTTCTGGTACCCCTGGTAGGTTTCCCATGGCCGCCTGCGCGCCGACCTCTGCGACAGCGGCGCCCAAGCAACTCGCGGATCCCAAGCCTTCCAAGAAGGAAGTCGTCGGTTTCCGGCGACACAGGGCTTCGGGGAGGGCGATGTGGAGTTGAGGGGTTTGGGGGTGAGCCCCAGTCCTGACAACCCTACCCCGCAACCTACCCGACATTTCAAGCCCCTAAATCCAAAACCCCTACACCCTAAACCCTAAACCTCAACCCTAAACCCTAAACCTAAACCGTAAACCCTAAACCCTAAACCCACAAACCTCGAAACCCAAAGCCCCGAAACCCCGAAGCCCAAAGCCTCGAAACTCGAATCTCTGAGCCTAACTCTTGCGATGCCCGACGGTGCAGAGCAGTGGCCGGCAAAATGATCGAAGCTTGTGGGATTTAGGTGTATACCTAGACCTACTAAACCCTACTTTTTTGTAGGTTATTATTATAAACCCTAACATGGGATTTATAGGGACCCTACAATACAACAAAATAGGTTCTGAAAGGTTAAGGTAGAGTGGTGTATAGAGTCTGGGCATTCTTCTGGTTGGCTCTTAGGACTTTACCTTTTGGGGTTTCTATATGAGCTATAATAAGTAGGCTAAGTGTTTAACTTTAGGAGGGGTTCAGAAGTCGGCCAAGGCGGGTGGTGTTACAGGGCCTAAGTTGCAGGTTTAGGGTTTAAGACTTCTCTGGGCGCAGAAGTCCTATCTGGGCCTTGTAAACCCTACCTACAGGCGCTGTAGCCGAAACCCTACAACAAAGCAAGTCTTGATGCCTTAATGAACCATTCGGCGTAGCCTTCAAAAAAGCAGGTAAGTGGAGCCCCAAACCCGAGTAGCAGCCCTAAGACCCATTAGAATCTCAGAATGCCAGGTGCCGGCAACCCACAGGGTCCAAAGGACCTAATATTTAGGTACTCGGTTTTCGGATAGTTCGGATAGTAGTTATGTAGGTTAGGATTTTGGAGAGTATATGATTACTAGGTGCTTGGACCCTTGGTGGCAATGTAGAAGTTCTACAGGTTCCCTCTGCAGAAGCACGACATGTTGAGGCTGAAGATTCTGCAAACGAAGCCGTTTCGGCTGAGTCGGAAAGCCAACCTAACTTGGAACAGCTTACGTAAACATCTCCGACAAGAGGCAGATATACTGATGTATAACATGTTACTGTTCCCTCTATGCACCGGCATTTGGGTATTCTGGATCAACCCTGAACCTGAAGTCAGAGTCAGAGGTGCTAGGACATCCCAAATGATCCCAGATGCTATGCCCTAAACACGGTACCTTGGTCCTAGAGACAGAGTCCTCTGTGGCTCTACGGTCCGGCATTGGGGACTTTGGTCAGAGATGGAGGACGACGCTGGTTTAGTGGATTCGGGTTTAGGCTTTAGGGGTTTCGGGTTTCAGGGTTAAGGGGTCTGATATGGGGGTTGATCAAAATTATGGGCCCCTTTTGCCCCCCTAGACTATAAGGAATATACTATAATGCAGACCCCAAAAGGGCCCGTAATTTTGACAACTACCCATATGGGTCGCAAAAATCAACCATAAAATAGGGTTTAGGGTTTAGGGTTAAAATCAACCATAGTTTTGGCTCTTTTGGCTATAAGCCTCGGGCCGAGCGCAGGTTTTGGAGCTCGGGGATTGAAGAGCTTGCAGCCTTGAAGAAAGCAGTAATAATTATAGCCCTAGCGCTCCAAGTATGCAAATAGTACCTACTTTGGGGTCGAATGTCTATAAATAGTACCTACTTTGGGCTATCTGGAGCCCCAGGGTTATGGTGCCAAAAAGAAGTATACAACGTACTTCGACATCCTATTCTCATCTTTTGAGCATCTATAACCTATAGCGTTTGAAAGCTTTGGTAGTAGCTGAGTAGGTAACCTTTGACCCTTTGAATGGGGTTTATATGTTCCTACCGGAAATGAACTGGTTAACCTTTTCTTGGTGGTCACTCTGCAGCTGCCATCACCATGTTGAATCTCCATTGTACGCACTTGTAGCTACGGCAGGGAGCCTTCGACCATGGCTGCCATAGAGAGAGAGAGAGGGTGTACGAAGAGTACTGATACTGCAGCAGTTTCACCGCAAACTGCCCAGCTATGCTCTCATACCCCTAAACCCCTCACTCCTTGTGTTGGGGCCTTACGTGGGGCGGGGTAGGGATCCTGCGTCCTCAACTCTAAGTCCACCTCTCCCCCTGCGGCCGCAAGGACTTTCACGGCAGCTTGATTGAGGCCTGCAAGCAGCTGAGCCAAGAAAACCAATGGTGTCTGCTCTGCTTATTCTGTCAACTGCAAGTTTAGTACATGGTCAGGGTGCAGGGACGGGCTTAGGGAAGTGTAGCGTCGGGATAGTAGCTGAAACACCAGGGCTTCTATGAAACACGAACAGATCGACGAGGCCCTAAAAACCCAAAGCAGCTTAGCCCCAAGCCCGAGAACCCAAAAAGCTTCATCCTAAGGCCCTAGACCCTAAACCCTAGAACCTGTACTCCTGTGAAAGTGCCCACCAATGCCTTCCACAATCTGTGGATTCCAGCAATCAAGGTCGCTAGGAGGAAAAAGGCGTTCAAAAAAAAAAGAACCTGTACTCCCACCGCCAAACACCACATACTCTCAGCCAAAAGCCCCACCAATCCAAAACCCTAAACCCCCCAGAGTAGCCTCTTGACCACAAAATCCTGAACCCCAAGCCTGTAAGCCCGGAAACAAAAAAAACACGCGTTTCTAACCAGCATAAATCCTAAGCTCAAGGCCCCCTAGCCCTAAACCCTAAAATCCTAACCCTCAGCCTCTAAATTCCTAAGAACCACGCCTAAACCCTACAATCCTAAACCCCAAGCCTCTAAACTCCCAATAACGGCAAACCTGAAGACTTGGAGGAAATGGAAGAGTGGCTCTCCAGTGATGATTTCGACAGCCGGGGTCTTACATTGCACTACTTCAAAGGACTGTGATGGCTTCCGTCTAGCCGTGGGATTCTGAGAGAAGGGAGGCGGAGAAGGAGGAGGAGGACAATCTTGTTTTTGCACAAAAAGAGACTGCCGAGGTGCTTGGCGTGAGTGCTATGCCGCCGCCCCGGTGCGAGGGGCGGGTCCAGAAACTCCAAAAGTTTCGTAGTTGCGGGAATATTTGCTATAGGGGCTTTCATAGTTACCTCTACTATTTGCGGCTTGCTCATTATAATTATGGTACCATGGGACCCAAAACCCTAATCCAATTATTAAGGCCCCTATATTAGTTATTCGGGCGTAGGGCAATACAACTTGCTTCAGTGGCACATTTTCAGGGCCGTCCTCAACTCCTTAGCGAATGGGTTGCATTGCAGTTGAAGAGGTGACATTCCACTTGGAGGTTCATGGGTAGTATAAGTGGGTTCTAAGTAGGGTAACTAATGATTATAACCCTTCTTAGGGGACATATAACCCCACTTATAACTACCCATGAACCTCCAAGCATGCTTTGAAGCCAGGAGGCCCGACATACTTGGAACGATCTGACTTTGAAGAACGACCGAACTATTGGAGCAGGCTTGGGGGGTGGTACAGCTGTGCTTATCTTAGGGTCCAGGCTGTGAAGGATTAGGGTTCCGGGTTACATGTATGAACACGTATTATGTATTGTACAAATGTTTTATATGTACAAGTACGTGTATATATCTATATACATAGAGTATGATACTTACAAATATACATACATGCACACACATGCATGTATATATATATATATGTATGTATGTATCCACACGCGAGTATATGCACGGGACATTGGCACAAAGACTGGCTGGGATTTCACAGGTGTAGGCCCAGGGCGCCCGGTGTCCGGGAGCTTTGGGCGTGGCTGGACGGCCACCACGGGGTTTAGGGTTTAGGGGTTTAGGGTTTAGGGGTGTAAGGTTTGGGGTTTAGGACACTATAGTTATCACAGTGGTGCGACAGCCACGTGGCATCGCTAATGTTGCGAATACAGTTTTTCTCCTTAGTAGCTGGGTTTATAGGCTTTAAACTTTTTGGGATTATTATAATGAAACCTCTTAAAACTGATTGTTTAAACTTTCTTGGGCTTATGAACTCAGCAACTAAGTCTCATGGGTCGGGGATGCAAAGCCCCTGAGATTTTCTTGGCACACCGAGGAACGCGCATCCAGGGGCTCCACGGGCAGATCGGATCGGAACATCTCCGAGGAGGGTTTAGGGTTTAGGGTTTAGGGTTTTGTGGGTGGGTTCGGGCTTTCTTGTGAGAGACCCCGAAAATCCTCATATGTTCCCCTTGGGTCGTTTCGCTCCTCAAACCTTTGGCTTAACGATTTTGATCTTCTGAGACTCATTGCTTTGTGTTCTTCGTCTCGGACCTGAATCACTGAAGGATTCTCAAGGCTCCGTTGTAAGGGCTCTCGTTAAAGGGGCTCAAATGCAATTCTCACACACTCTTGTTCCCTTCCACATATAGCGGGAGCTGTCGTACCCAAACCCTTTGTGCAAGAGCGGTGCGCACCCAGAAATCTTTGTGAGTCGTTGTGGGCCCAGGATGAGGACAACATGAAGTCTAAGCCATTTACAGGTGGGTAGTTGTTTCCCATAAGCCTCCCATACCACTCCTATAAGGTAAAGGGGGTCTTATGGGAGTACTATGGAAGAAGAACTACCCACCTGTAAGGGGCTTCTATGAAGGTTCACCAAGGATACCCAAACTAACAAGCTTCAGGGTCTTGGGCTTGTCGGTTTTATGGGCCCGTGTCTTTGGTTGAAGGCAACCGGGCTCACTTAGGGTCTTGTAAACCCGTTTGGAAACCTACAGTTTCACGGGTCCTCGTCATAAAACCTGCAGGTTTTTGGGTGGCATTTAGGATGATTTCCTGGTACATCAAATCACCTCGGAAGGTCGGTTCTAATGGGGGGCGGTCAAGGGTGGCCTTGGACCCTAAACCGCAAACTCTAAAGCTCTACGCTTTAACCCTAAAGCACAACAAAACCCTAAACCCTAAAAACCCTAAGCCCTGAACCCTGTACCCTAAGTGGGACGGTGTGCGGTGGCCTTGGGTTCCAATCAGTCTCCATGCGCCCAGTCGGTGCTTTACCAAACGGCGGCCGCCGTGCATAACCACATGCCCCATGGGCCGCCTGCACCTCAGCAGCTTGCGATGATGATAATGATAGAGATGATGGAGATGATGATGATGATGATGACGACGATGGCGGTGATGTTGTTGATGATGGAGATGATGATGATGATGGTGGTGGTGGTGATGATGTTGATGGCGGCGAACACGATCATAGCGGTTGTGATGCTGATGGTGCTTGTTTCATCACCGGTGTTTTGCCGTTACAGGAGGCTATGTTTAGCTCGGAGAGAAAATCTCCGCAACAAGCTGTAAACGGCTCCTTGCAGCACCCACTCGAAATTCCCAAAACCTTCGCAGCCCATCTTTCCACCACATGGGACACAGTGAGTCCATGCTACGGGGCTTGACATAAGCTTTTGTAAGGGCGCTGACGATTGCACCTTCCAGTAGACAGTAGTGCCCGGCCCGAACTTTTTATCCTGAAGCATGATTATTGTCTTGTGCACACGTGCAGCTCTTGAGATGTGAGTTTCAGGGTAAGGGTTGTGGAGTGTAGAGTTTAGGGACACTATGTACAAGCAAATGCCTGAGTAGCTGCTGAAGCCACCGCAATACCCAAACCCTAAACGCCTTACCTTCAAAGGCACGCTGTTCTGATCAATATGGCCCCCAAAATTATCGAAACCCTTCTGAAGCCGTATAGAACCCTGAATTACTGTAGTGGAAGCCTAGTCTAGTTGTTAAGGCCCCCTTGATTCTGAAGGCTGGAGCGAATGCTGCCTGTACCGGACGCCGAGCCGGGAGACTCAAGTCAAGAGCAAAACGATGTTTTTTGTTTTTTGTTTTAACTGGTATTTATTTGCTCTATTGTTGTTGGTTATTGTGCGTTTTCTGTGTTATTGTGATCGGTGTATAGTTATTGTTTGTTGTCTTTCTTCGTGTGACTGTGTGTGTGTGTGTGCGTGTGTGTTCTGTTTGTTGTTGCCTTTGCCAGTTTCCAGCGTAAAATTGTGTCCGGTGCTTCGAAGAGTTTGCAATTGGGTATATGTCGTGTTTCAGGTTTAGTTTTGATTTTCTTGTAGGGTGTAGGCTTCATGACATTTCAACACGCTTGAGTCGCTTGAGGATTTCTGGGTGTAAGGCTACAGTAAGTTTTTGTTGTTTGGTAGATGCGGTGTTTAAGAACATGAGAAAAAGGCACACGCTGCCTGGGGGATCTATATCAAGGTCGCTTCTTTCCCGCGTCGGAAGTAAAGCTTGGCAGCGTGGGGACCCGTGGTGAGATTTATGGTTTCGAGATGGATAGGGCTCCGCGAAGCTTGAGGCTGTAGAGTGTAGAGTTGCATGGGAGTTTCCGAAAATAGGGGACCCTAATATAGTACAATAAATAGTAGGATCCTTAGTACAAGGACCCCAAAATAAGGTACCCATTATTTTCGGAAACTCCCACATGGCGGCTCGCCTAAACCCTATATATAGGGGGGCACCTTCCTCCCCTGCCTTCCAAGCTGAGGCCTGCAAATTTCACGCACTGAACCCGACACTTGAAGCGCTGAACCCCGGGATCCCTCAAAAAAGCCAGATCCCAAAAACATCGATATGCGCAATAGTTCCAAATCCCCAAACTCCTCTACACCTGAAGCGTTTCAGGTTTTTGGATCAGTGTAGGGTTTAGGTTGTGGTTGGTGCCTCCACTACCATCTCTGAATCCTTCAGACCGATAAGTTTCAATCCCGAACGCAGAGGTTGAACAGCACAGCGCCAACAGTCCTGCGATTTCAGGAGCACCAAACTTTAAACCGTCAAGCGCCCAAAATCGTGTGTGAAGAGAAGAAAGCCATATCCATCCTGAATACCAGTCACATCAAAGGACTCACCCGTCAAAGGCCTCACCCCCCCGCCCCCCGCCCCGCCCGAAAAAGCAGGACACCTGAAGCCCTCAGTCTGACTGAGCACCAAGACTTGGCTTTGGAGTACCATACTTTAATACTTCTTTCTTAAAGGAACCATTATGAAATAAAAGTTTATACTTTTTTTCCTGGTTACTTAAAAGCCCAGAAAAGCCGCCAGAACAATGCCTGAAACCTGAATCCTTCATCGCCAAACCTGAAGACATCACGATATTTTTAACACCAGTGACAAAGTCTACCCTCAATCCCTCTAAAAGCCAGTGGTAATGGTAGCAATTATGCGGGCAACAACGGTAATCTTACATAGTCATGCAGTAATCCTAATTAGTAACACTAATGATATCAGTAGCAAAGGAAGCTATTAACTATACTGATAGGCAGCAAGTGCAAGCAGAATAACAAGAACAACTGCCCCAAGGTTCATCCAGACCGCTTTGGCGAGCATCGGCTTGGAAGATCCGCGTCGGGCTGGCCTCAAGGAGAACACCCGCAACTGGTGGTTTAATGAAAGCGGCTTATGCGGCTTTAAAAGGTTACATAGGGTCTTTTTTCGGGGTTTATAGAACACCCACAGCTGGCATTATTGGTTATTTGTTCCGGGTGTTTACGGGGCATGCTAGGGCTTGACAGTGTTGTCGTTTGTTGTTTTCGTAGTTTGCGTAGGGGAAAGAAAGCTATATGTGCATATATGTATGTATGCATGCATGCATGGCCTGGCTCTTTTCGCTCTTATTTTATTAACACCGCTTACAGGAGTTTGTCAATATTAACAAGGAGGTCTAGGATGATTCTCGTTTGTGGTGTGTGTCGAGAAGTTGAGTGTAGACTTTTCTTGCAGAGCCCGTTTACGCAAGCTGTAAGAAGTCAAGGCCCGTACACCTTGACAGGAGAGTCTGCGATGTACAGTGGAAAGCTCCCAGAATGCTGGCTTAAGGAATGCATTTTGGGCAGCCTGGTTCGAAGAGATTCGAAGAGTGTATAGATGTATGTACTGATAACAGGGGTCGGAATGATTAGGAACAGTATTGCCTTCTAGTCCTTATGCTCGCTGCATCCCGGCATGTATATACAGCATGCAGATAAGATGCCCTGCGAAGCCACAAACCTTCCGAAACACACCTGGAAACCGGTGAGCCAGAAGCTCTCTTAAAAATACTTTAAAAGTAGCCCAAAATCCTAAAGCCTCTTCAAATTAGTAAGGCCGATAGAAAATGTGGACAGCTCGCAGACTTTGGGGAATGGGTGCCCTCTATCAAGTGTTCCAGGGTTCTCGCTTTGGAAGACCGATCGCAACGACCCCAAATTCTCAGGACTTGGAGCATTTTGAGGCAGCTTTGGTCGTCGCTCATGCCCCAGCTAATTATACCATATCACATACAATACACGATGTTGCAGAAATATGTTCGGCTAAATCTATACAAAGCATATGCCTTGCCGTGTTGATCATGCAGTGAAACGTTTTGGCTATTTAGGCTACTGGTCATGCAAAGCGGTTCAGATGTTCCAGCATTGCGGCATTGCGACGAAAGCCCCCGAACCTCCGACCGAAGGTCTTTACGCACTTGGCTCACTGTGCCTCCTTGCTGGAGAAGCAGATGCCAGGACGGAGAGAGTATAGGAGCTTGAAAAAATCAGCGACACTACGTGCTCCTCGGGTTTGCTTAGTTTCCTTGCCACAATTCGACTATAACATATCCCAAGGCCCAAACCTTGTCCCCTAAAAAACACTAAGCCCCCAGACTCTGAACCCTAAACCCTAGCGTCATAGGTGCCTAGGTCTGTTGGACTTCCAGCCTTCCGAGTAATCAAACTTTTAGATTGTCGGGTCCAGGGTTGAGTTTAGGGTTTAGGGGGTCTCGATGTTTCGGGTTTTGGCTCTCCTTCAGTTTGAACCACTACACAATTCCAAAGGAGAACCCCTTATGGTACTTGGTGCCGCTGGGACGCTAGACCAGTACGTAAGTCGATACCTGTGCAGAGAACGACGGAGAACGAGGTTTCTGAACAAAGTGGGGTTTGAGCTTCTGGGGCGGGAATTTCAGCATAGAAGGCATTCACCTCTTCTCCAGGCGCCAGAGCTACTGGTTTAAGGTTTAGGGTTGTCCGAGCACAGCCCAGCATGCAATCGATCAAGCCACCAAGCAAGCCAGCAGGCCCTTGATGTTGCTCCTTAGGGGCTGAGTAGGTAACCGTTAACATTTTGGGGCTTATATCCTACCATAGTTCAAAAGGTTAACCTGTTTTGGGCCAGGGTACTCAGCTCCTAATAGCCTAAGGCCATTCTCAGATTTGTCAAAGCCGGGAGTCTCTTCCTACACCCCTCATCTACCCTCCATTCGACCCTAAATACCTACTACTAGGGGCCGTATGCCCTTATTAATTAGGAGAGTTTAAGGGGGTCCTGGTTGTGTTTCTTCCAAAAAAAAAATTGTCCGAGGCTATTTGGTACAAAGGACACGTAGCAAACATTAAATCCTAAACTTAAAAGCCCAAGTGGTAAACCATAAACTCTCAAAGCCCTAAACCCATGAACGTCTAAATCCTAACTCTAGAAGACGACATGCGCACAGGAATGGCTGACTGCATCCTCACGGGCAAGATCGACCCACGGGCATAGGGTTTGGTGCCTTAGTCGCTGAATGAGTACACTTTGCCTAAACCCTAAACCCCTAAATCCCCAAACACAAATCCTTAAGCCCCAAACATTTGCCTTTTTGGGGATAGCAGCAGCCCCTATGGATCCAAAAGTTCGCACCTTCTTGTGCTTTAAACTCTGCAACTGAGGTGCCATTACAACGCCCCCTACTGCCAGCAATACCCATACGAAAACAAGTCCGACTACCCATAAAAAGTAGGCTACTGAAGATCATGCGAGTTCCTGTCCATCGACGGCATGGTTCACAAGCTCTTCACCTGGGGGAACTGGTTTCTGCATCCACAACCCTAAACATCCCCAAGTTCGAACCGTACTTGAGCCCTCTATCCCAACAGTACAAAAGCCTTGATTAAGTCTTCAGTGTCAACTGCAAGCCCAAAACTGTCGGGAATAAGAAAACTGCAATTGCATTCATAACTAGACGCACCAGTGGCAACGGTGCTGCAACTTGTCTTCGGGTGTAGGGTTTGGGATAGAGTGGTTGCCGTAGTGGCAAGATGTGAAGATCTTTCAGTTTAGGGTTTAGGGGGTTTGAGGTCTAGGGTTGAATCCAGGTTTCGGAGATCAGGGTCCAGGACCTGCTAAACCCCAAAACTCAACTAACCGCAAGCACGCCCATGCCGCAAGCCAAACCCTTGTCGTGATTGCATCACCGTGCAGCATTCCCCCCAAAGAGGGAGGAAGATGCAGTGCTGACGGTCGTGTCCGCAGTTCACAGTCTACTGGGTTCTTGTCAAGGAGTTTGTTTTATCTTCGATACCTTACTAAGGAAACCATATTATTGTCCATAGATCCGCATTACGGTAATTTAACTTAAGTTCCTGAGCAAGCATCCAGTCTACGATGTGAGCTATCTCCCTGAGACCATCAACCTCAACATCCAGACCCTGAGATCGTGACGGTCATGGGGCTTAGACCCTTTGGCCTTAGGGTTTCGGTTTGAGGTTTTATATAGGGTTAACCCCCCCCCCCCCCCCAAATCTCCACCAATTTGAACATTTGAACGAAATGGTCTGGACGAAGAGGCTGCAGGGGAAGCTTCAATCGGGGAAGCAAAGCTTTTTTCTTTGTGGCTACCGGTTTCGATGATCCGGGCAGTGTGAGTTTGCATCTTCTGTGATAATCAGTGATATACGTATACTTAACGGAGTTTGCCAAGGCGTGGTTGGTGTGGAGCACTAGGGCGGTCTGCAGCGCAACCTTGCTGTCGAGGGTGGCAGACAGCAGGAAAACAAGTCCGACCTCAAAGTTCCCCCCCATAAGCGAGCACTTCTCGGAAGCCGTATCTAGACCTAGAGACCCAGAGTATCCTGGCATTTATACGTTGGGGTCGATACGGAACCCTAGATCAAGCATCGAGCTCTCATCTTCTGCATTGCGGCTTAAGCCGAAGACCTGCAGCCCTGAACTTGAACCCCAAGCCGTTTCCAGTGGCTGGCAGCCTCTAGGGTTTAGGGTTTAGGGTTACCTAAAGTAACCAAGGTCCATTAAAGCATGCAAATGTACCAATTTGGGGGGGGGGGTCGTATCCTTTTTTCAATCGGTTGTTCTAGGTAGACCCAAAGTGGAGGCCATGAGACTCTGGGGGTTCGAAGAACTTGGGACAGCGGGATCCTCAAACAACGAGTTGTGCTGGGCCGTGGCGTCTGTCGCTGGGCAACTTCCTGAGGTCTTCAGGCTGCAACTTAGTAGCTGGGCAGTTAACCTTTAACCTTCTGGGGTTTATATAACCCCACCATAACTGAAACGGTTAACATGTTTTGGCCTAGGGCACTCAGCCCTAAGACTAAGCTTGCCTACCTGCCCAAAATTCCACACTGAAGACCGCTACCTTACACCCTAAATCCTAAACCCTAAACTTTGGCCCTAAACCTTCCTCAACCCGAAGCTCTAAACTTTACACCCCGAAGCTTTCCTGAAACCCCAAGCTCTGACGGAGCAACCCAAGTAGGGGAGACTCTTCAGGCCTCACTAGCTGAGTAGGTAGCCTTCAGCCTGTCGGGGTCTGTATAGCCCTAAGCCTTTTCACCTTTTTCTGGGCTTTTAAGTAACCGGGGAGAAAAAAGTATAAACTTACATTTCATAAGGGTTCCTTTAAGACAAAAAGTATTAAAGTAACCCTTCCTAGTAGTAGAGTAGGTAACCTTTAACCTTTTTGGGGTAGTATATTCCCTATATAATCCTTATAATATGAAAAAGGTTAACCTTTAGTTCCCCATGATACCCGACAAGTAGGCTTTTTTGGGTTCTAAGAGGAGGATCCCGGAGTTGAGGGCTTAAGTTGAGGGTTCCTTCGCGAGCCCCGACCCGAGGATACAAGGAGGTCCCGTGGTTTCGAATGCAAGGTGCAAGAGTCTGGGGTTCCGGGTTTAGGGTTCAGGTTTGGGGAGGAGGAGGAGGAGGAGGAGGAAGAGGCGGAGGGGTAAGAGGAATGGGCTTGGGTCACATGCTATATGCGTGGATTGCCACAGGGCTCAAAGCTTTACCCACTGGCTGCATGAACAATTGAAACCTCACGAACCTGGCCCAGTGTGAGTATCCGTCCAAAAGTCGTAGCTCAGAATCAGCCTCGTCTCTCCAAAACGCACGCAATGAAGACAAGACTTTCTAAGACCTGCTTGACAGCATCTTTGGCAGACCCACAACTGTTATCTAGTACACAGAACCTCCAGTAAACTTGGTGAAATGATGAGTGACACAAGCATAGCCGCAAGAACAAGTTCACAACAGCCGCACTTCCTTGCGATTGCATCTCCGAGTGGTTCCTCCTTCTTGAAAGCAGGAGCTAGCTGCAGACTGGAATCACTGTACACGGGCCTTCATTATTGTTTGACATGGGCTTTCTACGTCCCACAAAACCTAAATCCTATCTAAGCCCCTCTGGGGTTGTCCTTCTATCAGGAGTACTTGTTATTGAGGGGGGGTCCTTGTAACAATTAAGGATATTGCTACTTCGGAGTTTGCATCAGAGTCTCTCCACTTTTTTGAGCTCAATGTTCGTGGGTTTAGGATTTAGGTTAGGGTGCAGGGAGGTAGTTAGACGATGCTGCTTGATGTAGGGTGTTACACAGGGGCCAATGGTTGTTTGCAATGCAGAAAGTACATTTACATGTGTATATATATATATAGAGAGAGAGAGCTGTATGTATATATATATATTACAATTATTATAACATGTGTATATGTGGGTAGACACAGAGGTGTTGTATACATGCACACATTGTATTTCTTGTGTTGTATGCATACGCATACACATATAGAAATGCATATACATACATACGTACGTACATATGTACATGCATACATACATACATACATGCACACACATGCATAGACACATGAATGAATGCATGCATGCATACATACATACATACTGACTTACTTACATGCATACCTACAAGCGCATCAGAAAGAATAAGTATAAGACCAATGTTAGTAGTACTATTAGTAGTAATAATAATTAATATGTAGGTAAATGCCGTGTACATACACATGTATGCACAGATGTATCTAGAAGTTCATCATAAGAATAGTATCCCCAACCGCACTCCTCCCACTCACACCCGCACATGGGCGGAGTTCAGACCACCCTATATATGCACGAACATGTGTACATCTTTTTGTAAGAATACACACACGCACACACACACACACACACACGCAAATGCAAGTAATTTTCACACATGTATGTATACACTTAAGGCTTTATTAATCTATTTAGTTGTTTGCTTGTTTTTTGTTCTTATGCATAAACGCATGCATATGCCCACGTGCATGTGCATGTGCTAGAAATGCACATAAACATATGTACATGTATACATAAAGTTTCTGAAGCTTTGAACCGAAACCCCTACCACCTCTCCTAGGACTCCTAAAGCCCAAGTGCTGAGCCACAAAATCCCGTAAACCCTGAGTGCCAACCTAAACCCTAAACCCTAAACCCCTAAACCCTCAACCCTAAACCCTAAACCCAACACCTTGAGGAGCCTGCCCCACCATGGTGCTGCGTGGCTGGAGGGTTTCTTGCCTCAGCCCAGTGGTCGAGGGTTAGGGTTTAGGGTTTAGGGGCGGGGGTTCTCGCAGCGGGGTTGGCAGTTGTGGGGAGTAGGGTTTCAGGGTGTATGGCTTGCGAGAGCAACGTGAAGTAGTGATTTTGACTCGGCGAAGCCCGGCCATCCTCTTCATAACGCAACCTTTAAGAATTGTCGATTCTCCGGCAGATTGAACACCAGACCTACAGCCCAAAACCCCATAACACTATAACCTTCAACCCCACAGCCTTACTAAAGCCCTAGACCATGAAAGCCCATGACAGAGTTTGGGCTCGGGGTTCGGAACTCTTCTTTGGCCAAGTTCCAGGGTTCCTTTAAAGGGTTCCAGCGTATGCCCCAAAGCCTAAGCCTCGAACCCCAAAGACTTATAACAGGGTTCTGTGGCATACTTCGCCTTAGGGGTTTAGGGTTTAGGTTTGCTGTGTTGGTGTTGGGGTTTAGGTTTTTCTCTAATCAGCGTTTTCACACACATAGGTACCAATACCATTTTGGGGCTTCCTTACTATAAGTCTAGTATAAGCTACCCCAAAACCCTATTCCAATATTAAGGCCACTATATTAACTAGCTGCGAAGGTGGCCGCGGCTTGGGCTGCTTTGGCCCTCTCGGAGAGCCTGGCAGAGGTGGCTTAGGGTTTAGGGCTTACGGGGTTTAGGATTTGAGGGGTTAGGGTCTTGCGGGTAGAGTTTAGGGTTTAGGGTTTGGGGTTTAGGTATCCGAACCGAAAGTTTAAGATTCAGTGCGTTGAGGGTTTAGGCTCTTGAGGCCTAGGGCTTTGGAGTCCCGGAAAAACGTTTGTAATTCTGGTAATCACTGCAGCTTTATTGTCCGGTCTTGATTCTGTGATTAAGTGGCTCAGGGTCCTACGATTTCAGGACCTTTGGATGTGTCTCTACCCTTCAGAATATAAACCTTAACCCCCTCACCCCTCCCTCACCCCCTCCCCTCCATCGGCCACGATGCTCCGGCCTTAAAAATATTTAGGGTGAGCTGCAGCCGCCCTAAACCATCCCGGGCAAACCGGAAACCGCAGCGGGCTCAGATGGCTGCTCCTACTCTCCGATCAGGAACCAGACTTGTCGCAGCCGCTCCTTGCAGCACCGACCCCATCTGGTGTCGGTGTGGTCGACGATGGCGATGACGAGGAGTTTCGAGTCTGGGCACCATGTTGTGTTGGAGAGCGAAACATAATATTATAGGTGCCTTAATTACCTATACTATTTTGGCGGTTCCTTACTAGAATTGGCCCCAAATAAAACCCTATTCTAATTATGAAAGGCCCCATGTTATGCCCCTTCTCGTGCAGAATCGAGCTCTCTGGTTGGCAGATGGTCGGACTCTGATCGGGAAGCTGCTGTGGTATCCCAATTGCAGCGGCGCGAGCCTGGCTTATAATAAACCCTAAGCCCCACAGCATAAAACAAACCCCTAAAACTTGAACCCTAAGCCATGAAACCCAAAATCCTAACCCCTTAAGCCTTAAACCGTGGTCTCAGCATTACCAGAACTTTGCATAGTCTCTGCTTGTGACGTCCTCCTTGTTCTCCTGATTGTTGGTGTTTGAGCTTTTGAGTGCTGCACTTTTTCAGAAGCCTCTGTTCCAACTTGAGAAATGCTGGTACTCACCCCAACCCCCTGAACCGAACAAAACCCAAACCCCTAAAACCTGAAACCCCTAAGCCCTAAAAGCTAAAACGGTAAACCCCCAAACACGAATGCTTGAAGCCCACGCGATCGATGAACCCTGAATCTTGCATCGTACACCCCCAGCTCTTCATGGGGGCATCTGAAGATTTTGGTATCTACTGATAGACCCTTGCAGTCCCTACATAGTCCTACCGTAGGTTTACCCCCTAGCCTGATTCAAACTGCTCGGGTTTGGGCTTACTGCCTCGGGGTTTAGGGTTTAGGGGTTTAGGGTTTAGGGGTTTAGGGGTTTAGGGTTTAGGGTTTAGGGGTTTAGGGTTTAGGGTTTAGGGGTTTAGGGGCTAGGGGTTTAGGGTTTAGGGGTTTAGGGTTTAGGGTTTAGGGAAGATCTGGTTTACCTTACAGAAGGATCTCTGCATTGGTGCTGCCACAAAGTCAGCCAGTAGACTTTCCAGGCTTCTCGGTTCGACAAAGCTCCCAAGCGCAACGAAAGCCTTCGCAGAGTCGGTATCAAAATCGTTCCAAAGCAATCCTGTTTTCGACAAGTAGAGCTCCTAAGCCAACACTACTCATATATATATATATAGTAATATTACATACATATAGTTATATATACATACACACTGTTTTATATAATATAGAGAATGTGGCTGGGGCTCCAGAAGTTCGCCGTACAAAAAAGACACGACGCGTTAAATTTGCAGCCGCTGGCTTTGGAATGAAGGATTTCCCGCGAGAACTGCACTCTCCCACAGCAGTTTTAGGAGAGTGTTGGGTTTGGGATTTGGGAGTTTTCGAAAATAGGGGACCCTGATCTAGTACCCTAAATAGTAGGATCCTGATTGTAAGGACCCCAAAATAAGGTACCCCGAATTTTCGGAAACTCCCATTTCGGGGTTTGCATGCGCCTCTGGGACCAAAGCCCTCAAGATGAGGCGCACAACAAATCCGCGGATGCCGCGCCCGGGCCTCACACACCGGGCTTTAGCCGAGAGCAGCGATCGGTAAGAAGTGTTTTGGGTACATAAGCTCCATCCATGTGTAGAAGAAGAAGGTCATAGTCCAGAAGACCCAGAAGACAAACACGTTTTGTTCGGTGTGTCGCCACCGCAACTTCCACGCCGTCAGTCTTGTCAATTTTATGGTTGAATCCCAAAGTCTATTCGTCATCTGATTGAACGACCCTCCACGTTCTTTGCAGACGGCAACAGATACCTACACTATTGAGGAGGACTCATGAAGGTCGGGTCTGAATGGGCAGCAAGCAACAATCTGTGTTCCGCCGTATCAGCTGACGGTAAGCCCTTTCGCCTAAGGGCATCTAAGCCGCATGCCCAATGCCCAATGAAGCAAAGTCTGTAACCAGCCACCGCAATCTCAGCTTAAGCTCGAATTGTGCTATTGCTTCGTGACGGGCTTCGTGACGGGTTTGGGGTTCATGTCGGGTGGAGGGTTTGGGGTTTAGGGTTTGCAAGGGTTCGGGCCTGGGGTTTGGGATTCAGGGTCCAGGGTTTCGGGTTTAGGTATCAGCGTTTAGGTTTCAGGGTTTTGGAGTTTCGGAGTTTGTGCATAGGGCTTTGTAGCAGTCCACACCAACACGGTCGCAACCACAGGCTCTTAATCAGGGCCCTTAGCATGCTTGCTCGACGAAGTCGAACAGCTCTAAGCAATAAACGCATCAATCCTGCAAGCCTTCAACAACCTGAACCTACTTAGCTCTAAAATCTCGCAGCCGTAAGCCCCAAAAGGATTTTCGCCGACCAGGATTTGAACCTTAAGACTTAAAGCCTCAAGCTCGTAAGCACTGAGTGCCACAGCTGATTCCTTGGCTCCTTATAGAAACATTCGCGAACCCTAGAGGGTTTTAGGCTTTAGGGATTTGGGAGTTTCCGAAAATAGCAGATCCTAATATAGTACCCTAAATAGTCCGATCCTTATTGTAAGGACCCCCAAATAAGGTACCCCTATTTTGGGAAACTCCCATTTAGGTCTGGGGCTAGGACTTTAGGGCTGATTGGATACGTATATTAATGTACCCTTAGAGTTTTGGAGTTTCTTCAGGCTCTTGCACTGAAAGCTCTATTCTCTAGGCTCTAGGCCGGCTAGAAACCCCGAAGCTTTGCACTTTAAGCCCTAGCAAGCAGTGCAGCCCCTGCAATTCAAGCTTTGTGAGGGCGGATTCGACACAGGACTGGGCTGGGTTTAGGGTTCAGGCCTTCGTGTTCTAGTAGATAGCAGGAGTGCGCCCCCCTGGGGCAAGGGTCTGTCGGTGGACCCAGGACTTACAACAGGCACCTTTGACAGAAGCTTTATCATCCTTCATAGCGGGCGCTTAGGCGAAATTACAGGATAGTTGATGGTAGGGAAATGCCAAGGCTCTTGCGACTTGTGATGTGTCGTTTGGTAGCTTGATTCTGGATCCCCTAAACCCTAAGACCCTGAATCTCTTATCCATGGCCTGAACCCGGAATAACTTACCTTTTGTAGGACTTACATATGTAAGGAAGTCATACTAAGGAGCCCTGAACTTCGGGGCGGCTCAGGTAGAAGCCTTGCTTCTAGCTCACAGCTTGCGAACCTAGGACCCTGAGTTGACAATACTGGCTTGCGGTTACAACCCCTACAGCCCCGAGACCCTAAACCCCTAAGCCCTAAATCCCCAAATCCTAAAACTCTGAACCCTACAACCCTACAAAAAGCCGCCATTTTTGCTGAAGAGTTGTTGATTTTTGCCTCGGGCAGTTCGGTTCTACACTGGACCCAAGAAGCGTCAGTCAGCGATTACTGTTAAATGATCTTGAGGAGTTGTCTTATTCCAACAGCGAGCTGTATTACCGATGGCTGGCTGGTTGGGGTGTACCCAGACAGGTAGAGATCGATGCATGTGATGTTCGTGACGGACCCCAGACTAGTGGTGAGTTCTCGTGGTGGGACAACAGCCCCAACAGGCATGTTTGTACATGCTGCACCAAAGGCACTTCAGCTACAATTCCCGTCATCGTGCATCGTGGTGACTCACAGCGGGATCAAGTCTTCTCTCTACTACACTGGTGGCGCTGCTGTCATCACGTGTAAAGCTGAATCTACATCCGAGCACCAAAGAACTGACCAACATCAACTGGTCAACTGGACGGCCATTATCTGGCACCCTCAATGCGAGCATTGTGCACCATCAACTGTTACCACCACAAGCAGTTGTTTTATCTGCGTCTCTGATTCGGAACGCAATGGCATTCGCTATCAAGGCTTCGACCAACCCAAACAGAAGATCTTAGGGTTTAGCCGAGGATTACAGTGGGGATCCGAGCATCAAGGCCCCTCAGGACAGGTAGTTTATTCGGCAGGCGCCACGTTGAAACCCCACAAACCTGAGCACCAACAATCCAGAGCCCTGTAGGGCCCTGAACCCTCCACCCCTTCTTTCACCCACTTGAAAAACAATCACACCAGAGTCTAAGGTCTAGATAGCTGAACCACTCTAAACCCAAACCCCATACAAACCGAACTTTCCGAGCCCAAGATTGGCTTGCGAAGGAGATCGCGGAGCTGCGTCGGAAGCTTCATGACGCAGAGATGAGTCGACGGGTGCAGGAGGCGGAAATCTCATGCAATATGGGGGGTTTCAATGACTAGTAGGAGTGGCCCCGTAAAGTCGTTGCCGCGTAAAGTTACGGCTATGCTACAATATAGCAACAAAACGCTGTTCTCGTTATTCAGGTCCCCATGTCTTATTACGTTCAGAGATCGGCTTTTTGATTTGGGGGAGGGGAGGGGAAGGCTGAAGTTTAGGGTTCGTTCCCCGAGCTGGCATCATGGAGGAAGCTGGAGTGTGCTAGGGGCAGGCTTTGGAGGTGTTGTTGTTGAGTTTTTTCTTGCTTAACGGGCCTTAGGTTTCAGGTTTGATGCCTTGCGGGATTTAGGGATTTGGGGAGACAAACTGTGTGAGCCATGCTTCAAGCATGTTGGCCGAACTCATAGTTCCGATTCTGACCTGCCGGCTGCCCTACACCGAACTTCAAGCTGTCCTGCCCACATCCAAAGGCTCAAGCCTCAGTATTGCAGAAGACGGAATAATTGCCAAGAGCCAATAACATTGGTTAGGGTTTCTATTGCAGTACAGTATCATCCACTGCAAAACCCTACCCCAATTATTGCGACCACTATATCATTAGGCAAAGGTTTCCGAACCCCTCAACACGAAATCCGGACCTGAAAACCGCCAGGTCCGAGAGTGGCAATAAAACCCACATGCCTCGGTTTGGAGGTTTAGGGCTTGGGTCCTCAACCCTCAACCCGAAGTCCCTTAACCAGTAGGCTCTAAATCCCTAAGCCCTGTGCATAAAAGGTGTGCACGAAACCGGGTGTAGGGAAGTTGAGCCCTAAACCCCTAAACGCTAAACCAGATGTGCACGTCTCGTAACAGAGGTGGACCCCTGCACGCAAGGACATGGACATTGCACGTTAAAGAGAAACAAGAACCAGAGTTCAAGAAAGGAAGTTAAGCCCTAAACCCTTAAATCTCTAAAACCCTAAACCAGAGTTCAAGAAGCAAGCCCGAGGGTTTTTTAAATCCTTGATCGCCCCCGGCAACCACAAAGCAGTCCCCAAGCTCCAAGTTGCATGGCTGGAGCCTTAGGACTCAGGGCTTTAGGGTTTGCAGTAAACCCCATGAAGTTGGAAACCGGATTAAGGCCAAATAGTGCTGGGATTCCCTATACATTACTCTTCAGGATCGAGGCTATTGGGTTTCCAACTTTTGGGCTTCCACTGTAGGGAGTTAGGGGTTTAGGGGGCTAAGGGGTTTAGGGCTCAGGGTTCGGGTTTTGGGTTCCTTTAAAGGGTACTATGGGGGTTCCTTCTTAAAGGGATCTATAGGGTTAGGGTTTAAGGTTAGGGGTTTAGGGAATTTAGGGAGTTAGGGGTTTCGGGTTTAGGGAATTAGGGGTTTAGGGGTTTAGGACTCAGGGTTAGGGAGTTAGGGTTAGGGTTTAGGGACTCAGGGTTAGGGTTTAGAAAAGTTTAGGGAGTTAGGGGTTAGGGTGTAGGGTTAGAGGTTTGGGTTGAGGGGTTTGGGTTTTAGGGGTATAGGAGTTTAGGGTTGAGGGGCAGTCCCATTTGTGAATTGTGCAGGCGGCTGCCCTTGAAGCCATCGCTAACGTGCCCGATGCCCAGCACGTTCCGGCGGTCAATTCTTCGTCATTCAAAGCTACAGTTTCGAAGTTAAGCATCGTCTATCATCGTCTCAACATTTCTCGTTTCGGAAAATATGCCCAAAGCCTTCATGGTAACGTGAGAGTTGGAACTTCAGCTATCAGCTCAGCAGAGAAATGCCTGTAGCATAGTTAGTTCGCCTGCGGTGCAAGGAGTATAGTGAAGTGTGGGGTTTGTGCTAAGCCCCGCTCTGCATGACCCCGAAATGAAGATGAAGTTCGGGTGTAGACTCTTCCTAAGTCTTTTAGAGTCAAGGGAGATGTGCAGCCTTCTGGTTATAGGGCTTTGAGGCCTGTAAAACCGGGGTTCCGGATTGTGATTTTCTTGTGCAAGCCTTTGACAAGGCAGTGTTTCAGTGCTCAGGGCTTGGGATTTAGGGTTCGGGGTCCTAAGCCCTCAACCCTAAGCCGTAAACCTGGGTTCGGGGTGTAGGAGCCCAGGTCCACACAAATGCAGCTCCGACAGCAGGCAGCCAACGATTTGGCGGCGACGAGGTCGGGTGCATTGATGGATTTGGCAGTTAGCGCTTTGGGATGTACGGATGCGCCAGACGTGAATTAAGGAGGACTCACTCCACCTTCAGTTTTTCGGGAAATGGCTTGTGCAGCGGGTCACAGGTTCGGTTCTGTTTGGCACCTGAGTTTCCCAGATGAGTCTGTTTAGGAGAGAAACTGAAGGGCATGTTATGGGGACCCTGTTTCCGTGACCCTCAACGTCGAAGTCCCAAACTGAAACCCTGACACCCTGACAACAAAGTTGAGCAGTTTGCTTGAAAGCGTTGTGTTGGGTAGTGTTTCAATTGCGGTTGTCCCGTCGGTGCTAGATATAGTCATATAGTCTCTCTTTTCGGGATCTCAAAAAACCTTGTTGGTGATCTCGCAACCCGAAACCCTAGACCCATAGCCAACATTGTTGGTGATCTGTACACCCTAAACCCAAAACCGTTAGTAAGCCCTAGTTTAGTAAGGGGAATAGGGTCTTCATTATGATCCCTCCTGAGTGCCGCTGGAGAAAAGGCAGAAGCAGAAACTTGATATGGGAGTTTCCGAAAATAGGGGACCCGAATCTAGGACCTTAAATAGTAGGATCCTTATTATAAGGATCCCCCAAATATGGACCCCCTTATTTTCGGAAACTCCCATATCAGAAACATGCGCAAAAGCCCGGAGGCGAAACCCAAAAGGCCGGAGGCGAGACCTTCAATACGCTCTCATCTTGAATGCCCCAAGACGATGCCAGAAGACCAGTAACAAAAACAGCAGTACAACAGCAATAACAAGGATAATGAGTATAGTGTTGCACGATCAACAATAAGAACAACAAGAATAGAGATAACAATAACAAAGCTAATGACAATACTAGTAGGGTTTAGGGTTTAGGGTATTGGGTATGGTTTTCGGGTACCGGATTTCGGTGTTGCGGGTTAAGGGCGTATGAGAGTGTCAGTCTAGTATCGATGGATGAGGCTTTAGGTTTTACCCAAAGGCCCCAGAGTAGTTCCTTTTTGTGATTCATATATAGAATCCTATAAGGTAATCCCAAGAAGGAACTACTATGGGGCCTTTGGGTAACGACTAAGTGACTAAGCTTTAGGCCCCATCATTCAGGTCGCGCTAAAAGCTCAAAACCACCGAGCCAGACCTTTCACCCCACCAGCACCCCCCAACTACCTCTTATTAGAGCCCAAGTACCAACTGTAACTATTCAAGGACCAAGGACCACAGAGCCTCTAGTGCTACTGGCAGACTCTAGGCCGTAAGCCTAAAACCTTAAAGCCTGAACCCGCAAGCCATCCCGAACACGTAGGCCCCACAACTTACCCTTCGTTAAGTTTTACATACCCACTAAAGACCAAAAGGCCTCTATCAAAGGATACTTAGAGGGTCCTGGTACTAACAGTATACCTGAGTCTTCCATAACCTACTTCTTGTAGGTCCTTATTATAAACTCTGATATTGAATTTCTGTGGACGCTACCATAAAAAGGTTGGCTTTCGTAGGGTGTAGGGAACACCACATAAGGATAGTCGTTTGGGGTCCAATTCCAAAAGGGTAGTCCATACGACCCTCACCCTAAACCCTAAACCGTATGTGCCTTTCCGGGTCCCTGTAGAAGATCATTTACGTGCTCCTTCAAAGGAACCTAAACCCTAAAGCCCAGAACCCTAAAACCCAGAAACCCTAAACCCTTTGGGGGGTCCGTTAAGGGTTCCTGTAAGGGCTCCTTTATTTTATGAGGGGGCAACAGCAAGCGAAAGCTTCGTTCCCAGAGGGCGCGGCTCGCGAGCCTCTTCGAGGTTGCTTGGCACGGCTTTGGACTTTAGGTTTGGGTTTAGGGTTTTGGGGTTTTAGGGGTTAGGGCTTGTAGGGATTTTAGGGTTTTTAGGGATTTTCGGGATTTAGAGTTTGAGAATTTAGGGTTTTAGGGTTTTAGGGTTTAGCTTTAGGCTTTTAGGGTTTAGGGTTTTAGGGTTTCGGGTTCAACACCTCCGGATCGAGCAGTCTCTGGCCCACACCCTGGTGCACACTTCCGTGCCTGCAGAAAAGGTTTGGTATGGGTTTGACTTGGAGCAGACGACCCTGAAATACAGCCCGTTCGTGATCTCTGTACCTAAATCCCTAAACCAAAAACACCTCTAGGTACAGCAAAACCCCCAGCCCCCAACTCCTATCCATTATCGTGGTCAATTGTTGGGTTTCTGTTTCGTTGCCGAGAAGCTGACCTGATCCTTTGGGATGCAATAATATCTCCAAAAATCTGAAGGACAAGTAGTGCCCCACATCAAGCTCGAAGCATCAACTCTGTAAGCTAATAAAGAGGCCTTAATAATTACCCATACTATTTTTTTGTTTTTGGGGGGGTCCCTTATGATAACTACAGTATTATACTATACCCAAAACCTTATTCTAGTTATTCAGGCCCCTGCAGTGTTTTCCCCTCTAAACCCTTTAACGCTGCAGTCTTGCGTGCCCATAGACCCTGATTCTTACAAGCCCTAACCCTTAAGCACGGAAGCCCTGAACCCTTAAGCCATACCCGTATCCTCAAACCCACCGGTTTAGTACATTACTTGGAGGTTCATGGGTAGTTATAATTAGGGTTATAAGTCACCTAATAGGGCTTGGAACTATAGTTACCCTACTTATAACCCTACTTAGAATTACTCACGAACCCCCAAGTATGGATGAAAGGGCAGAGCCCGTAAACCGGCGCTGATGCCTCAATTTGATCCCGAGAGTAGAAGAGCCAAAAGACATGTAATGTAGGAACCTGATTAAGAAACCCTAGGCCTATAACCCCCAATATATTAGGATTCATATTAGGAGCCCTAATAAGGACCCAAGGTTTCTTAATCAGGTTCCTACATCAGCCCAAGTTCCCAGATTCGGTTTCAGGAACTCGAGAACGAGAAGCAGGTGGTAAAGGCGCCTGGGACTGTCCTAGGGTGGGGTGGCGGGGGGAGGGCGGTGTAGGGCTTTACGGTTTAAGGCTGGGTTTTAGGGTTTTAGGCAGGTTTTAGGGTTGAGGGTTGGGGGGCTGCATCATTCGGCTTGCGGGTTTAGATGCTGGCGTAATGGTGTTTTGGAAGGGGGATTAAAACGGTTGTCAAAATTGTGGTCCCTTTTTGGGTCCTTATTATAATACGGCACCTAATATTTAGGGTACCCCAATGGGACCATAATTTTGACAACTACCCACATGTAGTGTTTGAGAAATTTGGGTTTCGGAGGCTCCTGGATTCTGCGGTGCAGTGACCCCAAACCAAAGCCCAACCAACGCGACGTGTCTTGTTCTTTGGCATAGCTCCTTCAACGATGCTTCGCACCCCAAGCCTTCAGCTAGCCACGGTAAGCCCTTAAACCCTGAACCCTAAAAGCCCTAAACCTTGTAAGTCTTAAATCCTAAACCCTATAAGCCTAACTACTAGGCCCTCAAAAAAAGCCCTAATAAGTCTTGAGCCCATAGCCATGGATGGTTTGGGATTTCCACTTTCTGTACAGAGGACACCTGTGCCCGGACATCAAGACGGCAGATCAGCAGTCTAACGGGTTGAGGGCTTAGGGTTTAGGGCTTAGGGTTTATAAGGTTGAGGGCTTAGGGTTTAGGGCTTAGGGTTTATAAGGTTGAGGGCTTAGGGTTTAGGGCTTAGGGTTTATAAGGTTGAGGGTTTAGGGTTTGGGGTTTTGGGTTTTTTGGTTTAAGGTTTGGGGTTTAGGGTTTTTGGTTTAGTGTTTTGGGTTTAGGGTTTAGGGTTTAGGATTTAACTCTTTATCTTCTTAGTAGATGCGTAGGTACTCTTTAACTTTTTGGGGTTGATAGAATCTTACCGTAATTCAAAAGCTTAACCTTTTTTTGGGCTCGGGTACTCGGCCCCAAAGCTATAGCGTGCTTTAACTAAGGCTTGTATGGGGGAGGTTTCCGGGATTTAGGTATCTGGGCCTGAGAGTTCGAGGTTTGGGGCTTGAAGGTGTAGAAAGTTTACGGTTTGCTAAGGTTTCGGATTCGGGGTTCCGTGGCGAGGACGGTTTAGGGTTTAGAGGTTTAGGGTTTAGGAGATCCGAATCCGAAACCCCAACTCGAGTCCAGAATCTCGGTAAATGGAGGCACCCGGAGCCCCAAATTCTGAGCATCAATGTGACATCTTGACAAACATGCCCAAAGCCCAAGCTGAGCTTTAAACCGTTTAGGCCAAATATTACAATAACGAGGTAGTAAGTAGCAGTAAGCCCTTATGGTTACCCGTATGCATCGCTTCAAAATCCAGCAAAGGACCTCCAAGCCTCTCTCCAGAGCGCGGGGAACGGACCAGTTACTGCGAGGGCCTTGGGCACAGGGCTTGTTTGTGGATTTGTCATGTATGTATGTATGTATGTATGTATGTATGTATGTATGTGTGTATGTATGTATGTAGAATATATATATATATATATATATATATATATATATGTGTGTGTGTGTGTATGCACTAAGTATATGTATTGACTTGCAAACATATGTACATACATACCTACCTACCTACATACATACATACATAAACGCACACACAAACAAACATATATATATATATACGTGCATACATACACCGAGAAGCAATTAATTGCTTTGCGGGTGGTGCGTGGACATTTAGCAAGGGCGGGCTGGTGGGATTGAGAGGAGGAGAAAAGTTGCCGGAGGGGGCAGAGGGGTCGAGGGTTTAGGGTTTAAGGTGCCGCTTTTTGTTTCGGATTTAGGGTTTCGAGTTTTTGTCGCTCGTTTGATTTGGAAGGGAGAGTGGGTTCCCGGGATTCTGTGAGACGGCGAGAGTCCTGTTGTAATCGGAGCATGTTTTTCTAGGACCTTCGGTTGGCCCCTTTGAAGCCCCCCGCCAACTCCCCCTGTTTTCTTAAACAAAACTCCCCGCTTTTTCAAGCCGTAAAGAAACGCTATCGGGATCGTGTTTAAGTTTAAGGCTTGGGACGCCCTTACTTGGCAAATGACTCTCAACCCGACAGTGCAGAGTCCCCAAGCCTGAAACCTGCCGTCTCAAAATCTTGAACCCAAAAGCGCTAGCCGCTAGCCGTAGCCCCCGTAAGCCTCTCAACACACCTTTTATGCCAAACTGCTAAGTTCCCTACTGTGAGCCCTGAAAAATCCTGAAAAGTCCAAAAGTCCTTCAAAGTGTCAAATGACAACCCCAGAGTCTGTCCACCCTCTAGGTCTTAGGACCCTCCGTAAAACACCATAGCCCAGAACTGCTGCTGGTATGCAGATCCTGCCCGAGCTTGGGTGTTATATCATCACCAAATACCATGCTGGGGGGGTCCTTATAATAATGGTACCCCGAAACCCTATTCTAATTATTAAGGCCCGTATATCATAGAACTCTTATAGAACCCTTGAAAGGAACCCTTTAACGGAACCCTATTCTAATTCTGAAGGGCCCCCTATATTGGATGTCTCGTGAGGGATGGTGCCGGGTTTTGCCCATCAGCCCGGTGAGCCCAGAAATTTCTTCAAATCCAATCAAGCCCCGGGAGCCTTGATTTAGGGTATTGGGGCTACCTGGACCTTCAAAAATAGGTAAAATAATGGCCCAACACCTATAAAAGGCCATTATTCTACATACTTTTGGGGTCCAGGTAAGGGCTTAGGGTATTAGGTTTAGGGTTTAAGGACCCGAGTAAAGGATCAACTGCAAGACATGAAGCCGGGAGATCTTAGGTGTGGCTCGTCTCGTCGCATTGGCAGCACAAGCCTCGGAATGCGCAGCCGAAGTGACGGTGTTGAGCGACTGTCCTTTCAGGGACTTTGTGTTGCTTGGGTTATACTGTGTGTTGTTCCTGCTTGCGGGTTTTTCAAAGTGGTTGAAGTGCAAACTTACACTTGCAAGTGCAATGGCCCCCTCTACCTTAGACTCTGGTCTACGCCGGCTGACGACTGAAGCACATTTCCAAAACCACGACCTGTTCGTGCAGGGTTTGCTTAGAGTTCGCGCCCTAGCAAACGGTGAGCAGGCGGGGTGCTGGAAGAGTCTTTTTCTCTATGGTGATCCCGAGTCATGGGATCCTTCAAAGCAGGCTCAAATTCAATTTTCTACCCGAAGTTCTACGTATGGTTACAAGCATATACAGTGGACAGTAACCCGAGATACGGAATCTGTTCGACTCCGACTGAAGCATAATTATCTACTTTGTCTCATGATCCTAAATAAACCCTAAACCCCAAACTTCAAGTTCACTGAGGCTCACCATAGCCATCCTTGCGGCACTTGTGGGCGTCTTTGGCGTGTCGCAGCCACAGTCGGATCGCAGGGCGATATGGGAATTTCCGAAAATTGGGGGGGTACCTTATTTTGGGGTCCTTACAATAAGGGATCCTACTATTTAGGGTAGTATATTAGGGCCCCCTATTTTCGGAAACTCCCATATATAGGGCTTACGGTTTTAGGGTTTGGGGTTCAGGGTGGGGAGGTTAATTCAAGGATTCGGGGCTTGGTTGCAAATTTTGGTAGGCTCAGGACTTAGTAGTTTCAGGGTGTAGGATGCAGGGATTTATGTGTTTTTGTTCAGGCTTTCGGGTTTGGGATTCGAGATGAGTTTCGCCATAGAGGACCCCATACTTGTAACTCAAAGCGCGAAGAGTCTCTAGACCCTTCTGTACACCTCAAGCCCCTCTCCTGCAAGCCTTGAACCCTAAACCCTGCAGCGTTGGTGAGCTGCTTCGGGCTTTAGCGTGGCAGCGCATGCTTGGGTGCTTGCATTCGACCTGGAGTGTCACGTCTGGTTCGACTTCCTCTTCGATCAGAGCACGCCAGCTGTGCCCAATTTTGGGGTTAGGGCGAACCTCAACCCCCAACTACTCTCTATGCGAGCTTAAGTACCACTATTTAGGACCATCAGGCCTCTACTAGAGGGTCCTGGTACTGTGGGGTAGCTGTGGGGCGAATTCCGAAGGTGCGATTCTTCAAACTCTTTCCCTAAACTCTGTGCTCCGAACATGTATAGTAGAAGCCAGAAAGTTGGAACATCAGTAGCCTCATGCCCTTAAAGTAAAGTAAAGGGAATCCCAGCATGAATCATCCTAAATCGATGTTCCAACTTTCTGGGGTTCACTATAGGNAGTAGAAGCCAGAAAGTTGGAACATCAGTAGCCTCATGCCCTTAAAGTAAAGTAAAGGGAATCCCAGCATGAATCATCCTAAATCGATGTTCCAACTTTCTGGGGTTCACTATAGGGTTGGAACAGTGACCTATGTAAGTCAGTCCCTCGGATTCCTTGTTACTGTTACAAGTATACGGGTAGTTGTCAAAATTAGGGTCTCTTTTTGGGTACCCTAAATAATAGGTGCCGTATTATAATAGGGACCCAAAAAGGGATCATAATTTTGACAACCACCCATACGATACCCTGACAGCCAACTTCTACACTCTCAGAGGCCGCCACATACCACATCCAGTGACGAGTGACATTTCACGGCGAAGAGGTTGGACTCAACTCGTGCGGAAAGCGCGCAGATTGGCATGAAAACGGGGTGCCTCAAGTCACCCATTCAACCCATACAGCTGGTATTGCACGACTGTGCCATTGCACCAAGGGACGATGTTCTGATTTGGTCAGAAGGCTGAGAAGACGTTTAAGTTCTACTACGACCAGGCTGTGTTCGCCAGTCGGAAGAGGTCGGACTGAGAACCTCAGCGCGAAGACTTAGATCAAAAGCCAACATGGCTCCGCGACACCGACGGAAAGCCTTGTCCGAAAGTCTTCCTTCTCGAAGTAAATTTTAAATAGACGATAGTGGCACCAAAGCAATGTCATCGTCATGACCGCCTACGAGGTCGGGGGGTTGTGCCACGTTGAATAGTGAAGGCGGTTGACATGTTCGGCTTGACCTGCTGCCCTGCCCCGCCCTACCGCCCCTTTGCCCTGCCCTGCCGTACCGCCCTTTGCCCAAAGCTGAAACTTAAACCCCAAACTCCCCAAACCGCGCGTAAAGGGCTTCGTGTTTAGGCGTTGGGGTTTAGAGTTTAGGTTTAGGGTTATAGACGGTGCAGAAAAAGCCATATAAGCCCTAAACCACCTGAAAGCGGGCACCTGAAGCCCTGAACCTTAAGCTTCTGAACTTGTGAGGCCATCTTGTCAAAGGAGACGAGCCCACAAAAGCAAAAGGGTTGACAGGAAATGAGCCAACCAAGAAAAGCAAAAGGTTTCAGGGTTAAGGGTTTCAAGTAACAGAGCCATTTACTCGAAGGCTTGTTCGGGGAAGGGAGCCTCGAAGAAGATATGTATAGATCCTGGAAATGAAGATTTGAAAGACAGACATCGGCTTTCAGGAAAGGAGGTTTACATCAAAACGACAGAAGCACTCGAACGATTCTATATGGTTGCGGACTTGACGATTCAGGGTTAGGCTTCAAGGCTTAGACTCTAGACCCCACGCCGCCGACGTATCCAGTGCCAAGGGTGGGCCCTGATGCACTGGTGATTGCGCTGCATTCGGCCGAGTTGCCATGCATTGCCCTACGGCGCTACGGGTTCGATTCGGCTAGATCCCCCAGATGCCATGCTTGATTGGGTATCCTTGCTAAAGCTGAAAGGATACCTTAATAAATAGGATAGGGTTTGGGGGATATATTATAGTGTACTGACACGGTAATGATAAGAAGGAGCCCCCAAAGTAGGAAGGGATAATTATTAAGGCCACCTGAACAGTGGGACAACAAGGACCAAGGATACGCTTGAGGGGATACTGGGGGAATGTCGGATCGATTTAGCGATGTTTGGGGTGTGAGCTTGGGGCTTTGGGGAGTACTGTCATCTTCGGACCCACCGTCTGGGCGAGAGATGCTTCGAAGGCTGGTTTAGGGCTTAGGGTGTAGGAGTTTAGGGTTTAGGGGGCCCTACAACAGGAGTGTAAGAGATCCTTGGAAAACGGTGTTGAAATCTCGACATTCCAAAACCAAACTGCAAGCCCAAAGCCGCAAACACCAGTTGTGTTTCAGGTAGAAGGCCTAAGCCTTAACTGGGCTTTCGAGTACCATACGTTAATAATTTTTCTTAAAGGAACCATTATGAAATAGAAGTTTATACTTTTTTCTCCCCGGTTACTTAAAAGCCCAGTTAAGCCCTGAATCCCAATTTGTTTCGATGGCCAGGGTTTTGGCTCATTGCTGACGGGGCTCCTGGTGTCCGGCAGCCTTGCGCTCGGCATGCGAGGTTGAAGGTTTAGGGTAAGGGGCTCAAGATCTACAGTAGAAGCCAGAAAGTTGGAACATCATTATCCTCATTCCCTTAAGGTAAAGTATAGGAGATCCCAGCACTATTCGTCCCAAATCCATGTTCCAACTTTCTGGGGTTCACTATAGTACTCTAGCCTCTAGATTTTGGGGTGCCTGGTAGAGTATTTAGAGTTTCGGATTTATGGGTTTGAGCTTGGTAGTTTTATGTGTACTATAGGGCCTTAATAACTACCTATACTGTTTTGAGGGTTCCTTATTATAATTGTAGTATAATGGGCCCCAAAACCCCATTCTAATTATTGAGTCAGCAACTTTCATCCTTTTGAGTTCAGGAATCTTGGCCACAGTTGGTACGTTCACGGTGCAGGTTTTGGCATTGGGTGATGTCCGACATGTGTCGTTCTGATTTGGTCGTTTGTTCAAAGGGTGTAAATGCTAAGCATTCCCCGCAAATCCGTGAACGCTAAAATGCACCTTTCCCATGCATGAGAGGCTTCGACTTCACCAGCTCTTACTTCTTTGGGAAAGGCTCGCAAGTTACGGGTCTAGCTTGGTGTTCCGGGTTTAGGGGTTCAGGGTTTAGGGTTAGCACAGGGGACAGACGGTTCCTTTAAAGGTTCTGTAGGGTGATTTTTCGGTTTGAGAGGGGAGAGGTATATATGAATACCTAGTAATGCTATTCGTTAGGGTTCCCGAATAGCGGTCTAGCATAATGCATTACATGCCCAACAAACCTAGTCTAAATGCTTGTTACTGTATATAGGCCCTATAGTGTTCTGTAGCACTGTAGCCCTCTATAGCTTGCTCCTTCACCAGGTACGGAAATCGGGTTGCGAGTTTGTTGTTGCGGAGAAAAGGCTTTCACGTTCAAGACTTCGCAATCTGTGGCCTAGTAGTAGAGTAGGTAACCTATAACTTGTCGGTACTATAATCACTATAATCCCAATATACCCCCCAAGGTTAACGTTTGGTTTCCCAGATACTGGACAAGTAGGGTGGGGTTTCGAGACGAAGGTTGAGATTGGGTTCAGGTTTCAGGGTTATGGCTCTGTTGCTGAGAACTATGACCGTGGGATGGAGGAACGAGGGTTGCATCTTCAGCTGCTTTGTTTGCAGCTATAAACAAGCCTTAAGAAAGCTGTACTACGTTCTTTCTGTACATGCTGTCGGAAAAGAGCCCATAAGTAAATGGAAAAACTTACTACGTCCTTCTTGCCAAGATGTTGAAGTGAATTTGGTTTTGCTCCTGGTCTCCACGTGGAGACAGCCGTAGTTCTCACGAAACCCATCTGAGGCACTAAACCGGAGCTACTTGTGGCAGAGTTCCGGAGTCAGGCCCTAAACCCCAAACACTAAATCCTCAAATCCGAACATCCTCATACCCTGAATACTCCAAACCCTTAACCGTCGCTTTGGGACCAGCATCTAGCAAAGCTCTGCGTTAACGCCTGGAAAATCCCACACCCCGAACCCCACGTGGGAGGTCTTGTAACACAAGGACCCTTTGCAATCCTATAAAGGAGCCAGAAGCCCCGATCAAAACCACCGAAGCCCATGACAAGTTTTTTGGTCCCGGCTAGGCATGAGCTGGTTGGACGCCAACTGTGCATTGCTGGCTGGCCGCGGCAGTCGCGTGCTTGGTGGCACCACTGTGTCTTTTGGGGTCTGGGGTTAGGGTGTAGGGAGTAGGTATATAGGGTTTGGGATATAGGTGCATCAGCTGAAGACCGCGCAACAAGGCAAAAGGGGCTTTTCACCATGTTGTCGTTCTTGATGGGTCTGTGGAGATGATGGGCTCCAAATTCAGGGGGAGCCGGTAGCTTCGAGAAGCTACTGTTTGGCATAGGGCATCAGGATGGATAGTAGTGCTATACTCAGTGCAACAGGAACTGGTCGTAACACTGGGGTAGAGTAAGTGAGAGTGAGAGAGGTAGGCGAAAGTAGTGTAAACCGTAAAGTCTACAACCTATAAACCCTGAGAGAGGGAGAGAGAGAGAGAGAGAGAGAAACTGAGAGAGAGAAGGAGAGAGAGAGAGAGAGAAACTGAGAGAGAGAAGGAGAGAGAGAGAGAGACAAAGAAAAGTAGGTGAAAGCGACTCTCAACCCAGAGAGAGAGAGAGGACATCAAGCGCCGGCTGCCAAGGTTTGTTTGCCTACGTGATTTGGCTCGTGGTGACATGTGCCTCAGCATTGTTATTTGTTCTTCATACACCCTAAGCCTGACACCCTGTCCCCAGAGAGCCCAATACCCCTTAATCAAGGAATATGGCTTAAATTATATAGGGCTTCATATTATGATTTAAGCTATATTCCTTAATTAAGGGGTATTGGGCTCTCTGGGACACCCTGTCTCAGTTTTGAGAACCCCTACATCCTTTGGTTCCCTAGGGTACTGGACAAGAAGGTTTTAGGGCCGCAGATTGAGGGTTTTAGGGTTCCGAGTAGGGCTCAGGATATCCACCACAACCCACTTAGCTTTAATATGTACCTTAAGCTACTACAACCTAGTCTTCTGTAGGTTCTTATTACAAACCCTACTGTATTCTGTCGAAGTTATAGAGACCCTGCCAAAAGTAGTTTAAGGCAGGGCTGTGGGGCTCCAAGGCTGTCCGCATGGGTCACGGTCTTGGGGCTATGGCTCTAGGGTTAGGATACAGTTACGGCTTTCAAGACTGTTTAGGGTCAAGGGTCTAGGTTGCTTGAGGATGAAGTGGGGCCTTCATGATAAGACTTGTTGTTTTGTTTTCTTTTCTCTCTCTCTCTCTCTCTCTCTGTCTTGTCCCTACTAAGCCCTAAAGCCCTAAAACCCTTAAGCCTAAAGCCTACACCCCAAAACCTAAACGCCTTTCCATTTCTCTCTCTCGCTCTCTCGCCTTCGCCTGTCTGCAGAAATGGAGATCGTCAGGCCAAATCTCGCCGCCTCTAGCCACCAGGACCCTGACAATATAGGGGCCGTAGTTATTACCTATACTATTCTGGGGGCTCCTTATTGTAATTAGAGTATAGTGGGCCCCAAAACCCTATTCTAATCATTAAGTCCACCAGGACCCTACCCCATCCCTTAATGGTAATAGTAATATTATTAGTAGTAACAGTTCTAGTAGTATTAGTACTAGCACATCCAATAGCAATAGTGGTAGTAGTGGTAGTAGTAGTTGTTGTTGTAGCAGTAGTAGTAGTGTAGTACTAGTAGTGGTAGTAGGTTGGTAGTAGTAGAAGTAGTAGTAGTAGTAGTAGTAGTAAAAGTAGTAGTAGTAGTAGTAACAATAATGGTGGTAGTAGTAGTAGTAGTGGTAGTAGTAGCAGTAGTCTCCTGCCCAGTTGGATTCTTCATCGGCTGTGGCCTCATCTGAGTTGCCTAGCCGATGTAAGTGAGCTTATGCCAACTTGGCCATCACTTGTGCACTGACTGAGCAAACAAAGATTCGGGAAACCTCAGCCCATTAAAGTAAGGGTCCGATAAGTTAGATGAAGGAGATCCCCTTACAGTCTCTTTGCAAGAGCGGACCAAACGGGGATGTTTAGCATAGGATTTTGGGGAGTATGTTGGGGTGGAGTCATTATAGTCCTTCTTTCTTAGACTCCTACAGATACAGAGGAAGACCCCAAGACTGTAGATCCTAACCCCCCTCCCCTCCCGAAAGAAGATCACCCAGCTCTGCAAAATCCTGTCGCGCGGTCAGGTGCCAGTCTCATCCGTGTCGACCTCAGGGATCTCTTACGGTTTAGGGTTTAGGGTTTAAGGCTAGGGCTTGTTTAGGGTTTAGGTTAGCTTAGAGTTTCTTTGCGGGCTCCTTTAGTACAAGTACCCGAATAGCCGAAAAGGAAGGGGGCTTCATGTCCCCAATGCTCTACTCTGCATGGTTTTGGTTAAACTCGGCTATTCGGACAATTTGTTGGACCCTTCGGGAAGCTATCTGTACATGTGCGCTACCACAGCAAAACTGCTCAAGAAGCCCGACAGATTTGCGATATCCGGAGACCGTGGACAATGGCCATAAGGTAGCACGTAGCAAGCTCAAGCATGCATCCCACAAGCATCTGATCTAAGAGCTCATGGCACAACACCCTACGACAATCCAATGCTACGCTCCCTTAGGCCTCATAAGCGTAATGCCACGTCCCTAAACCACCCAACCCTAAAGCGCGAATTGCTAGCTAAGCAACATAACCTTCATTATTCCAACTCGTAAACTCCCAAGGTTCACCCCGCCCCTACCCCCACCCCGCAGCAAACAAGGCAGCAACTAAGCCTCTAAACCCCAACAGCCCGAAACTTGACATCCCTAAGCTCTAAGACCCCAAACGCCCAAACCCTAAAACCCTAAAGCCGAAACCCAAAACCCTAATGCCCTACGCCCCAAGCCCAAAGCCCCAAAACCCCAAGCTGTAAACAGAAACAAAGGTGTAGGAGTCCGAGGCTGGAGATCCAACATCCCCCTCATCCTCTTCGCCAAGGCTGCACTCAACGGCGTCTGCATTAGATCAGTAAACGCTTTAGGCTCCCCAAGACCCCCCCAAGTGCCCTTTAGTAGAGGCCCTATGGTCTTTAATTTAATGGGAGTTTCCGAAAAATAGGGGTACCTTATTTTGGGGTCCTTTTAATAAGGATCCTACTGTTTAGGGTACTATGTTAGGGTCCCCCCTATTTTCGGAAACTCCCAAATAGTGCGTATTTAGGCGAGAATGGAGAGTAGTTGGGGCGTTTGGTCCAAGGCTAGGCTTCTGTTTCAGGGTCTAGGACTAGGACTTAGGGCTCAAAGGACGTAGATGGGACCCAAAGACCATAACATGGCTTAATTTAAGAGTTAAGGGTTTAGGGGTTTAGGGGTTTAGGCGTTTAGGGGTTTAACGTGGTTTATCTTAAGGAGCTGGCGATATCTGTTGGCAGGGGCTTATCTCCGAGATACTTGCTCGTGGTTCGGGAACAACAAAGGACGAATGCTACATGGTGCTTGGTTGTTCATGATTATATATGGGCGGTTGTCAAAATCATGGTCCCTTTTTGGGTCCCTATATTATAATACGGCACCTATTATTTAGGGTACCCAAAAAGGGACCATAATTTTGACAACCACCCATATGAATGAGACCTTTGAATGTACACCCCCGCCCCGGATCTCGACTCTCAGCCAAAATATCTCAAAGCTGACCTTTGACCTGGAATCTACGCATCTACGCCTGAATCAGCGCACCAAAGCCGACTCGACCCTCTTCCCAAGCCGCGAGTCCAACGCCATCCGTGAGCCCAGCACCCGAAACCCCAGAGCATGAGCCTACGCCACGTGGCGCGAACCTTGTAGATCTCTTTAAACCGCAAAGTTATCCGACGCCCCTGGACCTTTTAGATCCTACGGTTAGCCTACACTTCAGTCGAAACAGAATTGCAGCTTCGGATGCCTTTAAACACGTCCAAACCCTACACATTCAGCTAATACCGAACAAAGCACCCGAAGCCCCCGAAATGTGTAGATCGAAACGCCAAACACACAACATAAAAAGCGAGGAAAACACATCCGAAGGCACTATTAAACACTAAAGTCACTAAAGCTCCAAAACCTAAACCCTTCTGATGCTCCTCGAACCCTAAGCACTAAATCCCTCCGATGCCCCTCAACCTTCTAGGTGCACCCTCCTAAGGTTTCAGTCTGGGCAGAAAAGTTGTATTTATCCGAAGCGCTAGACCCTTAAACAACTTCAGCGCTTAGGGATTAGTGCACCGGAAGAGTCCCTAGACATAGGCCCAGGACCTACTGCAAGCCCTCGGCGCAAGCCTAACAAAAGTGCATCCAGTTCCTCAAAGCAAAACAGTGTCTCGGGCCCAGGGTTACCCTAAACCCTAAACCCTAAACACCGTAAACCCTAAAGCTTCTCAACCTTTCTAGTCTGCAAGTATCGCTGCTTGAGGGGAAGGGGCTTTAAAACAAAAAGAGGAACTAATGTAGGGGCCTTAATAATTAGAAGAGGGTTCCGGGGGTCCCCACCACATTTAGGGTCCTTATTGTATTTATAGTATAGCATACCCTAAAACCTCGTTCTAAGTATTAAGGCCCCCACATTATAGGGTTTAGGGGTTCAGGGCTTCGAGAACACCACGAGCATGACTGGGTTCTTGTCGGTGAACTTCATTCAAGTTGCCATAATAGGGATCTATAGTAAATAACAATATGGTTTCTTTATTATGGTAACTTAAACTCCCTAAACCCTAAACCCCAAAATCTAAACCCTAAACCGTTAACAAGAACCATCAAGAACCCAGTCCCCAATTACCCTCTAATGTATCCCAAACCATTAAGGGCTTGGGGGCTTCGCCGCCCGGGCTGGGCCAGGTGGAAACCTTGCACCTCACAGGCGACGCCTTGGGTTTGATAGGGTTTTTGGGGGTGTTTGGATTCCTTTAACGGGATCTGTAGGGTTTAGGGTTTAGGGTTTAGGGGCATTTTAAGATTTAGGGTTTTAGGGTATAGGAGGGGTTATTTACAGATTTAGGTTTTTAAGGGTCTTTAGGGTTTTATGGTTTAGATGTATCTAGAGGTTTAGGGTTTCAGCTTTTGGGTGTTTTAGGTTTTGGGGTTTAGGGTTAGGGTGTTCAGGGCTTCTAGAAAGACGTTTAGGGCTTCGGGTTGCTATGTCACCGCTTTGCGGCTTTTGTGGGGCTGGTACGGAGCGCCGCCCCGTCTCTGGCCCTGTTCCCCCCCTAGTCCCTGACCCATTCCAGAGGCTCATTTCCAGGTCGCTAGGGTATACTGTTGCAGGTCTGAGGGTTTTGGGTTGCAGGTTTTGCTTTTTGTTGCAAGCAGGGCTTGAGGTTCAACGGTTGCGATGATGATTTTCGGCTCAGGCTTTGTTGAGCTGTAGCTTTACGGCTGTGGACGTACGGGACTTAGGGACTGTTTCAGGCACTGGTGGGATTTATGAGTGTGACAGTAGAGTTTACAATTTCGGGTTCAACTTTTCACTTTCAGTGTGGTTTGACTTCGGGGTCGGGGGTCCGGAAAGCTCCCTCCAAGATCAAGCCTAGATGGATGCACATACAGGAACACTCCTCCTCCCAGGTGCTTGATTGCAGAGTTGTCACAGCATGAGCTGCGGCCCAAACCACAAGAATGAAGGGTCTTGCTTAAATCAGGTAGTGGCTCGCATGTTCCATAGATGCCTAGAGAGGGGATCCCCATTTCGGCTTGGTCTAGGGTTTCTAAGCAAAACCCGGTATCCTGTGTCGAACGAAGTAACGAAGTGTAGACAGTCCTGAGATAGATTGTGCTCGTGTTGCCGAGACTTTCGCGCCAGGCACCGAGGACGATGACGAATCCGACAGCACGGGCACCCGGTAGATCAAGTGTTCAGTGTTTAGGTGCTTCACCTTGCCATCTACACTAGATATTCCAGGTGAGGTGGCGGGGCACTAAACCCCAGACCCCAAATAGGATCACATCAAGATCCGCATAAGAAGCGTGAGAGCTCAGAAGACGTTGTCAAGCTTCAAGAGAAGTTAGTTGGTACCTCGCAACTGCCCCCGTCCCGCACGCATAGGCGTTGAATTTTGGTGGGCACGAGCACCATAAAACGAAAGTAAATCCTGAAGCCCAAGCTTCTATAGCTATGCGAAGCTGGTCACCCGATTCAGCATATGCCAATCCAAAGTAGGTTCAAGCTTTTAGGGTCTCGGGTTCCAGGTTCCCAGACTCTACAGAAGAGCCCCACATCGGTCAGGCTGCACTCTCCCTCACTGCCTCTAGCTGTGCCGGTTTAGGGTTTCGGGTAAAGGCCCCCTAAACCTTTAAACCTGGGCTTTGGAGTACCATACTTTAATACTGTTTTCTTAAAGGAAACCTTATGAAATACAAGTTTATACTTTTTTCTCCCTGGTTACTTAAAAGCCCAGAAACACAGTTTAACAACACCCTAAAGCCCCTTTAGAAACACCTTAAAACACCGATTCTGTCAACTCCCCCCAAACCCCTTGAACCCTAAACCTTAACCCTCAAACACAGTTTAAGAACACGTTAATGCCTCTTTAGAAACACTCAGCATCCCCCAAAACCCCCTTCAACGTCAAAACACCGTCTGACAACACCTTAAAACTCCTTTAGACACACCTTCAACCACGGTGTTTTGTCAACTCCTTAAAAAGTGCTTTCCTTTAGTTGCAAGGGGCGAGACCTTTCCTCGCGGGAGTGGATCCTGAGGCCGCCCGTGGCATTATCCCCTTATAAAGACTTCTGGGAGTTTCCGAAAATAGGGGACTAAATAGTAGGACCCTTATTATGATAAAGACTTCCGGGGTTTGGAGTTTAAGGTTTAGGCGTTTAGGGTTTAGGCGTTAGAAGGGAGTTTCCGAAAAATAGGGGTACCTAGTTTGGGATCCTTATTATAGATGGATCCTACTATTTAGGGTACTATATTCGGGTCCCCTATTGGCGGAAACCCCCGAAGGACTTCTGGGGTTTGAGGGAAGCTAGCCCAAAAGCCTTGTTTAAGCGTTGCTTAGTAGCTGAGTTTATAAACTTTTAAACCCTCTTAAACTTCAAAGTTTAAACTTTTTTGGGCTTATGAACTCGGCAACTAAGGTTGTTATGCAACATCTCTTCTTGGACATGACCTTGTCTAGAGCCCTTGACGTAAGGCTCCCACAATTTAGATTTCTACACCAGGGTCCGCTATTTTCTCGAACGCGCGTATCCGGCATGTCATTCGGCCTTTTCTGATAAGGTTTTACAAGGGCCAGGAGGGACTCGGATCGCTGACCCTGGTGTAGTTACCGCTTCGGCTTTTTGGTTTCAGCGCGTTCAACCACAAACAAAAAAGACGAAACCTCAAGCCCTAAACAAATCCCCAACCCCAGCCCGAACCTTAAGAAGTTTTGGAGAGGTTTGAGGTCTGAGCTTAGGCGCTGAAGAGGCCAAACGGCTTTCAAGGTTCTTGGCGAAGGGTTGCATTTGAGGCTGGGATAGAAAGCACCGTTTTCCCAACGGGGACTGAGCAAGTAGGTATCCTGGAGATTCTGCCTTAACCTACTTTTTTTTAGATTCTTAACCCTACAAAAAAGCAGGCTTTGGTAGGTTAAGGTAAGTGCAAAGTTTGCCTTCACTCGCTTATTGGACATTAACCCCGAAGCCGTTGAACAACGACTCGCCCGAGTAGCTGTCTTACATCAGCAAATGTTCATGTAGATATTCGTAGTCATGGACACCCTGGGCCCCAAACCCTAAACCTAAACCCTGAACCCTTGAAGGAATCTGTACAGAACCGTTAAAGGAGCCCTATGCAAACCCCGTAAAGGAACCCTCAACTAGCAGATCCCCACAGCCTTGCATCCTTAGTTCCCCAACCTTTAAACTTTTTGGGCTCTTGTAGTTTAGTAGTAACCGGAAAAGTTTAACCTTTATTTCTGTGGCTTATTGGGGAGCTAAGGGATCTATAGTAGGGTTCTTCTGCATTAGGGGTTTTAATAAGTAGAATAGGGTTCCTTCAAAGGATCCTTAAAGGGGTCTATAAGCAGATCCCCACAGCCTTGCATCTGAAGACGAGGTTCCCCTGCCGCCTCCCGGCCATCCGCCGTCTGGACGCTGAGATGCTTTGCCGGCCTTCCAAGCGTACAGAGAGGGTCGTAAAGGGGGTTCCCTTAAGGATACTTCAAGGGTCCCTTTAAGGGTTTTTTTTGGATAGTATAGGGGTAGTACAAGGGTCGGTTTAAGGATACTAGAAGGGTACTATAAGGGTCCCTTTAAGGGTTCTATGAGGATACTAGAGGGGTACTAGAAGGGTCTCAAAGGGTTTTATGAGATCCCTCAACGGTTGCATGGCTTAGGGTATGGATCGGTCGATAAGTCTGGGAGTTGTGGCGTCTGTAAATCCCAGTGATCCGATTCTGTGTGCGGGACCGTGTTTATTGCGAGGCTGTTCTTACCCAGGACCCAACCGCAGGGTTCGTTGATAAACACTTGAACCTGAAACACGAAAAATTCCTGTAAAAGCTCTTCAGACCCGTTAAACCCCTAAACCAGTCCTAAACCCTTAGGCCGGGAGCCCTAGACAAGAGGGAACCTGACACAAAGCAACCCCAGGTGATTTTTCACCCTCAAGAACTCATCGCTTAATGATTTTTCGAAGCTCCGCTTCAGAAAACAAGATGCTTGAAACAGACGCTGAGATGTCTGTATTGTTTGTATATTTCGAGAGAGATAAACATGATTCGTGTTATATAATATGTTAACATATTGATGCTGAGAAGACGAACTGGAAATCAGATCATATTTAGATTAAGATCATAATATAGAAGTTCTCGCTCTTTTTGTTGTATATATATTTTTAATATAGAAAATTAGTTATACTTCTATAGAGATTGAATATTTTAATCAAATATTGAAATAGATTCATAATCGCATTTGGAGGTGGAATTGCTTATTTGGTGATAGTAACAATATTATATTGATGAGTTCGATTTTGATTGGTTATGTTACTAGAAACCTTCTAATAAAATGGTGTCGTTGTTTGTATACGTGCTTCTGTGCGCGTGCTTGCCCTTGGGAACGTGGTCCTTTTCGGTATTTCTTCTTGAAAGCTTCTTGTATCGTTGTCTGGCCTGATTAAGATTCTAGAAATTTTAATATCGCGAGTTCTTCTCTCTCGGTCTTAAAATCTCGTAGATTTTGGTAGTTTTAGGAAATCTCGCACGATATTCTCGAGGTAATACAAATATGTAGATATGTAGATTTCTTGTAGAATACTAAAAATGATAGTTTATAATTTTTGTAGATGGGTAGGGGTAACGAGAAATAAGTAGGGTAGGGTACTAGTTGTAAAATGATTATTTCGAAATAGAAATATATTATAATTATTAAATGGTGTTTGTTATTTGTTTTGTAAGATTAGGGTGGGAGGTAGGGTGGCTTGAGGTCGGAGGTAGGGGTAGTTACAGGATAGGGTAGGAGGTAATAGATGACGATAGGTAGAGTGGCGGGGGGTAGGTAATATATGAGTGGAGTATAGATTTCGTGCGTTTTGTAATACGTTCGTATATAGGGATCGCTAAATTTAATTCATATTTTATTTGGCGATTTGTTTTGATAATACGATTGAATTCTTTTAATATTAAGAATGAGTTTGGACTTTAAATTTATAATATTAGAGGGATTTTAGGTGATATTAGATGGATTTTCCGAAATTCGACTCTAGAAATTTCTATTCGTAGATAAGGATTTATAATTAATGAAAGTCTAAACTCGGGGGAGTCGAGGTTATAATATATTCTAATTAATTCATTTCGAGCCTGCACAAACTTAATCTCCCGGTTGCCTAGCTTGGGAAATACCGGATTGAGAGGATAGTAATATATTCTAGGTTATAACTCTCTATAGTCGGTACAAACCCAATCTATTTCCGATCCTGTACCCCTGCCTAACAAGGGCGAGTAAGATTCTAGATGGTAAAAGCTTGAAATTCTCTTATCCGGACTTCTTCGGACGGCGCGTTCTTATGCTAAATACTAATTTTCCACTTTCTCCATACGATCCTAGCCTCGTAATTCCAAATTCGTGATGGTCATCTTACCTGACTTAAAATTCAATATATCTTTATATATATCTATTTATTTTCGAATTTATTCGAAATTGGAATATTTTCGGCAGGGGAATTCTTTTTATTTAGGAGAGATTGATTAAATATATGAAGATATTATTTTTTATATTCCAGATAGAGATTGAAATTTTATATTTAATTTAAAATTTAATGTTAGACAAATAGTGAACAGGACTGTAATTTTTAAATTGCTTTGGTTAATATTGATTAGAGGTGACATTGTTTATGCGACGAAAGAACTGAATCGGGATATGATTGCCCCGACAATACAGAGTGTCGCCAACCTTAAGCACTTGTTGCGGTATCTGATTGGTACCAAAATGTGGTATTTGAGACTGCGTCCATCTTATCAGCTGTCTGATGGCAACTATTCGTTGGATGTGAGTATCTATACGGTTTCCGACTGGGCTGGATACTCGAAGATTAGAAAGTCAATTAGCGGATCTATTGTGAATATACTTGGGTACAATATGGTGAGTGAGCACTTCCAGGACCCAAGCTATATTGGTATTTTCGAGTGGTGAAGTGGAGTTGCATGCGATTGGACAAGGAGTGTCAGAAGCACTGTTTCTTCGGTCAATATTGCTTGAAGCAAAATTGTCAAAGAAGGTCATTATAATTACCCACACTGATTCAATTGCCGGCAAGTCAATGGCAACCCGTTTCGGTATTGGAAAGAAAATACAAAGAACGTGGAACTGAGGTTCCTGTATATACAGAATCTGGCGCCAATAGATTTGCTACGAATTTCAATCATTGATGGTATGCGGAATTCTGCAGACCTAATGACCAAGTACGTGGCCAATGATGTGTTGCAAAGATTAAAGACCTATTTGGGAGTGGTTTCAAATTGGTTAGAGGGAATGCGGTTTCTGATGCTCATATAATTGATAATCATGTTGCCGCCTTGAATGTTCACTACATACCCCGCCCTCCTGGCCCGAGCGCGCATTCTCTTCACTGTACGTGTATGAACTCTGCGTGCACTGTGCGCGAATGCTTCCCTGGGTGTCGTTGGACTGAAGTCCATGCCGAGGGACTGAGTGCATGAGCTTCTGATTATATCCGATTGCAGTGTGTGTATATCCTTGAGTGAGTGAATGCAACATGTCAATGCTATCTTATCTAATGCAAAGTGAAGCCGACTGGTTGTCATGACTTGTCTGTGCACTATTTGTCTCCCTGAAAAGCCCAAAGTCAAAGAAAGAGAGTATGAGAGAATAAGAGAATTTTCGATCCGAAATATTTTCTTCGATTGGTAGAAACATAGGATTTGCCGATCTCGAAAGAGATTGGATTTTAGCCGAAATATTTCTGTCGATCGATTTCGCCGAATATCGAATCGAGTGATTGCAAGTGTAGGTTGCAATACAAGCGACTGTGTGAGACAATTGCCTTGCTGAATAAGATCAATATGGTTCCCCGAAATCTTTCTTCTGATTACTTCCTTAGTGCGACTGTAGATTGCACCGAGTACCTGTACGACTGCCTCTTTGCTTCGATTATAGCATTGGCTAATCCACAATACCGACTGTTCCGGAAATCCAATACGAAGAGCTGACTGGAGAATAACTTGCACGCGATCTTGCCAGCCTTTCTGGCAGGAGTGTCACTGATATCCAGAATGAAGGTGGCCAAGTGACCTTGATTGCGATGAATGCGGCAGGTGAACTGCCGTTCGACAGGCCAGACCTAATGTGACTGGCAAGAGGCGATTCTTATGTTCGCCCGATTGACTCCGCAAGGGTTACTGCAAGGAATGGTGGCAGAACACTTGTGATTGATAGAGAGATTGCTCCTTCAATGCCACTGGAAGCAATGACCAGAAATCAGGTGATTGATATGAATCTGGGAATCAGGCCTGACCTTTCCTATGGAGTCCTTATACCTATTGAATGAGATCTTGACGACGCCCCGGTTCTCAAGGAATGGTCCGGTGAATCGAGAAGTGTCAGCTACACTGTCTCGAATGGACTTTGGCAAGGATATCACAAAGATTTGGCAGCGACTGGATGAATATATGACGACTGATAGCCAAATTGAATATGATAAGATCGAAATGGATGCCTGTGAGATTACCAATTGGCTGTATGATTCATAGGTCGGACTAGCAGAGGCTGTATACCGCTGCGAGTGGAATAATGAATGGGCCGCGATCCTGTCCCTTTTGGATTTGAGCACCCCGATAAATATTCGAATGGTCCAATGTCAAGCCTGAGATTGAGAATGAACTCCCTGGGCATCAATATGGTTCAGAATGGCCCGAATAAGTGTATGGCGGAGACTACCTGGTATGCAATGTCCAAAGCAGAGAGAGTATTCCTTACGAAGGGATACTGGCACGTCGAATAGAAGCTCTCCTCCAATGCAAAGGAGAATATGGTTCACGACCTGGCCAATGTCTACCACCGGGTGATATTTCCCTCGAGTATTGGCGGAAAGCTCTTTCGGAATAGCACGATTAGTTCCCATATCATCAGTTGAATGGCAGCTTCTACGCACTATCAGCAATGCGCAAAATTGTGCAATGATACTGTCAAGTATGCTTTAACAGGCGAAGAAGCAAGAATAAGGCCCAGCGGAAATAGGTTGCAGCTTCGAATGGGAAAATGCAGCTCGAGAATCATTTTAACCATCAGTTCACTGACCATATCTCCACCCAGAATGGCTACCTGGAGAATGACGATGAGCATGTGGGCGTTGCGAATGTGCCCGAGAAATGGATTTGGAATATTCCGGATAATTCCTTATGGAACAATATGGGCATTATCTGAATGCCTTTGACTGAGGATATGATATGCCGCCCTCATGGCCTACCGCTCCTCTGCCTCGCGGAAGTGGCAAAATGGAACCCGATTCGCCACTATGCGCCCCAATGGACTGATCGAGTGGCGCCTGATAGGACATATAATGGTTCCCTTGGTTCAAGCCAATTTATCCGGACTGCATCACGACTACTCGACCTGGGACGAGTTATATAAAGATGATGACGGCGAATATATGAATGCTTGGAATAGCCCTACCTCCTCGAATGCTCCAATACCATCCAAGAAGCTAAAGACAATTGCATCCTCGAGCTCAGCGACTGTTCTTTCACAGGTCGCGACTGCACTGATCCCTGGAGCTGACACAATTAGGACTTGAATTTCTATTACCAAATTCTGCTTGTAAAATGTGAATTTATATCAAATCGTAGGCGGATCGAAAGAGAGATATAGAGAGACAGGGTGCAAAATTCCACTATACAATCTAGATAATTACGAGCAACCTAGAGATCAATCACTTTCCCAATCATACACAACAGTCAAGCTTCCTTTGTGCATCAAGCAGTCGTCCAATCTTGAGCCAATGCCATTCGATATTATTATATTTATAAATATATCGTAAATATTAAGAGGTCATTGGACTCGTATCATTTAAGGACTCAAATATCGAGCCAATAATATCATTTCTATATCTTACTAATCAAATTAAGGTTCGATATTCTGATCCTAAATTCTATTTATAAAATGGGCCTACTAGGTTTTGGGTGGATCGGATTCTCCCTTTAATTTAACGGCTCCGATGGCTAGAAATACGGAAATCTAAGATTTTGAAAGGATAGTTGTTGGAAAAATGAATATTCAGCGGCAAATTAGATGCTTTTCGTGGATTTGCGAATAAATTTCCTCCGCGGGTTTTAGAAAATAATATTCTCGGATTCAATATTTAATAGAATATTACCCGATTGTGAATATATCGATTATGTAGTGTAATATACTTCCCCCCTTTTGTAAATAATTCAATAATATTTTTTTTCTAATTTATTTTGCCGTTCGAGTGAAAGTCCACGAATGAGAGCAATACTTCTGAGGCTAACCTCTTTCGATTGCTAGCGAATATTATTTTCATTTGGAAAGATTAATTATGCTAATTTTCGTAATAAAACGGACACGAATTCATATACTAGCCAGACATGAACCAAACACGAAAAACCCAATAAAAATAGCGATTAAATTATTTCGCATTTTCCAAGCGTTATTTCCATATTCCTATGCGGAGCTCATATAAGTATTATTTCAATCAATAACTAAGAGAAATTTCTAAACTAAACGGCTATCATGTAAAGAGTACGTTATATCACTAATCATTGAAAAATCGAATTATCAAGATAAAGATATCCTAAAGATATTTTTTATATTTATATCTTTTTTTTGATATATAATATCAAACAAAAAAGAGCAGATTTTTCGACACATTCGAGAGAATTTTAAGCCATATTATCAAGAAGGAATGAATAAAATAGCATTTTTCAGAGTAAATATTCAAATTAAAATAATTATATAAATAATTCATAATTTGTATGAAAACAGACTGTCTTCTCGAATATTCCGTAAATTTATGAAAGTCACTACATCCTAGATATAAATGAAGATTCTCGTGCGAATACCGAACTAAAAGAGCGAATTTCATGCAAATACACTGTATATGTCGAATTTGAGTCATGCAGCCGAAAACAAGACCTGCAACTAATGGAATACCATGAATGCACCCTTCCGAACACAAGGTCCTGTGCATGCTTGTACCTTACTTCTTAAACTCCTAAACCGTATTCATTTTTGGTCTGAGATTCTACACACCTTCTTGCCGACGCGGTGCGAAACATCGCCCAGTGCTCTCTCAGACGGCGCAGCGCGTAAAAGAAGCCTTCAGGGGAGAGACTCCACCATCCATTAAGGGAGGACTTCTTGTTGGGGAGTGCCTTTTGTCTATCCACTTCCTTGGTTGACTTCTGATCCGTCCCAAAAAGTAAACTTTTAGCCTCCTTATTATGGTTCATATAGAAACCCTAAAAGTTACAGTCCTAAGAGCCAACCAGAAGAACGCCAAACTTCGAGGCTTTCAACCTAAGATTTAGGGTTCTAGGCCCCATACGGTTTGTGGTATGGTACTTAATCTTAGTTTGAGGTGTGTGCAGTTTGGGGTTTAACCCAAAACCTGGGTTAATCCTAATTCTCACAGGGACTCTCCAAGAAGACAGCGCTGTGGCGTGGAGATGCGTCTCTATATGACTCGATACTCCCTGTGCTTCCGGGAAGCCTTAAGACAAAAACTTACCTACTTGGAGGTTCATGGGTAGTTATAAGTGGGGATAAGTAGGGTAACTATAGTTATGAGCCCTATTAGGGGACTTATAACCCGAGTTATAACTACCCATGAGCCTTTAAGTATGCAGGCGATGCTGTATCTTGGAATACCAGTAGCAGGACGTACGATCTCACACTGTTAGGAACAGCTGCAAACTGCAACGCAAACTGCAGGACATTTCGGAGCGGCATGAGGGCTGATAAGAACAATGATAGCAACAAATGGTAATGACAATGCTGATAAGGATAATCGTAATGATAAGAATTACGTATGGTATGGAGACAGAAGACCCTTGAGACGTCGTTTTCGAAGCACGGGCCACCGGCCAAGATTTCCACGCGATCGCAGAGGAGCATGCGCGTTGCTTTGCAATGTCGCCATGCCGCAAAGCTCTAGTTTGGGAACAGGCTGACAGCTTGAGCGGGCAACCTGTATGCTAAAATTGGAAGATAAGTCTGCTGTGTTTGCCGAGCAGAACCGGCAACAGCATTCAGCGAACGGTATTTGCAACCCATCATCACTTCAGCCGCCACACATCACCATCACTCCACAGTATGGTCATCTGCGCATCTCGACGGATTCTGCCCAGGAGAACGTGACCCTTAACTTCGTGCAGGACTGCGTCGTCGTTCAGGCTCTCCAGCACACTTTCTGCTTCCGGCATGTTCCACTGTGAGTGCCAGAGCATGCTGTTCCCGTATATCTCACCGACACAGCGATTGTCCTCCACACGGTACCAACTGCCTTGGAATGCATCGCAGAATCGGTCGGAAGCTTGTAAACTCATCGCCCCGCGAGCAGCTAAGCGAGGTGGCGCCTCGACTTGTCAAGATTTCCACATGATCTGCATGAAACACCATAGTTCCGTAACAAGCTAGATACAGTGACGGTTATGACCATGCTGGTGACCTGGCAGTCAGAGTGATTCTGAGATATCTGGTGACGATGGCTCGTGATGAAGGTGTTACCGAATATCATCTCGCAACTTTCCTGTCAGCTTTGCCTGGCAACTTACCCAAGCTCATATGACTTGCTTTGCTTAATACGTACTAATCACAGGGTCACTTCGTCTGCTAAACGCAACTTGGTACTTCAATGCAGCCGGTTTACGTCTACTATTGCAAATCAAACCACTAGGCTTCTTCGTGAGCTTGCAGCCTGTCTGCGACTTCGTTTTCCTGCTTGTTTGCGTTACCATTGCTAGCTTTTTGGGGGTTGATGCCATTGCCAAAAGCAACTAAACCCTAAACCCTAACTTGCTACCGCAGCCGGAGGTCCTCCTTGTCAGCAACGATCAGCTCCTGCACATGGCAGAACCAAAGGGACATCACCTTCCGCTTTTGCCTCTATTGCTCTTAATGATGCTGCGGACCCTGCTGTTGCTGCTTCTGTGCTTGCTGCTGCTTTCGCTCTGCTCGGTGGTACTCGTGGTGGAGGTCGTCGTAGTACCCTAAACCCTAAACCCAAAAACCAAAACCCGAAACCGCTTTCTTGCGTGCTTGCGCGTATTCTCTTGTGCCATCCGCATCACATCCTTCAGGCACCCTTGATTCATACAGGGGCCTTGATGATTAGAATAGGATTCCCTATAAAGGGCTCCTTTTAAAGGGGTCTATAAGGGTTACTATGAGGGTTCTATGATATGGGGGCCTTAATACTCAGAATAGGGTTTTGGGGCCCATTATACTAGAGTTATAGTAAGGAACTCCCAAAATTGGTACAGGTAATTATTAAGGCCCCAATATATTGCAGGCCCTCAACTCTGAAACCCTAAATGGGCTTTGGGTTTAGGGGTTTAGGGTTGCTTAGGGGCTGAGTACCCTAGCCCAAAAAGGTTAACCTTTTCAATTATGGTAGGCTCATTATGCAAACTCCAAAGGGCCCGAGGTTACCTACTCAGCTACTAAAGTTTGGGGTCCAGAACACTACAAGTCTGAAAAAGCCTACAGCCACGAGCTCCTGGTCTTTCCCAGGTGCACAAGGCCCGGAGCAGTCCGGAGAGAAGCTGCGCGAAAAGCACCACATGGCAGGGGCGGACGAACCTTCCAACGTTGTAGGGTTTGGGTTGTTGTTACCATTATACTATACTACCCCTTACTCAAGTCTAAACCCTAAACCCTAAACCCCTAAACCCTAAACTATAACCCTTAGATAAAGTTGCCCTTGTAGCCACCCTACAAGGAGCTTCAGGCTATGGGGTGTAGAGGTTTGGGTTTATGCCCAAGGGTTTCGGGGTTTAGGAGGGGCCCTGCTGTTTAAGGGTCTTCGGGGTTTAGGTTTAGGGTTTAGGGTTTAGGGTTAGACACATAGACTTCTGCGACACCAGCAGCTCCTTCGAGTTTGAGGGTCCCGAGCCCTGAATCTTGCTCAAGTCCCTACACTTCACCAATCGGCTGCAGCTCATCCCGGCAAAGTCTGTGACAGGCCTGTAACCGGAAGCAAACGGCAGTACGTTCTATAGGGGCCTGAGTAATCAAAATAGGGTTTCGGCGCCCATTATGCCATAATTATTATAAGGAACCCCCCAAACTAGTACTGGTAATAAATTATGCCCCTATAGTAAGGGTTTCCCTCCGCCAAGAAAGAAGCACAAGGGGCTTTCCGAAAACAGGCGACCCTAATCTAGTAGCCTAAATAGTAGCATCGGTATTATAAGGACCCCAAGATAAGGTACCCCTAATTTTCGGAAACTCCCATAACGGGATTTCGTATTCAGGCAAGGTTCGTGCTACTCTGGGACTCTACCACTAGGTGTCGATTTCAACAGTGCCCAAAATTGCTTATAATTAGGGCTAACTAGGGCTCTGTATTAGGCAATACTTAAGGGAAGCTAGCAACTATCCCAAATCGGTACCTCGTATATCTCGGAACGCGGAGGCGATTCATTGTCTGACTCATTGTTTCTCGATATGCCCGTATGATGGCCACCATGAAATGAGATGTATACTACGGTCTGCTATAGTCTATCTAGTCTTACGGCACAGTCATAAGGTATATTGTATACTGTCTGAAATTATGAAACAATGGTTCTCAGAGAAACGTCCCAAGACATCCGAAAGACTCGCCATTGAGGCGGTGCCCTTGCCTCTGTATTTCTGCCTCTTCCAGCTGGACGGTGGCTTTGGTCTGCTAAAAGTAGCGACGTTCTGAATTTATAAATGCGAAAGAAAAATATCGCCGCTCACACTTCTCACGGCGAGGTGGATGTGCGCGTGAGCGGCTCGAAAATGGACTAACTGGACAGTGTTCAAAGGTTGTCCCGCAGGCCGGAGCAGCC
>BGNK01000005.1:524404-557363 GCA_003297005.1 Symbiodinium sp. clade A Y106 | reverse complement strand
GGGGGGGCGGGGGCGGCAAGGAGCTGGAGTGGACTACAAAGATTCGTCAACAAACCGTAATCCTTAACATAGAGTCCTTGATAATTCTATAAGGGTTCTAAAGCAGATTATACTACAAGTATATAGGGACATGCAGGGGCCATAAGAGAGCAATAGCACTAAATATGCAGACCTGTGTAGCGGCCCGCTCCCTTATCTTAGTCAGTCCCTAGACCCTAAACCCTATACCCTAAACCGCATACCCTAGACTCTATAAACCAAAACCCTTACCCTAAACCCTAAACCCTAAAGTCACTGGACGGCTGAAGACTTCGGTGTGAAGGTGTGGTGTTCTAGTTCGGGCTTACGGACGGCTGAGGCTTAGGGTTTACAGGCTTTAAGGCTTTAGGGTTTAAGGGTTTATTTGAGTTTGCAGTTTGGAGGCTGCGATTCACGGCTTTATCAAAAGGTTTGGGGTGCTGGGTTTTTGGGCTTGATGATCTACGGCCTTTTCGTGTGGGCCTGCGAAGGTGGCTTAAGATCTCTTCGCTTGAGAATGGCCGCCTTTGGCTTCGTAAAGGATTTTCAACTGCGTCAATGGGTGTGATGTGTTTAAAACTAAGCCCTACACTTTCCGAGACCCTGAATTCACCACACAACCACCCAAACTGCAAGAGTAGAAGGGGGAGCTTCCGACTTGATGGGCTTCAAGGGCGAACAGTGCCTGTTGGCGGTATGTGAATGCAGCCCGTGGGCTCCGCCTCTGCATTCCTCAAGCTTCGCCACTTAGCGGGTACATTCGGGTTGGTTTCGGTCCCGCAGCGTAGGACCGTGAGGGCCGATCATTCCAATCAGTAAAACCAGGGCCCTTCGAAGAAACAACTGCAGTTGCGAGAGCCTCCGCCATTGCCTTGAAAGGGGTATGTTGCCGCGAAGTCAGTTGATCACATGGCAGCTTGTCATTGATGTTACTGGTCTTGCTGGCGCTGCCTGCAATGTGTAAAGCCTTCATCCTATCATTCCCACAGGGTCCAGGTAGTGTTATGGGGGAGACTTCCCCAAGTCAGCTAGCTCGTATTTGTCCTATTTTAAAAACGCATTACACAACCCTACATTCTAATATATAGGTACTAAGGACCCTTTGGGATTGTTGCTGTTGCGTATCTGAGCCGATCGCCATTTTGGAGACCTCGGCCTTGTTGTGGTTGGGATCTTGGCCATGGCGATGCTGTTGTTGTGACTGTCGCTGTTCATATGTGCTACTATAGGGGCCTTCACAATTAGAATAGGGTTTGGGGGCATTCTAAAAAAAAAGCATGCCCCTAAATTACTTGGTGTCGGTACAAACTGCCAATGTTGCTGCTGATCTTGGTGGAGCTGGGTCTGGGGATGCGGCGCCCTGGCTCTGGCTCTGGTGCCTCCAACAAACTTTGATTAAACCCGCACTGGATTGAGCGCTTGCTTGTTGCTAGGAGGTTCAGAGGGTAATTAAAAGTGGGTTATAAGTCCCTTAATAGGAGTTATACTTATAGTTACCCTACTTACAACTCCACTTATAACTACCCATGAACCTCTAAGTGCTTTCTGGAACGACAATCGACACCGCCACCGTCCTCTTCCCGATCTGGTCCGTCCGCATCGGCGAGTCGTCGTTTTAGGGTTCAGGGTTTAGGGCTAGCCTCGTAATATTTGCTAAGCAATCGTATGGCATCGAGCTTGATTATCTGAGCCTACATCAACTATTTTGTTCGTTTTGTTGTACAGCCCTTTGATGCAGTCCGTTGCTATATCAGTAATTTTATGCATCCTGCTGTCTTTATAGGTTCGCGTGCAAACACACATTGGGCTGAAATGGTCGAAAAACAACTTGCTATTGTAGTCGGGTGTCCTGATTGTCGTCAAGAACAGCGATCACGTCTTCCACATCCTGGCACGGCGATGCTGCTGTTGCAACTGCTGCTATGTGTTGCCGTTGTTTTTGTTGGTGTTGGTGCGAAGGTCGTGGTGGAGGTGGACGTGGAGGTGCTGGTGGTGATGCTGCTGGTGGTGGTGATGGCAGTGGTGGCAGTGGTGGCGGTGGTGGTGGTGGTGGTGGTGGTGCTGCTGGTGGTGCTGGCGGTTGTGGTTGTGGTGCTGATGGTAATGCTGGTGCTGGTGCTGGTCGGGGTGCTGGTGCTGGTGCTGTTGTTGCTGTTGCTGTACGCTGGGCTCAAGTAACTCGCTCTTTCGATAACTTTCGATGACATAATCGTGTAGTCGTGCTTCTGCAGTCAGCTTGCTCCCAGTTTCACATGAGTGCCTTGTCCGGCAATACACCCGCCAAGTGCACAGCACACTCGCGCAGCGTTCAATTGAAAATTGTCTTCGTCGTCGTCGTCGTGGTTGTTGTTGTTGTTGTGGCTGCTGCTGTCGCTGTTGTTGTTGCTAGTGTTGTCGTTGTTGTTGTTGCTGTTGTTGTTACGCCCGCCAAGCGTGGAGCCCGCTCGCGCAGCGTCCAATTGAATTGCTGTGATTGTTGTTGTTGCTGCTGCTGCTGCTGATGTTTTGTTGTTGTTGCTGCTGTTGTTGTTGCTGTTGCTGTTGCTGCTGCTGCTGCTGCTGTTGCTGTTGCTGTTGCTTTGCTGTTGCTGTTGCTGTTGTTGCCGATGACGCTGCCGTTGACGTTGTTGCTGTTGTCGTCGTTGCTATTGTTGTTGTTGTTGCTGTGATTGTTGCTGTTGTTGCAAAATGTTGTGGATGTCTGTGCTGTTGATGATGATGTTGCTGTTGCTGCTGCGAATGTTGCTGAAACACATATCATTGTTGTTGATGTGGTGTCCTTGTTGTTGTTGTTGCTGCTGCTGCTGCCAAAACTATTACTATTCGTGTTATTGCGGTTGTTGCGGTGTCGTTGACATTGTCGCTATTGATTGCTGCTGTTGTTGTTGCTGCTGCAGAAGCTGTTGCTGTTGCTGTTGCTGTTGTTCTTGTTGTTGGTTGTGGTGATGGTGATGTTCGCGTTGGTGTTTGCGTTGCTATTGGTGTTAGTGCTGGTGGTGGTGATAGTGGTGCTGTTGCCGTTTCTGTTGCTGTTGCTGCTGTTGCTGTTGCTGTTGCTGCTGCTGCTGCTGCTAGTGCTGTTGCTGCTGCTGCTGCTGGTGCTGGTGCTGTTGCGGTTGCTGTTATTGTTGCTGTTGCTGTTATTGTTGCTGTTGCTGTAACTGCTGCCTTTGCTGCTGCTGCACTTAATCTTCCTGCGTGCCTGTTTGTCTGGTTATTAGTCTCCCCATTCTCAGTCTGTGTTTTGAGTTATTTTGTTGCTGCTGTTGTTGTGCTGCTGGTGCTGTGCTACTGTGGCTCGCATGGTTCTTCTTTCTGTCACGGTTGTTTTACGAACTGGCGTTATCATTGCACTTGTTCCTGTTGTCGTCGATGATGGCGTCAACTGAGTCAACTGTGCTTGAGCTGGTCCTGGTGATGCTTACGGTGGGTGCGATGATGAGGATGACGATGATGATGATGATGCAGATGGTGATGCTGACACTGATAATGGTTGGGGGGGGTGATGATGACAATGGTGAGCTGAGTACCATGTTGGTAGTGATGATATTGCTGCTGTTGTTCATTATCGACTTCGTTGCATGTTCCTGTGGTGTTGTTGCTGCTGATGTCGCTGCTTCTGCTAGTGCTTGAGCTTGTTGTGTTCTGGATGGTATCGTTACATGTCTTCCGATAGAGATGTTGCGTATGTAGCTGTGGCTGTTGCTCTTGCTGTTGGTGCTGCATTTCTACTTACGCCTGTGCTTCAATTGTTGTTGGTGGTGGCGAGACCGGTGTAGTGGGGGTGCGGGGTGGGGGTAGTGACGACACGCTAGCTAGCGCACATGCAGTTTAGTTACAACGTTTACTCGGTATTCACGGCACAACCGCATTACCCTACCACTTCTTGTTGCCAAAAACACCCACTTGTCGACTTTGCAAACACGAGATTGCAGAACCCTGGTTTCACAAGCGTAGACCAGCGTAGATGGTAGTCGTCGTCGTGGTGGTGGAGGTGGCGCTGCTGCTCCCGCGCGGCATTCATTACCCCTGGCCCCTGGCCGTTATTCCTCTCGTGCTTTTGGCTGTACCTACTTTCTTGTCCTACTGTCATGCTACAGCCTGATTGCAAAGTGGCTCCTCATCTTTCTGTCTTGCATAGTTTTTGGAACAGCTGCCCACAGCAGGGCCAGGGCAAGTGAGAAGCTTTCCGACGAACCACATGGCAGCCGCGGAATAGGCTCTACTCAAGCTGGTCCGAAACATGCTTTTCAGGGTTTGGGGCATAAGGGTTTCGGTTATAGGATTTCGGGTTAAGGTTTCTCTCGAAGCTCCAGAGCTTCAGGGGGCAGCTGAACGAAGATTGTCTGTCGAGCGGGAGCGATGGATAGACGGCTGCAACTCACCGACGAATAGACCGTCACAGGCAAGAACCCTAGACCAGGCCACAAACTTCAAGGCCGCTGGGGGTGTGGCCTGCCAAAAGGGAAAGCGACATTAGGGTTTGAGGCGTCGGCCTTTTAGGGTTACGGTTTTGGGTTTAGGAGACATGCCGCAGTGCGGCTGCAGAAGGATGTGGGTCTTTCGAGTTTTCGTGGGTTCCGAGATAGTTTCGATACCTCAAACTGCAAGTAATGGCAAAGCGAAAGTGCTGCAATCAATAGCCGCCATAGCCAGACGTGCAAACGAAGAAACAGCCGCAGTCATGTGCGGCGTATGAACACATAGAATCTCAGTAAGCGTATCTCTCTGTCTCCGTATTTATCTTCATCCGTCTCTTTATCTTTCTGCCTCTTTCTCTCTTTCTCTCTCTCTCTCTGTCTCTCTCTCTCTCTTGCTGTTTCTTGTATATATACTTAGATATGTATGTGTATATGTATGTATGTATTATGTATATACATGTTACTTATGTACACATGCATGTTTGTATATGCACACTCACATAACAGCTGTATGATATATGTGTACATATATACACATACGTACAAATGTTCATGGGTGGTAACACTTCGGTGAGGGGCTGCATCCTGTTGCATGTGGAACAGCGACTATAAAGGAAAACTACTACCGGTCTTTGCTGCTAGAGTTTCCTATCTCATCCAGAACTGCCAACACCTGACACTTTGCTCGACAAACTGATCGAGCGCACGCAGAAGAACAAGGTCCAGGTCCACCAGTAACACCAATAGCGGTAGTATTTGCAACAGGAAGAGCAATACAAACAAAACCCCCAAGCTCGAAACCTATGTCCTACTCGCAAACCCTAATTACGAGCGATACTGATTCTGTTGTACTAGGTTCCCCTGTAGCCCCTTAATTATAAGGGTACCCTTTTCCTCCTGTTTGGTTTTAATAAGGGAGCCCAAAAAAGAAAAGGGCAACAGGGTACCACTGGGGATCCTGGTATATATGCTTGGCCAGAGGTTCTGACTAGACGCTATCATGCCCTGCACCGGTGCCCATGACCACGTTTAAGTCTCAAGACTGAAAGGATGGTGCTGCTTCCTACTGCCTGCCAGGGACCATCACCACCATCATCGTCACAGCCATCGCCATGAAAGCATTCATATCTGCAGCATTTTGAGCATTAAAAGCCCATGGCCGTAGTCATGATCACCATCATCCTCACATAAATCCCTAAGCCCTAAACCGGCACTAGACCCCAAAGGCTACCACACGCGAATGCGCCGACTCTGTCCCAAGTGCGCCTACTTCATAGTCTGCAACCATTGGAACCTCAGGGCAATCTCGTGGCCAGAAATGAGCGCTTCTGGGACTCGGGACCCCGGTTTAGGGTTTACCTTAACCTTCCAAACCCTACTTGTTTTGTAGGTTCTTATTATAAACCCTAATATGGAGTTTATAGGGACCCTACTTTTTTTGTAGGTTTTGGTAGGTTAGGGTAGGATTAATCCCTGGAATCCAGAAGCTGCCACCCCCAGGCTCGAAGTAAACCCTAGAGCTCACAAAGCCTTACAGTAGAAGCCATAAAGTTGGAACATCATTTTCCTCATGCCCCTAAGGTAAAGTATAAGGGATCCTAGCACTAATCCTCCTAAAGCCATGTTCCAACTTTCTGGGGTTCACTATACTGTTACATGGCTGCTCATAGCTTAAGGCTGCTAGGCTCTTCGGACCTAGGGTTTAGGGTTTAGGGTCTGCTTGGGAGTTCAGAGCTGTTTGGTGTTTAGAAAGTCCAATAAGCCTTAAACATCCTTCAACCCGCAACCGAAACGCCCAGATTCCCGTTCCGGGCTAGGGTGCAGGATTTAGTTCAAGTCTGGGCGACGGGGGCGCTGGTGACTTCTGGGTTTAAGTGTCTATGGTTGCGGAGTCCAGGCTTTTGGGATGTAGGGCGTAGGGCTTCTGTCGGGTTTAAGGCTCCGTTTTGTTGCTGTCGAAGGCTCTTTTACTAGGTTCCCCAGTAGCCCCTTAATAATAAGGGTACCCTTTTTCCTACTATTCGGTTTTAATAAGTGAACCCAAAAAGAAAAAGGGTAAAAGGGTACTACTGGGGAACCTAGTTTACAGTCGGTATAACAGCTCCCCGAAACCGGCTAACTCCACCCATCCCCCTTTTGTGCGGAGCTTCCGCAGCCCGTTGCCCTGGGCCCTGGACTGACTAGCGGCCGGCCTTTCCCGCTTACCTCCTCTGCCGAAATCCGACCCCTCCGAAAAGCTTTACTACTTTCATCCCATTTAAACCCTAGCTTTTGCCTATGTTAGCTCGTATTGCGAAATCTGACCCTATCCGAAATCCTATTTCAAATTCTACTTTTTCCCTAAAACCATTGGATTGTCTGAACTCCTCGATGCTGGCCGAGAACTTTTTACTACGCTAGACCCCGAAGCCTCAAATCCCGACTCCCATCCTAAACCCAACAGGACACCGATAGAAGCGTTTACGAAATTTGTACCCTGCTAGAAAAACGCCCTGGACAAAACACGTTTTCGCGGCCCCTAATAGGCCTTAAACCCTGGAGCCCGAAACCCTGGAACCCGAAACCCTAAACCCCTACTGTCTGGTGCTTAGTAGGTAATTGGGGGAATGGATTATGGAGACTAATTATTGTTGGGGATTATATAGAGACTACTATAGGGATCCATACCCCTATTCCCTGCTAAGCACCAGACAGCCTAAACCCTAACCCCTGGAACCTTAACCCATACTCTAAACCACTGACGTCTTTATAGCCCTTTACAGGAACCCGTATAGTACCCTTATAGTAACCCTTTAAAGGAAACCCCAAGGTACCCCTAATTTTCGGAAACTCCCTTATAAGGGGATAAGAGGGTTTTTTTTTAAACCCTCTTTTAAAAACACTCTTTTTTTAAAAAACCCTTTAGGTACTCCTAATTTTCGGAAACTCCCTTATAAGGGGATAATTGCAGGGCAAGCCGGCAAGCCAAACGATGCGTGTCAGGGCGTTCTTCGGCCCATGCTCCGCGAGGGCTCAAGTCGAGAACCCTAAACCCCGGAAGCCCCTTTCTCTATATTTCTATATCTATATATCTATATATATATATAGCTATATCTATATACATATATATCTATATATATATAGAACTAAATAAATACATAAATAAATAAATAAATAAATAAAGAATATATATATATATATATATATATATATAAATGTAAATAAATAAATAAATAAATAAATAAATAAATAAATAAATATATATATATATATGCTCATATATGTATACATCCTAAACCCCAAAATTTCCCTAAAACCCCTATAAAAATCTAAGCACTAAAACTTAAGGCCCTCTATACGTGCTAAATCCCATAGAACCCCTCATCTCTGCCCAACTGTCCTAAGTCCTACCCAGAGGCCGTAGTTCCTTTTTGGGGTTACCTTATAGGATTCTATATATGAACCCCAAAACGGAACTACTTTGGGGCCTCGGGGTAGACCCTAAAACCATAAACAAAAAAACCATGACCCACCCTCAGAGACCCTTGGCGGGGCCCGGGCACGCGTGTCGCCAACTCCTCGTCCTCGCGGCGTTTGTCCGGGTGCCACTGCCGGAGAAGACTCCTCCATGGGGTTGCTATAGGGGCCTAAATACTTAAATACTTACCAATATCATTCCTAAGGTTCCTTACTATAGTTATAGTATAATATGCCCCAAAGCCCTATTCTAATCAGTAAGGCTCCTATATTAATGGCTTCAGTTGACGTGTTAAGTGGCAAACAGCTCAACAGCCCTGCTTGGAGGTTCATGGGTAGTTATACGGGTTCCTTTAAGGGTCCCTTAAAGGGATCTATAGGGATTCTATAAGGGTATAGGGTCTTATAGGGTTTAGGGTATTCTTGGAGGTTCATGGGTAGTTATAAGTGGGGTCATAAGTATATAAGGTAACTATACTTGTAACTCCTATTCGGGATTTATAACCCCACTTAAAACTACCCATGAACCTCCAAGAATACCCTAAACCCTATACCCTTATAGAATCCCTATAGATCCCTGTAAAGGGACCCTTAAAGGAACCCGTATAACTACCCATGAACCTTCAAGTGGTTTGGTTGCGCGGGGGAAGCCGGCGAGTCCAAACCTGAGCACCTTGTTCCAGACATCGGACATCACCGTGAAAACCACAACACCTTCATAATTACCTATATCATTTTGGGGTTCCTTGAAAGTTCCTTTAATTACAGTATAATGGGCCCCAACTGCCTAAACCCTGAGCTCCTGAGGCACCAAACCCGGATATCCTACGTAAACTTGCGCACAATTTCTGCACCAAAGCGGTTCGCATACTGCCACAAACTAAGTCCAACAACCGCCCGAAGCATTCCGACAAACAAGTCGAGCTAATCACGAAAACCACGTCACCAGTACCACAGTACGACATAGAACATCCTGCAGCATTCCCAAGCAACAAAACCTTCCAGCACCTGAAATGAACTAAACACCCAAACCACCTCCTTTTGCAAAGAAGATCTAAGTCCCAAAACACGGTAGCAAAGCCCTAAAAGCCACTAAGCCCTACCTTAACCTTAAAGAAGCCACCTTTTTAGGGTTCCTTATTATGATTTCCATATATAGTTATATTAGTCCTGAAAAAGGTAGGTTATTCCGGGTTAAGGTAAAGCCTAACGCTGAGTCCTGAAGACTTTCTGCCTCTTGGAGGACTCCAGGCACTGCTCCAGCCTGAGATGGGTGCTTATGCGTTTCTGGTCGTTTACGAGGGTTTCGTGTTTAAGGTTTCAGATCTTACCAGGGTTCCTAGAAAAGCCCTTTATTAGTCTAAACAGTTTTCTATATAGCTTATTCTGTAAGGCTTTCTGTTCAGGGCTTGCAGTGTTGTTCTGTGACGTTCTTGCCGGGTCACGGGGCTTTAGGGTGCCTGCATATCGGGACTTTGAAGTCAGGGTTTGGAGTTAAAGGCTCTCGCGCACCTCGGACTAACCCAACATGCTACTGCATCTTCAGCAGAACCCTAAATCCATCCCCTAAACCCTAAACCCTAAACCTTAAACCCCTAGACACGAAGCCCGCAATCGAGAGACAAGGCTACAAGCCCTGAGCTCAAAGTACAGTCCACCAGCCCGAAACCTTCAACAACCGGGCCCCAAAAAGTTCAAACTTTGAAAGGAGCTAATATATATGGCCAAAAAGGTCAAACTTTCTAAGATAGAGCTAACTTTTAAGGCTTAAAAAGTTTAAAGTTCCCCCGTTCACTGTCTGAGGAAAGCAAGATCCTACTTGCTTAGTGGCTTGGGGAAGCCCCCAGAATTTTCTTAAGGTGTATATGTGGGGCTTCAGGTTAAGGGTTTAGGATGGTTTAGGAAAACCCCCAACAAATCCTCAAGGTGTGTATATATATATATATATAGAGATAGATATGGATAGAAAAAAAGAGAGAGAGAGTGAGAGAGACAGAGACGCAGGGCTTGACCTGCAACAAAGTCCTTAGGGACCCGCTGATGCTCGATGTCCTGCAAGACCTGCGGGAGAGCCGGGCAGGCTTCAGGTTCATGTAGACACCTGGGTAATATTTCAGGGTTCTTTAGGGGTCCTTCAGAGATTCCTTTAAGGGTTCCTTTTAAGGCTTCTAAGGGTTACAGTAGGGATCTTAATCTTGGGGCCTTTAAAGACAGAGGGATGAATAATCCAGGGTCTTCATTTGCAATTTAGGGTGCAAGTCACAGGGGCTGAAGGCTGAAATGCAGTGCTTCGGAGGGAGTCGGGGAAGCTTTGTCCTTGCGGTGGCGGAGGGCCACTACCTAAAGCCAGTAAACGTCTGATGTAGGGGCCTGAATGATTAGAATAGGGTTTGGGGGGGTGTATATCATGCCAGAATTTTATAAGCCCCACGGGGATATGTATACAAGTTGTTCCGACCTTACTACTACAAGACACATAAACGTCCCACTTGTGTTGTCAATCCAGCTTGAACAAATGAACAAGCAAAGCCAATGCGTGAATTTCAAAGACAAAGGAATGCTTTCCCGACTGCTAGCCGGCATCAAGTCTTGTGCTGATGGAAGGCAGGCATATTGTGAGGCTGTATCCTGAAACCCTAAGCCCTAAACCGTATTGCTTTTTGCACTGAAGCCATCACAAAGTCTGAAGGCCTGCCGGAGGGAGGGATCATCGCCAGCCTAGGAAGGACCGACGGTCTTGCTGTGGCTTGCATTCCCTACGGGTCCATGTGCTCAGATAGTATATACTTTGGCCTTAAAGTATTCCCTATATAGGAAAATTGGGCGCAAAGTATATGCTATTTGGGTACATGGACCTTTAGGGATTCAAGGCTCGGGGATTGAATGGCGGAAGGCTAAATTTCAGGTTCTCTTTCCTTGTTTGAGCACTCATCAAAATTCCCTTCGCTCTACCCCTCAATGCCCTAGACTTCCGGAGTTCGCGCTATTTGCCCAGCTTCCCCAGCCGATGACATGAACGCAAACTGGCCCTACACTCTAGATTTAGGGTTGAAGGTTGCGCTTAAACCCTAAACCCTAGAACCCTAAACCCCAGAACCCACCAGAAGAAGCTTCTTCCGAGAAATTTGTGTTTTAGAACCCAAAGCCTGACTTACTTGCGACGATGCCCAGACTCCTTTCAGGAAAGTAAGCTGATCCCAGAAGGCCCCAAATCCTAAACCCTATTCTTCTGTTAGGGTTTAGGGTTTAGGGATCTGTTCGAATCCTATTCTTCAGGCTTTTGTTTAGGGTTTAGGGTTTTTCGGTTTAGAGTTTATTCGAATCCTTCAGCGCGATCCAATCCATACTCTGTTCCAATCCGTCGTCCTCGTGGCAGGCTATCCCACGGAAGTCTTTGTTCTGTCTGGCCAGAGAGATATGAAAACAACGAAGCAATGACGACAAAAGGAATGATTTCAGGAAATCAGGTTGGGTTTCCAGAAAGCTTTCCTTCGGCAGAGCACGTCTGTCAGAATTTGTATGTATTTGTGTATGTGGGTGGTTCTCTAAATTAGGGTCCCTTTGGCGTCCTCTGAGTAATGGTGCCGTAATATTTGGGGCCGTAAGAAGGGACCCTAACTTAGAGAACCACCCCTACAGTACCCTTCCAGAAATCTTATAGAAACCCTTACAGATCCCTTGAGGGAGCCCTAAACAGTTCTCCTAATTTAGAGAACTACCCATACACTGCCAGGTTTCTTCCAAACCAGGACAAGCCTAGGTTGCTGTTGGGCCGGAGGCTCCCTTTAAACTTCAGGTTTAGGGTTTAGGGTTGAGGGTTTAGGGAACCCCTAAAATGGCCTGTGCGTACACCCCCAAGCCCTAGTAGCCTGACTCACACAGCAAAACCGTGCCCAGAGAACCTCCTCTGCAGCTGATCGCCGTGGGAAGATGTGGAAGTCCTGTGGCGCTTAGGCATGAGCTAGGGTTTAGGGTTTACAGCAGGGCTCGAATGAGAAGTGCCGAAAGGTGCTGCGTGGAACACAATTCCAGACCAATGCGGTTTTGAGAGCAGGATTTAGCTAGAAGCGCCACCTAAACCCTAAACCCTAAACCCAAAATAGAAGCGCCACCTAAACCCTAAACCCAAAGCATTGTGCGTAGCAGTCATCCCACCCGGGCCAAGGCCCTAAACAACAAGGCATCCCAAGGTTCCGACATCATCAGAATGCCAGCAAGAAGCCTAAAGCCCTGTAACCTATACTGAACTTAGACCTCTAGCAAAAATCAAAGTTTTAGCTGTTTCTTAGGGATTTCTGGAATCAAAATTCAAACAGTGCTAGGTACCCCTAAGTAACCCTAAACCCTACTTCAACCCTAAGACCCAAGGCCAAAGCTCTCTTTACGAGGTACCTTGTTTTGGGGGCTCCTGATTCTGATTTCCGTGTATAAATCATTAAACGGTAATTTTGTTAGGGTCCAGGTGGGGACTCAAGCAACCACAGCTTACCAGCCGTCCCAATCCCTGAACCCTACCTCTAGTCTCCATCATGGTTCCTGTTTATGTCTTAACCAACTTCGTGGTTAGGATCTACAATGGAGACAACAGGTACACCTGATAAACAGAACCCCAAAAGCCTACCCAACAGCCCTCCCGTGAAACGCCAAGGCCCAAAGCAGCTGAGTTGGAATAGGGTTTTGGGGCCCATTATACTGTAATTATAATCAGGAACCTCCCCAAAAAAAAATATTAATAATTATTTAGGCCCCTGTATTAATACCGGCTTCTTTGACTTGCTGTACATGAGAATGCATCAAGCAGCCTTAACCAACGAAAAGCCAGAACCCTGTTCGCACTCTGCAAAGCCTAGATCAAGCTTGGATCCTAAACTCTAAAAGCGCTAAACCTGAGCAAACCCTGTGTCGACCGTCTAAAGACCCTTCGAGACGCAGCATGATTCCTTAGAGGCTGAGTACCCAAGATCAACAAAGGCTATGCTTTTCAACCATGGTAAGATTATATGAACCTCGAATGGTTCTCTAAACCCTAAACCCAGGAGCATCTATTCAGCTACAACCCGCCGCCCGCAAGAAGAGTCCTCCGGCCCTCCGTCGAAACAGCTGTAGCCCCAAGAGTCCTGTGTTCTGGGTTAAGGGTTCCCTTACCGGTGAGTTTCAGGGCTCCGTTAACGGCACAGGTACATAAGCGTAGTATACGGCTGCTTCAGGGCTGTTAGGATGTGTGATGTGTAGTCTTAGGATGTAGGCCTTGAGTCTCTCCGACAGGGGCCGACTCAGTCCCCTTTCGCAGGCCTTAACACAAGGATCTCGCCATTTGAAGGCTCTAGGGCCCCTTGTGCTGTGAATTTCCGACATGGCCTGAACAAGCGTTTTGCGATCGGGGGTCTGCAGTATCTAGGGTTGAGGATCTAGTTCTGGAGCCTTAAGAACTATGATAGAGTTTTGGGGTATGTTCTATAGAATTACGATTCCAAGGCACCCAAGAGACATTGGTAAATATTCAAGCTTCTATATTCGGGTTCTGCATGGGGCATTGCTGGGCTTCCGGCATTTGGGCTTGTGGATTTAGCGCTGAAGACCGCTCAAACGCGGCCAACTCGGCCTCAAAGTCCTGCCCTAAACCTAAACCCCTAGAACCCCAAACCCTAAACTCCGCAGCAGAACGGTAAGGCTGCCCACAAAGCGGCTGGCAATCTTTGAGCTAATGTAGGGGCCCAAATAATTACCCTATACTATTTGGGGGGGTTGCGCCAAAGGGTGCCTTAAAGGGGTCTATAAGGGATACTATAGTAGGGTTCTATGATATAGGGGCCCAAAGAATTACCAATAATTACTATTTTTGGGTGCCTTAAAGGGGTCTATAAGGGATACTATAGTAGGGTTCTATGATATAGGGGCCCAAAGAATTACCAATAATTACAATTTTTGAAGGATCCTTCCATAATTTCAGTATATCATACCCCAAAACCCTATTCTAATTATTAAGGCCCCTATATTATACTCCTGCCATAGAAAGCGGTACCCGTCGATGCCCTCGCCGATCCCATCATTGTACGGGACATCGTGCAGGCCCCCTGGTAAGCATGACCGGGATGTAGTACAGCTTTGTGCTCAGTTTTGCTGGTCGGCTGTGCCCAGCGCGCGGTTCGGCATCGGGGTGCGGTTTTGTTCCGCCCTCTCAAGTAAACCTACATACTGTAGATTTATGCAGGCCAAGCAGCTCTTGAAGACAAACGCCCAATCGGCAAATTCCACACCTTCGCCTTTGAACATGTCTGGTTCCCCCTGTTGGGTTTGCTGCGGGTGCAGCATCTGGCTGCGGGAGCTTTCACCACCTTCAAACTGAAGGCTACTTCTGACCCCATGCCCTAAGACCATAAACTTTAAACCGAAACCCTAAACCCCCCCAACGCCACTAATTATAGGGTTAGGGCTTAAGCTGCCGAGTCTCTTGGAATATCAGTGGCTTCCTGATTTTGGGCTTAGGGTTTAAGGTTTCGGGTTTCCATTTTGCTCCTACTTTCAAGCCGGGATCATGTTTGTAGTTCTCTAAATCAGGGCTCGCCCAAAAATACGGCATCATTACAACTCCTAAACCCTGAACCCATAAAAAAAAAGAAACCTTAAAAGGGAGCCTAATCTATTAAGAGAAAAGGCCCACCCTGGGCTGACCGAGGTGGAGCTGGAGCTACTGGCTCGGGCTCTTGGTGTGAGATGAGGGCCTTCACGATGAGGACAGCATTTAGGGTTTATATAGGATGTAGGGTTCGATGGGCGCTTTCATTATTAGGATCGGGTTTAGGGCTTAGGGTCAGATGGACGATTAGGATGGGCTTTGGGACAGAATGTGGTCGAAATTCAATAAGAAGCGCTAAGGAGCAGTGTTGCAAATTAATCAGGTTGCTATCATGAAGCAAACCTGGGGGGAGAGGGTAGGGGTGGTGCTGTTGTTAGAATTTGGTGTGTTTCTGTTGGTCTTTCCATCACGGATTCTGCAGGTGAGGGTCTATATTGAGATGCCTTCAAAGTTCCCTGATATGAGTATCTTGCGGAGCCCCTCCTAAAACCCTGGCCAACTTACAAGGGTTTAGGTTGAGGGTTAAGGGTTTACTGTGGCTCCATCTGACAGCCTAAACCCGTTGCTGTCGGATGATCCTTGCCAGCTCGTCCGCCCGGCGCTTGACCAGTTCGACTGTGTCGGGCCTGGGCCCGCTGACACGGCTTGATTAACATGGGGAATTTCATACCTTAGAAGGGTTTTCGGGTATCGCAGTAGCTAAGTCTATATAAACCCTAAACCCTTAACCCTAAGCCTATAGAACTTCATACGGTGCAGCTAACCCTGAACCCTAAAGATTGGCACTATAAGAGGATGTCACTGCTATTCTTCAGACCCTACGCGAGGGTTTGTAAGGCGGCCTCACTTCCCAGGCTTCGTAGGGTGCAGGGCTTTAGGAGTTTAGGAAAACGTCGGCTCTGGGGGTTTAGGAAAAGCTCACAAGCAGGGTTTAGGGTTTAGGGTTTAGGGTTCCATAATGGGTCCTTGGTGCCACAAGGTAACAAAGTATGGCACTCCAAGACCAGGGGTTCATGTTACGGAACCTAATTTACGTTACCACACCAAGGAAAAAAACAATTGCTTAGTTACCGTAGATCCGCGTTGTGGCAACTTAAAACATTTCCCTTACACAGAGCCCGTTCGTTCGGACGCCCCCAACACCTAGAAGCTTACCTTTGGTTAGTAGGGAATGGAGGAATGGGGTACAATTATATCTACTATTACTACCATTCTGACCAAAGGTAGGGAAGAAAAACACCCAAATCATGAACCCTAAACCCTAAACCCTTAAACCCAAAGCCTGAACCTTGATCTCCACGTGAACGTGACGCCTACTTGAAAGGATCGTGGGGCTTCGCAAGGTATGTTTAGGGCTTAGGGTTCAGGCTTTTGGGCTCAGCGTTCAGGTTCAGGGTTTTGGGTGGAGGGGTCAGAGTTTAGGGCGTTTAGCTGTGGAATTACGTGTGCGGTTCGCTGAACTCCTACATACTCCGTCATCCTGTCTTTCACGAACTTCATATATACACCCTATATCTTTCTCCTGTTTACCCCCCTTAAAAGAACTTGTATTCCTGCCGTGCAACCTGCAGAATCCGCGTGCAAACACGATTCGATAGAATAATCAAAATGGGGTTTCGAGGTATATGACTGATGCAATACCTCAGCCAAATCTCTGAGTCAGCAATTCTCAGGTTGGCGTGGATGGAGGCAACAGGGCTTAAGCCACGGAGCACTGCTGCCAAACCTGTCTTGCGTCTCAAAACAGTTCTAGGAGCACCTGTCCAATGTACTTCGATTCGATGCCTGTTGCCAAAGCGAATCTTCCTGAGCAGGAAAGATCACATCTGATAAGGTCACTCGGGGCTTCATTTTTCCATGCCTCTCTCGATCCTCCACTGGGTCCTCTCTGGGAACGAGCCGTGTAGACCAGCCTGGGCTTCTTCACCCTGTCCTCGCAGCTGCAAGGCTCGGCAGCAAAAGCCACCAAAGCCCGGCGGCAGAAAAGCCGCTCAACCTCCCCACCCTCTCGTGTGAAAACTGAATATTATGTTCTGGAGTCCCAGGGAACACGAAAATCCCAAACCGTACTCCCTAAGCCTCAAGAAGCGCTGCTGCGCATTATAATGGAAGCCTAAAGGCTGGAAACCTAATAGCCTCAATCTTAAGAGTCAAGAACAGGCAATCCCAGCACTAATTGTACTTAATCCGGTTTCCAACTTTTCGGCATTTACTGTGTTCCTAAGCCCTACAAGCAGCCCTGTGTCCCTATGTCCACAGCTGCAGCTGGGAGCACTGCATCCCTATGTGGTCTTGACCCAGAGGGTTCATAATATACTACCATTGCGGAAGTAGGTCCCAAACGACCATCCTTATTCTGGATTTAGGGCCGATAGCAATAGTATATATATATAGACCCTTTTCGCACGTTTGGCACACCAGGGCTGTGGCCGAATTCGCTGGAGGCGGCTTCGGTGGAGGTCCTGTGCAGCATGAAAGGCATTGGAGGTCCCGTGTGCGGCTTTTTCTCGAATGGGAAGGGGGGACACTTTTGGATTGAAAAGACACGACTTCTGTTGTCGTTACTGGCTTTCCCATATTATGTCGTCTTCTGTTTCTTCTCATTTCCAACTACGCTCATGGTTGCAGTTGGTATTGCCAGGTGGGTGACCGGGTGTGTGCGGTGCTCCTACTACTTGCTTTTGACACGGATTTTGTGCTCTGGCCGTTGCTGAGAGATGTTGATGCAGATGATGACGGTTGCGTCAACGCAACCCAGGTGATGGGCGCGCCGACCTACCCGGAGATCTCCAAATGGCAGCTCCTGAAAGTCAAATGCTTTCCTCACGCCCCGCAGACATCATTTCTCATTTGCCGATCAGGCCGACTTGGAACCCTGTAGAATGTCATCGATCCGGAGGGATCCAGCTCTCTACCTAGATTCCTACTGTTGATGATATAAATCCTGCATTACCTTAAGGGCCCTAAACTATGGGAATTACGGTATATTCCTGATTATGGGTAATGCAGGATTTATATCACCAACCGTAGTTCCTAGATACTGAAGGGTTCTGGGTCTAGCATGACACCAGTCCCAACAATTGAACACCTACCTTGTGCCATTGTTGAAAGCAGTATGAGTGTCAGCGTCCCTCAGCTTCCACTTACGACACTTGTGACATCACGGGGCCTTAGTAGTACTGCCCTCGTGCCGTGTACTTGTTCCTATGTTAGCTCTTTCTCGTCCTCCGACCAGGATCACTTCACACTTCGACCCACAATCCTGAACCACAAGGCCTTACGACGGTGTCAGATTACAGCCACTCTTAGATTACTGTGGATGCTCCAAATGCCAAACTCAAACCCTAAACACTAAACCCCAAACCAACAAATCCTTCAGCCAATTCTCTGCTTCCTTGCCTTGTCCCCAGGAAGCTATACCATCAGGCAAAGCAGAGCTCCTGGGCACATGGTAGGTCCGCTGCAAACTTGGGGTTCCTTTGGTTTAGGGTTTAGGGTTCGTTAAGTTGTTCCATCAGGGTGCCTGTAAAAAATCAAGGAGAGCTCTGTAGGGATTCCAGAAGGATGTAGGGTTTCGAGTTTACATTAGGATCGAGGCTTCGGAGCTTCAGGTTTGGTGGAGGTACGATATCGAGTTGAGGGTCTTCGGACTTACGGGCAGAATAGGGGCAAGTAGAATAGGGTTCCTCTTAAGGGTTCTATAAGGGATCTATAATAGTGATCTCAAACTTCTTCCGTTTTGTGTAGGCCCAGATGAACGCCTAGCCCTTCTTGCTGCAGTTCATCCCGGTGGCTTTGAGGCAGCGGGTTGAGCTCTACGGCTGCTGATATATATATATATATATATATCCTGCATTACCCATAACAAGGAATATACCATAATACCCATAAGAAGGAAGATACCATAATACCCGTAGTTTAGGGTCCGTCAATAAGGTAATGCAGGATATGTATCATCAAGCGTAGTAGGATCACAAAACCCCCTGCATCCGACAGAATGGTAACCCTAAACTATGGGAATTATGGTATATTCCTGAAAATGGGTAATGCAGGATTTTGTCCATCAACCGTATGACCCTAAAACCCTACCTTGAGGAACTCTCTCTCTCTCTCTCTCCTATGTTCCCCAGTAGCCCCTTAATAATAAGGGTACCCTTTTTCCTACTATTCGGTTTTAATAAGGGAACCCAAAAAGAAAAAGGGTAAAAGGGCACTACTGGGGAACCTAGTCTCTCTCTGCTTACCATAATAAGGAGCCCCCAAAAGGTAGGCCAATCGGCTACAGGCAACCCTCAGTTGCCTTGGTTCGGGGCCCCGAAGCCCAAAAACGTACGCGCCATGGGATCCTCAGAGCTAACCCTAAGGGTCCAAGTGCCCAAATAGGGTGACTTTCGGGATTCCTTTAGGGATACCATAAGGGTTCCTTTAAGGGGTCTATAGGGTCTAAGGTGTAAGGGTTCATGTGCCCAAATAGCCTATGCTGTCGGCTTGAAGTACCACGCTAGCACCTGTTTTTGCCAGCTATTCGGGCTGCCTGTCGCTCCGCCACACGTGTGACGGTCGCAGCGCAGCATATTTCCATCGACAGCTCGCGTCCATACCCGGTGCGCTCATGAACCACAACTCCCGATGTCGGGAAGCGTATACGACTGCACCACGGGACTATCTACGCATGGGAGGTGGCCGGCTGCAGGTGCAGGGTTCAAAACATGCAAACTCACCGCTCTTTTAAGTCGCGAAGAAATGAATAAACACGTCCTTTCAAACACACACGTTCAACCTCCCCCCAAACAAGACCCCCCGAGACGACAACAAAGAAAGAAATGGTGGAACAACAACTTGGCGAGAAAGGAACCGGAGGGGCGGGAACGGGGAGCAACAAGGGGGGGAGGGGGTTGTTGTTCGACGAATTAAGAGGAGAACAACAAGGAGGGGGGATTTTTGTTCGAGGAACCAAGAGGAGAACGGCGGGGGGTTGTTGTTCGAAGAACAGCGGGGGGGGACAAAAAGGGGGGGGCGGGTGTTGTTCTCCAAATTGCAGAACAACAACCCCCTCCACGCCTCTATCGAAGGGATATTGGCTATTCTCCTGGGTCCTTAAGCAAGGTAATTTGAGGTACCACAATAAGGGTCTGCAGCATATAAAATGCTTTCCTTATTATGGTAACTTAAGTTAAATTATCTAGGCGTTCGAAGCTCGTCCTGAAGCCATAGAACCTGGAAACCGACAGCTCTGGTAGCTCAAAAAAGGCATAGCCTCAAACCTCAGCGGCCCGGCGCTAAGGCAACGGCTGAGTCTTCTCCAGGCGAATGGTCTGCAAAGCGTCGTACTTGTTCATTAGATAGAGCCTCCGGCAGCATTTGGTGCAGGGTTTAATATAGGGGCCTTAATAATTAGAATCAGGATTTGGGGCCAATTGTACTAGAATTATAATACGGAACCCCCCAAAATAGTATAGGTAAGAATTAGGGCCCCTATATTAGCTTTTGCTTTGGGGCTTCGGGTTGAAGCCCTGTGGTCGGCAGTACTGGGACAGCACGACTCATAAGGGAAGAAGCAAGCTAAGCAGTGGCTTCCCTAGACCCTGAACCGCAAATTCTAGACCCCAGACCCTAAGCCCTAAATTCTAGACCCTAGACCCTGAACCCCAAATTCTAGACCCTAGACCCTAAGACCTAAATTCTAGACCCTGAACCCCACACCGTCGAGGTTGCCGCCACAGTCGGGACAATCAGCAGAAAAGGGCTTGCCCCTTTCCCCTGAGCATCAACATACCCCAAGGGTCAACGTACCCTATTCTGACGGATTCTTTAGTAGTTCTATAGCCCTTCTTCAAGGAGGTCTACCAGGGCTACAGCAGGCTCCCGCGTCCATATACTGCATACTTGATCACAGGCCTGTAAGTGGATATACTGCAAAGGTATGTGGGCCTCAAAACTACATGGAAAATACTCCCAAGGGCGAGGCTGAGCTCTGCTTTGCATTCTCAGCTAATCGCGAACTGAGTGATTTCCCATCGGAAGTGCCTATGTTCTCTCGGGAAATCTGGCTGTCGGGTGCGTACAGGTAGCAGGATTCAGCAAGTGCGGCCAGCTAGAAATACCTGAACACCTGTGTAAAGTGCGGCTTCAAGACTATGACTATCTACCTGTCTCTCCATCTATCTTTGGATCTTACTGCAAGTAAGTATCAATCGATCCATCCATCCGTCCATCCGTCCATCCATCCATCCATCCATCCACATGCCTAGGTTAAGATGGATCTACAAGCCCTGTTGCAGCCCTCTAACACCCTGTGAAGAAAATCATGCCCCAATGCCAGCCACAAGATCTTCAAGACAACAAAGCCTAAACTTTTTGAGGGTTTGAGATATAGGTTTACGGTTTAGGGATTTAGGTTCAGGGTTTCGGGGAGGCAAACCTCATTCACCGGGGCTCCGGCGTTCGCCGTGTGGGGCAGTGACCCTGCCTTCAAAGGGGGCTGTGCAGGTCAATGCAGGCTTAAAGAAACCCAAACCCTGAAGCCTAAGCCCTAAACCCTATAGACCCCTTAACGGAAGCCCTATACTACCCTTTAAAGGACTAAAGGAACCCTAAACCCTAATAACCCCCAAACCCTAAACCGACTTGAGGCTTATGTCGAGTACAAAAGGTCGGATCGTTTTAGGCTTTGGCGCATACGAAGGATTTGGGTTATACAGGCCATGTGTCGACCCAGAGGCTCCATAGTAGTTCCTGTTTTGGGATTACCTTATAGGATTCTAAATATGAACCCCCAAAAGGAACTACTATGGAGCCTAATTATGGGTACCCTATAAACCCCAACACTGGGCCTTCGAAAGGAGCTTGTGGTTTAGGGGATCTGGAATGGACATTAACAACCACCATGTCCCTAAGATCACATAAACTGTGATCCTGGGGCAACTATTAAGATTAATGTTGAACCTTACAAACAAATAGATTGTAGTAGGTTATCACATGCTACTATGGCGTTGAGGATTTCGGGTGTGCGGCTTTGGAATTTCGCGCGGTGTTGCAGGGATTCTGCTTCCAGCCTGGGAGGAAAGTATTGTCTACTGAAGCACTTCCTCTCCCTCATGCAAAAACTGTTTGTTAAAAGGGCCAGGTTTGAGGATTCTTTGCGGCTTGCGTTCAACACATGGCATGCACCACTGGGAAGATTGATTAATAGTCCCCGCCGAAGAACTCATAGTGCGGCCGCGCAGCAGAGGGAGCAACAGAGACTTGCCCAACGGCGTGGAGCCTCGTCGAAAACAAAATTCGTAATCTCTGGCTTTCGGCTGTCAACTGGACCCTGGACTCTGGATAAACAGGAACATCGCGGGTCCAGGCTCTTGGCGGGTGAGTATACTATACTCTCAACCCCAAACTCAAACCCTAAAGAGTCTAATGCTCAGCCGCCCGAATAACGTCCAACACACAGAATCACCGAGAAGCTCACACCAACAGTTTACAGCACCCAACCACTGACAGGTTTTCAAACCCCTTGAAAACTTTTCACTCCTTTTCAAGCTGATTCTCTGCCCTTAGTTTTCGGGTTTGGGTTTCCAGGTCCTAGCGACTCTGGGTTTGCCTGGGCTGCAGGCCTTTTATGCTTTGAAAGGAAATCATCAACGGCACAGAAAGTAACCTCAGAGTCTGAAAAGGCACGAGGCCAGCGTCCGCGGCTGAGCTTCATTCACTTCTGCGATGGTCCTTTTTTCTGTCTGGTTCTTAGTAGGGCATGGGGGAATGGATTATGGAGACTATTATTGGGGATTATATAGGGACTACTGTAGGGATCCATTCCCCCATTCCCTACTAAGCACCAGACAGCTCTTCGCGATGGCCTTCTTGGACCCTAAACCCTAAATCCTAACCCTAAACCCTAAACCGTCCCCCCTGCTGCCTCTCAGGAAGGCCGGCGAATTTCAGGGTCGCAGGGCTGACTAGGTTTAGGGTTTAGGATTTTAGGGTTTAGGGGTCCAGGGTTTAGGGTTAGGGTTTAGGGTTGAGGGTTTAGGGTTTAGGGGTTTAGGGTTTAGGGTTTATGCTTTAGGATTTAGGGTTTTAGGGTTTAGGGTTTATGGCTGCCCAGCTCAGCAGCATGGCGGCAGATGATGGTAAGTCTGTGCAGAAGATGTGCAATCGACACAGCGTCTTCGGAACTTCGGGGACGTAGCATGTCTGCTTTCAAAGGGCGCCCCATTGCGAAAAGTCAGAGCTGCAGTGATGTACCCCCAAACCGTATTCCAATGACATAACCCTAAGGGTCCAAGTACCTAGTAATCATCGCCTGAAACCCAAAATCCTATGCCTACATCCAAATCCTTGACGCCTAAAACCCCAAACCCCTAAAACTAGTTCATGGTTGGGATAGGATTAAAAATTTTAATGTTTATTCCTGATTGGCTTTAAGTACCCATAAAAATGTAAAATGTTACCCAACTATGACAAAGAAAACCCCCCGAGCCCTGGGCTGATATCCAAGGATTTGAGGGCTTGCAGCTCATCGAGGCGTTTTGGGAGCTCCGTGACGGGATTGCTCCTGACACAGAAACCCCGAAATGGCAAAGGCTTAGGGTGTAAGGTTTAGGGTTTGCGGGAAAAGGTGAGCCTTAACCAAGTTTTCAAGAGTCTTATATGCCTCAAACGAAATATGGTTTAGAGACGTTGCTTTCTCGACATTTAATCGGGATGATTCCATAAGGGGGCTTCGGGAAATGAGTCAAAGGTTCCGCATCCAGTTAGGGTTTTAGGGATCCTTAGAATGCTCTCACCACTTGGCGTCAGCATTGGGCCCCTGGGATTTTTGCGGGGCCAGGGGATCCAGGGTATTAAGGACTGGGATGTAAGGATGTATTTGGGTTTAAAGGGTTGGAAGGGTTTAGGCGTGCTGTCTTTGGGATCCCATTGCGGCTCCTATTCAAGTTAAGGAGTACATGGAGGGGTTTCGAATCCTACTTGCCGCTGACTATGCTTAATCGCAAGCTCTAAACTTTTCTTGCCCTATCCTAACACCCCAAAACTTCAAACATGACCCCATAAAGCCCCAATGCCGACCCTTCACATGCCAGACCTCTAGAGCCCTGAGCCCTAAACCCTGCAGCCCCAAACTCTGAAGGCTTGATAAAAAAGGCACCTTAATGATTGGAATAGGGTTTGAGGGGCATGGTATGGTTTAAGATTTCAGGGACGACCAAGCAGCATTCTAACAAACAGAACTACTGAGATCTCTATAGCAGGCCCCCTATGGTTCTGCTTCAATGTATCACCAAAACCTATTCCAATTTCATAAGGCACCAAGATTACAAACGTTCTAGAACTCTTCATCAGGAGCCCCAATAGCACCCTTTCACGGTGCCCTGAAGGAGGCCCCATAGAAACCCGATTCATAACCCATCATTTATCGCAGCAAACTCTGACAAAACCCTGCAGAAACCCAAAGAAACAGCGAAATAAGCCCTAGGGCTCGGAAAGCCTCAGGTTCAAGGTGCACAAGGCAGCCAAGTCCGTGACGGTCTCGGGCAGCGACGGCCTTGGCAGGGGCACGGGAGAGACATACATGTTGGATACTGCCCTCAACTCTCTAACAGTTGGAAAACGTTTACATAATTCTATATGCCAGATATAGACTGCCACAAGCTGAGCAAAACCCAACATATATGTACAGACATGAATGACACGAGTGTTTATGTGCGTGTATGCATAGGTACATACACATATATGCACACACACACATGTACATGTCGCCTTTATATGTATGTGTATATATATACACATATAAATAATTACTCACGTGCATCATAATGCGTATATAAAGTCTATGCCGCGTGTGATATACACATAAAGTTCAGGGTTCAAGGGGTATGGAAAGCCTACATGTTCAATCGTAGATGTATTTATGGAGTGACCTGGGGTGCGGTATCAGCCTGACCTATAGTCGACCTATAGTCTGTCGTAGTCCTAACAGAACCACTACTAATACTGCTGATGGACAAAATCCTGGATTGCCCATTATAAGGAATATACCATAATTCCCATAGTTTAGGGTCCTTAGGGTCATGCAGGATTTTGTCCATCAGCAGTAGGACTACCATGGATTGCCAAAACAAGGAACAGCAATGGAGACAGGTCGGTCTAAGGCTTCAGGTGTACGATGTACGATGTCACGGGGCTTGGGGGACTTTAGGGTTCCGGGCCTTCTGCTCACAACCGTAAGGGAGACTTGGGGGGTTCGGATCGTAAGGCCCTGAGGTTGCTCTAGGCTCAAGGATTCTCTAAAAATCCTTGAAAGAAACCCATGTAGACCCCTTGCAGCCCTATTAAGAGCCACATAACCCATACTGAGCCTTGTGTAATCTCATATTCCTCTGTAAACCCGTAAACTGCAAAACCCAAACACCGAGACACCTATCCGAGCCCTGCATCGGCTGGGGATGCCCACAGCTGATTCTGGCTCACATCCAGCCTGCTGGAGGTATAGTACCATGTGGGGTCTCCGCATTTAAGGCAAGGGTCGCACTAGTTTTGGATGTAGTGTGGCCATATGGGGTTTATAGGGCTGACGGGGTAGGGTTGTCCTATTTGTGGGTTGACGGCTTCAGCGCGTGCATTCTGGCAGGGTTGGGGGCCGTTTAGTGTGTCGAGTCTAGTCCGGCTTTCATTTGCCCCCTGAGACTTTAAGGCACTTGCACCTTTAAAGGGTTTATAGGGTTTAGGGTCTTGGGGGGGTGTCTTATACTAAGGTTGGTGGTTCCCTTAAAGGGATTTCTAGGAGTACCCAGGGTCCCTGCAGAGCTCTGTAAGCCCGAAAAGCCTCAATGCAAAACTTCTCACACGTATGAAGACGCAACAAAGATCAACACAGCCTCAAGGAACACACCCTAAACTCCTAAACCCTCAACCCTAAACTCCTAAACCCTAAACTCCTAAACCCTAAACCTTAAACAGTAACCCCCAAGCCCTGAGCACCAAAACGCCAAAACTCCCAACAGAACACTGGCTCTCTTATCCGGATAGCACGGTTTAGGGTTTAGGGTTTACGGTTAGCAGCTCTAGACTTCCCAAAAGCCTCCAAGTACCCGAAGCCCGAGACCCGAAGCCCTAAACCCCAAACCCCTAACCCAAACCCGAAACTCTAAATGGTGGGGTTTAGGTTAGGGTTTTGTGAGAGTCCAGTTGTAAAAGGGCTTATACAGATTAGGGTGCTGTTTGAAGAATCTAAACCCCTGAACCCGTAGACTCCAAACCTCAAACCTTACCGGAATGCAGGGCCTGGTAAGCTTGGCGAGTTCTCCCAGACCTCGTTCAGGCTCACAGGGTCTAATGGTGTAAAGTTTACTATTCGGGGTTAAGGCTTGGATTTAGGGTAGAAGGTTTCGGGTTTAGGACTTGGAAAGTTTGGTATTCGGGGTTACCTGGAGGGCCATCATATTGCCTACTTTGGGGGAGTTTAGGTAAGGCTTTCCCCAGCCTCTACTGTTCAAAACGGCGTCAGCACAGGGCTCACAGGCCTGACGGGGTTCGGGTACAGAGATTGTTTGTCTCTCTTCTTCAACAACCGGGCCACAAAAAGTTCAAACTTTCTCAGATAGAGCTAATATAAGGCCAAAAAGTTTAAAGTTCCCCCGTTCACGATCTAAGTTGTGTAGTGTTGAGGGTTCAGTGTTGCCTCTGCAATTTGGTGCTTCCCATGCTAAGCCATCGACCCTAAGCCCATGTAGGGGCTTAGCAGCAAAAAACAATAAAGCATTTTGGCATATTATAGCAAAAGTATAATCATAAGGAGCCTTCAGGAATAATGCTGGTAACTGTTCAGGCTCGTATAGCAAGCCCCATCATCCAGAAATCCCTACCAACGCCAAGCCCTTCCAGAGGGCTTATGGGAGGTATGTACCAGGTAAACTCACATCACAATCCAAGCCCCTTGTATCAAACCACGAAGGACCTGCACCCCACACCACACTGCCCTGGGATTCGCCTTGAATACTAAACCCTTACAGCAAAACGCACAAGGCCAGAGAAAACACAACAAACGACAGTCGACATCGTGGGAATCCTCGTGATTTAGGTACTCGACAAGGTCAAAGGTTGTCTACCCTACTGCTAAGCTTAGCACTTATCCCTAGACCCCAAACCCTAAACCCGAACCCAGGGGCCTTAATACGGAGACACGGACCTCTTTCAAGGGTTCCTTTTTGCCAGGAGCTTCGGCCCAGTATTACTATACGTTGACAAGGCCACGACTTGCTGGCAGCTCAGGGAGCAGGTTGGCAGACACATCGAGCCTCGAATCAGCGCGGCGTGATGTAGGGCCTTAAAGATTATAAAGGGTTTTGGGGGTTCCTTAATATAGTTATAGGAAAATATACCTCCCAAAACCGATTCTGAGTATCAAGGCCCCTACGGTAGGGTTGGGGCCGAGGGCTCTTGGTTGAGCTTGGGCGCCAGGGGAGCTCGCATAGGATGCATCTAACTCCGAGACCCTTGAACTAATTCTGAAGCCCCCTCGTAATAACCCCTCTCGGAACCTGTGTAGTGTAGGAACCTGATTAAGAAACCCTGGGTCTATACCCCCAAGATAGTAGGGTTCATATTATATATAGAACCCTAGTAAACACCCAAGGTTTCTTAATCAGGTTTTTCCATTAGTAACCTTAAGGGAGCCCAATTCAGCCAATCGAGGGCCTTTCTTAAACGCTCTCGGACTCTTAGAGCTCCAGCCTAAAGCATTCAGCAACAACTTCCCAGAGGCTCCATAGTAGTTCCTTTTTGGGGTCCATATTTAGAATCCTATAAAGTAATCCCCAAAAGGAACTACTATGGAGCCTATGGATATAAACCGTACAGTTAGGTTGTTTTGTTTACGGTTTAGGGTTTAGGGTGACAGCTTGAAGGAGCGCGCACGTCGACCTCAAACTCCAAAATCACAAACCTGCACACCAAAACAGATGATACGATACCCTCAAGGTCCGCCCACAGGTAGTCCTTATTTATGGCTTTTGGTAACTAAACAGGACGCAAAGTCCAATAATAGAGAGTACTTGGACCCTTATATAGGGATGTATCATAGTACCTCAACCATAAGCCCTAAACGCCTGAGGTCCGAGCTCCTGCAGTGACTTCAGCTGCCCCAGGTCCCTTGGCAGTCCTCCGCACTCGTCTTCAAAACTCCACAACTGAGAGTGCGGGGTTTGAGGGTTTAGAGTCCAATAGTTAAGGTGAAAGTTTAGCTGCGTTGGCTCCGAAGCCCTAAACCCAAAACTTCAAGGGTTGAAGGTTTAGGCTTTGGAGTTGAAGGGATGTCAGGCTCGGGACTCTGATTGTAGTCATTGGGAATTAGGAATTGGGGGGCCCTGATAACTGGGGCTTTGGGGTGTGTCTTGGTGGTATTACACAAGAACAAATAGTGACTATAAGAGGATCCCAGCACAACCGTTCCTTCCAACCAACCCTTTCAGGAACCCCCTGGAGCACTGCGCAGCGCCCTTCTGATTGTGCGCAGGGTCTCGCACCCGCAAGCAACAACAGCACCGGCGCCACCACCACCAACAACCACAACAATAGCAAACACAACAAGCACACGTGCAGGATTAAGCGCCGCCCGTTGCCGCAAGAACTCCACCGTCGAGGTGCCGCAGCGAGGAGCGGCTCCAAGCTAATCGAGCGTGGCGCCCGATACAGAGGTGGTCCCTGTCGTTGCAGTTCTTCTTATGTCGATTCTACAGCTGGCTTCTGAAAGGCTTGTGCAACAACAATGATCGCGTGTAGAGCCTGCGCATCACCGCACTGCCGGCCCACAAGGCAGCCGCTGACGTCGTCATTCTGTACCCCGACTGGCAATATGCATGTCGCACATCCGAATCCCAAGTCCCAAGATCCAAGTTCTGGTCGGAGGCTTTTTGACATCAGCCCACGTGGTGGGATTTGGGTGTAGGACCCAGAGAGCCCAATACCCTTAATTAAGGAATATAGCTTAAATCATAATATGAAGCCCTATATACTTTAATGCCATATTCCTTAATTAAGGGGTATTGGGCTCCCTTCAACCCTAAACCCTATAGATCCCTTAAAGGGAACCCTAGGTATTCCTTAACTAAGGGGTTTCGGTTTTTCGGGTTTAGGGGGCCTTAAGGATTTAGGGTTTAGGGGTTTAGGGGGCCTTAAGGGTTTTGGGTTTAGGGGGCCTTAGGGTTTGGGTTTAGGGGGCCTTAGGGTTTGGGTTTAGTGGCCTTCGCGGTTTAAGGTTTAGACTTAGAGGTTTGGGGTCGCACGACGGGGCTAGCTTGCCAGATGGCAACGGTGCTAGCCCCGGTCTTCATAAGGCGATCTCGGTCTTAATTTTTTGGGGGTTTAGGGTTTAGGGTTTACTGTCGAATTGCCAATCTAATTTGCCGACCGGATCTGGGTGTCGAGGCTGAACGAAGTTGATGACCTTTGTCAAGAGTGGTTTGCATTGCACCGGGGTCTCGTCAGTGGAAGTCTGCACAAATCTGGGAGATTCCGAAAATAGGGCACCCTAATATACTACCCTAAATCGTAGGATCCTTGTCATAAGGACCCCAAAGTAGTGTACCCCCAATTTTCGGAAACTCCCATCTGGCTTCTTCTGCTTGTTTCTACTCTGGAGATAATATAGGGGCCTTAATGATTAGAAGAGTATTATACAAGAATTATAGTGAGGAACCCCCCAAATAGTATAGGTAATTATTTAGGCTCCTATATCATAGAACCCTACTCCAGTATCCCTTATTGACACCCTTTTTAAGGAACCCTTTAAAGAATAGTATAGGTAGCTGTTGAGGCCACTATAGTAGGATGATGCATTTTAGGGCTTAGGGTTTAGGGTTTTAACTGCAATGGGCTCGACCTTCTCTTGCCCATTACATCACTTTATTGCTTGGGTAAGTTTTCTGATGCTTCCCCAGGTATCTCAAGTATATTACTTGGTTGTCGCTACAGCCCTTCCATGTGTAGCCAAAGTGCTTATCGCTCTCTGACGGCCAGTAACTAATTGCTTGAGCTTTAGGACCCGAGGGTATAGCCCTGCCATGTGAAGCGTTTAGTGTGTTCAATCTGGTTCTGAGAGTTTGCGATGAAGGGTTTTGGGTCGTACAACCCTCGTGAGAGAGCCCGACAACACCCTCATGCAAACCTTTTCTACATACTAAGACCCTTAATCAGTTAAATAATATTTACAATGTTAGGGTTCAGGGTTTAGGGTTTAGGGGGTTATAGGTCCTAGGGTTTAGGGGATTATAGGTCCTAGAGTTTAGGGGATTATAGGTCCAGTAAGTAATGCTATTCATTGTTTGCTAGTGCCCTTGCAAAGGCCAGTGAAACCAAACAGAACACCCCGCTCTGATTAACAAGGCCGTCCTCTAGAATATAGCTCAGGAGCCGTTAAATTCTAGAACCCACCTAGCAACCCCAAATCCCAAAAACCTAAACCCTAAAGCCCCAACACCCCAAACCCTGAGCCCAAGCCCTATTAAAAGCCTATTCGGCACCCTCTAAAGGTACCTTCAACCCTGAACTCGGGGCCCCTTGCCTGCGAGCTTGTTGCACTTGACATCCAGGATCTGCCTCGGAAGGAGACGGGAGAGGGGTAGCTTAAGGCTTCAAGGACTTATGTAGGGTTTAGGGTTTATAGGGTTTAGGGTTTAGGGTTTAGGGTTAGGGTCGTCTAGGGCACCTTCGGGTGAAGGGCTTAGGGCTCAGGGTCTAGGGATTTGGGATTAGAGTCTACATCGCTTAGGGTTTTAGAGTTTAGGGGCTTCTTGCCGCCAGTTATCACAAAAACCCGAGCTTAAAGCGTCCGTCCTTAGAGCTCCAAACAGCGATTTGGACTTTAGCGGAAAGGTCTGGCAATCTCCACTAAGCGGCTCAAGGCATCAGCTCAGTGCATCAGCTCTTAAGGTGGTAAGTACCCCCCCCCCCCCGTCCAAAGCAAAAATGGTGTTTGAAGTAAGTATACCTGCAATTTGAAATTTACCCTGACTTTGTTTACCAAGTTGCTACGTCCCATGAGTCATGGGCCCTGACCCTCTCAGCAAACTCGCGCACTTCTTGTTGCCTACGGCTCCTCAATCTTGAAGCTCCTCCTTGGTATACCCGAGATTGCCAAACCCTCAAACCTGCACCCACAACCGAATCGGCACAAGTCTGTATCCACTGGGGGGGAGTCTAGCCGTGAAGCCAAATTAATCCCAATCGCATCTCGCATCCCTATAAGGACCCGGCAGCTTGCTCAGGCCACATATGCTACCCGGCAATGCCTGCAGCGTGGCTTGCGCATTGCACAACACTATTGGGGCGTGAGTGCCTTTGTGTGAAAATAGGGCCAAGTAGTTGGAGTAAAACACAGAAGGACCCAGCGAGGCCCAGATCAACTAAAATCACCGCCAACTCTTTCGGTTTTTGCGGCCCGAACTCAAAACAGGGACATGCTCAAGAACTCAGAACACCCTGACGCCTGACCCATGCTGCTGAAACCGGAACCGCCCCTAGTTCCTAATCACTGTCCTAAAATGGCAAAAACATCCGCTACATTATTCCTCCTCCTCCTTCTCAACAACCACAACTATGCTTCATCATCCGTAGGACACAGCTAAAGACTGCAAAACTGCACCACCCCACAAACACACCCAAACCTTGAAAATCCCTTGGGCAACCCACTTAACTATACTAACCCCCACAAGAAAAGCCCCAATGGAGACTTTCCCAGTCCCATTTCGTTCAACCTAAACTCCCCAACTCCGCGAGCTAATATAGGGGCCTTAAGAATAAGAACAGGGTTCCGTGTAAAGGGATCCTTAAAGGGATCTACAAGGGATCTATATTATCGTTCTATGATATAGGGGACTTAATTATCAGAACCAGTATACTATATTTATAATATGGAATCCCCACAAAAATAGTATTGGTAAGTATTTAGGCCCCTATGTTAAGAGACACAAGTTCTACACTCCTCACATGAGAACCATCCACCGCCCAAACCTTAACCCCCCAAACCCGTAAACAACAAACCCGTAAACCCACACCCTCAAAGCCCTCAAACCTTGCACCCCTGACCAGAAAACCCCTAAGCGCCAAACCCCCAAACCCTGAACCCTAAACCTATGTCGCACACCCCTATAAACCCCTAAGCCCGCCTAAGCCCCTCAACCCAAACCCTAAACTCCTAAACCCCTATAAACCCTAAACCCTAAACTCCAATACCCTAACTCCTAAGCCCCTTAGCCTAAACCCTAAACCCTAAACTCCTGAACCCCTAAGCCCCTGAACCCTAAACCCGAAAGCCCCGAGGCCTTCAGCTCGTTGGAGCCGACCCGCAGCTCTTTGAGCTTCGTGAGGCTGCCGACATCTGCGGAGAGGCGGCTTAGGGTTTACAGGAATTCAAGGTTTCAGGGTTTAGGATTTATAGGGTTTGGGGTTTGGGGTTTAGGGTTTAGGGTTTGGGGTTTCAGGGTTTAGGGTTTCAGGGTTTAGGGTTTAGGGTTTCAGGGTTTCAGGGTTTAGGGTGCCGACATCTGCGAAGAGGCGGCTTCTGAGGCTTTTCTTTGAAGGGCTCCTTCAAAGGGAAGGGGTGGGGTGGGGTGGGGTGGAGTGGAGGAGTGGAGTGGAGTGGAGCGAAAAACTTGAAATTTCAGGCAAACTTTAAGGTCATGCCTTGAAGTTAACTTGAAATTTGCTTGAAGTTTCAACCAAACTTCAAGGCCATCGCGTGTCGTCGCCTGCAAAATTGTATTGAAATTGTTTCGAAGTCTTCAAAATTGTTTCGACAACTACAGTAATTAGCCGCACCCGACACACAAAAGCACTGTTCATGTAGTTTGTGTTTTGCGCCACGGGGTCGGGAGGGTAGGTGGGTGGCAAGCGCTGGGGCACCACGTAGAGGCCAAAACAACGGCAACAAATCGTACTTTTTAGCACTGGGGCACCACTTCGAGGCCACAGCAACGGCAACAAATCGTACTTTTTAGCACTGGGGCACCACTTCGAGACCAAAGCAACGGCAACAAATCGTACTTCGTAGCGCTGCGACACCACTTCGATGCCAAAGCAACGGCAACAATTCGTACTTCTTAGCACTGAGGCAGCACTTCGATGCCTCAGTCACGGCATACTTTTGGGCAGGGGGGCCACACCTCGAGGCCAAAGCAACGGCAACAAATCATAATTTTTGGCATTGGGGCACCACAGCTTTCCTTGTGTAGATTTAGGGGGACCTTGTGTTCATGAGGTACTGTGCTCGGGCTCCAAAGCCGAAGATGGCTCGTTAGGTTAGGTTTAGTGAGAGCCCTATGCACCGAGCGGGGGGTGGTAGATGTAGCTTAATTTTGCATTACATTTTATGTGGATTTTGGGCGGTGGGTGTGGTAATGGTAAAAACCATCAAAAAGCAAACGTTTTCTCCGGGCTGGGGGGGGAGTTTGGTGAGCCACTTGGAGCCAACATTGGGTCGTTGGGTGGGGTGGTGGGG
>BGNK01000005.1:398612-524391 GCA_003297005.1 Symbiodinium sp. clade A Y106 | reverse complement strand
GGTGGGGTCAGTGGGTCGGTGGGGTGGTGGGGTTGTGGGGTGGGGTTGTGGGGTGCGGGCTGGTGTGTGCCCCAGTGCTAACAGGTGCTAAAAAATACGATTTGCTGCCGTTGCTTTGGCCTCGAAGTGTGGCCCCAGTGCTAAGAAGTACGATTTGTTGTCGATGTCTTGGCCTCGAAGGGTGGGTGGGTGTGCGGGTGGGTGGCTGGGTGGGTATGAAGTTCAACACCTACCCCTAAACCCTAAACCCTATAAGCCCGAAGCCCGAAACCCGAAACTCGCCACTAAAGCTCAATCCGCTTAGACCGCCCCTCAACAAAAAAGACACCCTTGACACTTTGCACCCATCAAAGCACATACAGAAATAAAAACAACAGCAAGCATAAAACACCAACCCAAAACTTTGGACCCGCACGCGCCCTACAATTGCTTCAGCGGCAGATGCTTTTTATCTTCCGCCCCCAAAAATGTTATTCTACACTCAAAACAACTTGTTTTAAACAGCTTATTCCTGGAAAAATAAACATAACGCATTTTGAATAACTTTTTTTAATGCTCGGCGCGGTGTCGGCAAACTCCAGACCGACTTGCAGACGCTTGCGCCGGATCTCGATTGTAAGGAACTCCAGGTAGTCCGTCAGCGTCCGCGCAGTCCACATGTGGCTGCGCTCGCTTTCATGGTTGGTGGAGATGTGGAGGATGCCCCGGAGCTCCTCGTTCACCTCCGCTACCAACCCATCCGGCCTCACAATAATCAGCAGTGCAGCCACCCAGCAATGAGCATGAGTTACGTAATGCCACATTGCAGGTACGACATCTGTCTAGCAATCAATGTGCAACTGAGGACCCCGGCAATACCTTCGAAGGCGCAGTTACACAAGCGCAGTCCGTTCCGTCGCTCCAGGAAAGTGTGGTGGTTGTACGGGCATGCCTCCGAACTCACGCACGTACTCGCACGTACGCGCATTGGCTGAATCGGCTCTTCCTATCATTGAGACGCAGAAGTCCCAAAGTGTCGGATTGGTCGTTCACCCGTCAATAGGGAACATGAGCTGGGTTTCCGCTAGCATTTTTGAGCTTTATGTTGAACACACCCCTTAAACGCTGAAACCTAAAGCCTAAACCCTAAACCCCCAAACTTTAAATCCTTAGCATTTACCTGCGGCTCATCTCGATTGTCTTCAACAACTCGATCCCGGCACGAATGTTCGAGGCTGGGGGGTTGTGGGGTTGAGGTCCAAGGGCCTCGGGTTTCGGGGTTGGGATGATTTCGGGCGAGTGTGGGGAGGGGTTCGAGCTTTGCTGGGGAGATGTTCGGGCTTCTGTAGAAAGGGTTGTGGGCTTTCGTGGGAAGGGTTTCGGGCTTTCGTGGGGAGGGTTTCGGGAAAATATTCTATCTGCACCGTTTCGATCGCTTTCGGCCACTAGAACCTATCTAGGAGTTTCGGGCTTTCGTAGGTCGGGTTTTCGTGCGGAGGGTTTCGGGCTTTCGTGGGGACGGTTTCGGGCTTTCTGGGGAGGGTTTCGGGCTTTCGTGTTAAGGGTTGCGGGCGTTCGTGGGGAAGGTTTGGGGCCTTTGCGGGGAGGGAAACTTGGGGCACAGCGGTTGCTATTAGGTTCCTCTCGGCTACTCTCGAGAGGCTGTGAAGCTGTAGCTCCGTGGACATGGGTTGCAAGGAGACCGGGGAAGGGGAGCCTGGGCAAATATTCTATCTGCACCGTTTCGGGGTCTTTTCGTAGACAGGGAAACATAAGAAACGAGTCAGTGCAAGAGACGTAGAATTCCATGAGACACATGGGCCTAGAAAAAAACCAGGGTCCAGGGCAGACCGAGAAGCCAGCTACGTACGTACATAGCAGTATAGTACTACGTACGTACCTTTTCATGCGAAATCGAAAGATCTGCGGCGTGGTGGTGCCAACTTGGCAAACGACCACTTATTCGATGTGGTGGCGCCGTTTCGGCACACGACCACTTTTGAGTCCAGGTTCAAGAAAAAGCCCCAAAACGCCAGCAACAACATGCCTTTTAACCACTCGTCAGAAAATATTCTATCTGCACCGGTTGGAAAAATGAAAACGCTCAAAACCCTGCAAAAAATTGCATTTTCGAGCCTTACATTTACATGTAGACCAAAAACAACCTCGAAACAACTCGGCGGCAAAAAAAATTCTGTCTGCACCGGTGAAAAACATTCTATCTGCACCGGCGGGGAAAAACGCTAAAACGCTCAACATATTCTATCTGCCGGGTGTGTTTTGATGCTCGATTTTGGCCAGAAAATATTCTATCTGCTGAGGGTTTGCCGTAACTATACTAAGGAAGCCCGGTAGTAATATTGCTAATTAAGTATTTAAGCCCCCATATCAGGCCATCCCCCGGTCGACCGGGTTTACAAAGCCGCGAAAAAACCCGAAGAGTCGCAGGAGCCTAGCAAGAGACCCATGAATTCTCGGATACTATCAATATACCCTGTCTAATACCCTGCAATCTACAAGGCCCCTCTAAGAACCCGAAAGCAGCTGCACTTCCCAGAAACCGAAATCCCACGGAAGGGCCCAAGAGACCTAACAAACACCCTAAGCCACTGAAGCTCTGAGCCCGCTCACTATCGCTTTAGTATGAGCCTGCAATGTAAAGACCCGAGAGAAAATGATAGGGCCCCCATGCGCCTACGGCTACCATCTTGTCGATGATTTGGGTGATCTCGAAGGGTTGAACGGTTCAGGGGTTATAAACATACAAGACCGTGGCTGACCACAAGAGTCTAAAGACAACAAACCCCAACTAGCCACGTTTTGGCAGATGTCTATAAGGGTTAGTACCAGGGTAACTATGAACAACAAGTATAGGGGACTTGAGCACCAACCCCTGAACCCTAAACACCTACATCGCTAACTCCAAAACCCCTAAACCCTAAACACCTAAACCGCTAAACCCTAAACCAGTAACCCGAACCACCTAAACCGCGACCCGCTAGACCCCTGAACCCTGAAATCCTCAACGGCTAAACCCTGAACCCCTAAACCCTAAAATCTTAGAGTGGGGCCCTTGGGGTCACCGGCCTGGTGGAAGGAGATGAATCTTCAGGTCTCGCAAATCGAGCCTTGTTAGAGTTTAGGGGGGTTTTAGGGTTTAGAGGTTTAGGGGGATTTAGGGCTTCTGATTTTGCAAAAAAATAAGACTTTAGGGTTTAGTCCTCAGGCTTTGAGGGTTTAGGGTTCGTAGTGTCTCGGAGATCCAGCCTTGTTGCCGTTTAGGGTTCAGGCTTGTAGGCTTTTGGGGCTGTAGGGTTTTACGACTTAATTGTGGTTTAGAGTTTATAGGGTTCAGGCTTTTTTGGTTGCATTGCTGAGGATTTCCGAGTTTAGGGTTTAGGATCAAGGGTTCGGGGTTCCGCGTTCTGGGTCTCAAGGTAGTTGTATCTTGTCACTTATGTTGTAAGGGACGACTACCATTCTCTTCAGAGTTCATAAGGGTTCCTATAAGGTCGTAGAGGTCTGCATAAGTAGTAGCAATATCCCCTGGCAGTGCCTTTAGATTTTTCTCAACAGCTACCCCAAGCCCCCTAAACCAAGGGTTAAGGCCCGTATTTCTATGATTGCCGATGCCATCGTCCAAACCCCAGACGCATACTTCTCTGACATATTCTTCGCGCTCTTTGTCTACGGTTTAGGGTTTAAAACCCTAAACCCGAAACCCTACACCCCAAAACCGAAAACCTATCGGCTAAACCCGAAACCTTAAACCAGGACTTGGACTTCTCTGACATACTCTCAGCCCACTGCTTCTCCTGCTCGAGATGCTTCTTCAACGTGGGTAGATAGTCCTGGGTTTAGGGTTTGGGTTGAGGGCTGTAGGGCTAGGGTGTAGCTGCTCAGGGTCAGATTGTGGAGTTTGGGGTCTAGGGTTTAAAGTTTAGGGTTTAGGGTTTATGCCGTTTAGAGTTTAGGGCGTCTTTGTCAGACTATGCCGGGTTTCCTCTTTGGGGTTTCGGGTGTTTCAGGCTCGGCTGTAGGCTAGACGAATTATACCACGAGCTGTAAAGGTTGAAGAATCCGGGCACTAAGAAGCCTCTGCCATGAAATGCAGTGCGTTGATAACCAAGTGGTGAGGCTGAAAACCCTAAACCCTAAAGCTGTTGTTTGCTGTGGAAGTCTACCTAGCCAACAATCCCAAAATCGGCTTAGCACAGGAAGCTAGCGACTTGAGGGGGGTGGTTGGGGTTTAGGAGTGAGAGGGCTTATCTAGCGGCGTAGTTTCTGGCACTGGGTGCTGTTTCTATCTTGTTGATTGACTGAAGGCGGGGTGGTGGGATCAGATACTGCGCTGCAGATTTTCGCTTCTTAATATACAATATACGAGTATCACATCGTATATATGAATATAGTAGCAAATCAGTGCAATTATCCGCTATTGATCATGCAAACTGCGGAAGGCCGTGGAAAGCCTGTAGCAGCGTATGGCCCTGAAGCCAACATAACCCCAAAGCCCCCAAACCCAACCGCAACAACTCTTGGAAGTTTAGGGCCTTAGGGTTTTATGGGAACGGCCAGGCCCAAAACCCTAGCTCCTGCACATACAACAAACCTAAACCCCAATCCGAAACCCGAAATCCGAAACCCTCAACCCCCCCAACCCCAAAACAAAACCTCGCGGAATCCTTAGAGCGACCCTGCTTGGAGGTTCATGGGTAGTTATAAGTTTGGTTATAAGTTTTTTTCCCTTAACAGGAGCTATAATTATAGCTACCCTACATATAACACTCCACTCATAACTACCCATGAACCTCTAAGTATAATCAGCCCTCAACACTTTCTCGACTCTCCCAGTGGGGCGCTGGCCACGCCGCCGGGAGCTTTCAGGCTCTGGAGAGAACCGAATTTCGCGAGGATGGCTAGCCTCAGTTGGGTTTAGGGCCTACTTGGAGGTTCATGGGTCGTTATAAGGGTTCCTTTAACGGCCCCTTTAAAGGGATCTATAGGGATTCTATAAGGGTACAGGGTTTAGGGCTACTTGGAGGTTCAGGTGTAGTTGGCCGTGTAGTTATACGTGGAGTTCTAAGTAGGCTACATGTAATTATAACTCCTGTTAGGGGACTCATAACCCCACTTATTATAGCTACACTGTAACTACACATTCACATGAACCTCCAAGTAGGGTTTAGGGGTTTTACATAATGGGTTCCCGTTAAGGCAAAGTTTGGGGAATCCTAGCACTCATCATCCTTCATCCATGTTCCAACTTTCTGGGATTCACTATATATGGGCTCGGGGTTTAGGGTTCTGTGAGGGCTTCTACAAGGGTTTAGTGTTACGAAAGGGTTCAGGGAGGTTCAGGGTTTAGGGTGTTCTAGGGGGGTTGATACGGGGTTCTATCAGGGTACCGTTAGGCTTGAAGGGCTCTACAATCCACGAGGGTTTATCTGGGGGTTAGGACCTTCCATGGGGTTCTGGCAGAGGTTCTACCGGGATTCTGTTAGACGTTGCAGTTTTAGGGTTCAAGATCTTAATGAAGAGCGGAAAGGGTTTAAATGTCGGGTCCCTGAGCGTGACGAAACCCGAAACTAGAAAGCTCTTCACCGGCAAAGCCCTAAAACACTCGAAACCAAGCAATGGTTTGTGGTTTTAGGGGTTTAGGGCTTGCTGGTAATGGCAACCACGAACGAATACTAGCAAGCGCCACGAATATTGCTCCGACTGCTGTCGCCTCCGCACATCTCCAGAAGGGCGCTGAGTCATGTTGGGGCCGCAATAATTAGAATAGGGCTTTGGGCTCCTTTATAGTATAGCTATAATAAGGAGGTTTAAAGAACTCTCTAGGGAATAAATGAGTCTTCTATGTTACATGCATAGCAGAGAGTGGGGTTTCTACAGTAGGTATACTACTTATGGTTTACAAAAACAGTCTCCCATATAAGGACTGAGAGATTTCTGGGTATTGCGAACAGTGATACCAATGGCGAAAATGAAGAATCATGCAACCAATCATCAACACTGTTACGACTACCAATTGCGCCAGGGTCAAAGAAATCATCACTGTTCTCTTCGTACCCAAAGCCTAAAACCCTAAACCTGAAACTAGACGCCCCGCTGAGCCGAACTGAGCCCGACGCCCGAATCCGGCAGCTGAGAGCTTACCAGCGGACCTTTGATGGCTTGGGAAACGACGACTTCTCAGGGTTTAGGGTTGAGGATTTGGGGGTTAGGGTTGAGGGTCTAGGATTTGCGGTTTAGGGTTTAGGGTGTAGGATTTGGGGTTTAGGGTTTAGGGTCTAGGATTTGGGGTTTAGGGTTTAGGGTGTTGGATTTGGGGTTTAGGGTCTAGGATTTGGGGTTTAGGGTTTAGGGTATTTGGGGTTGAGGATTAGGGCTTCGATTTTTGTTGGATTTGAAGGCTGTTTTCCGTCTGCCCGGTCAAGAACCCACGGAGGTCCCATGTAAGCGAAGGCTGTTTTTAGTGGTTCTGCTCGGGGCTTCTAAAACAGCGGCCTTCATAATTAGAATACGGTTTGCGGCATATTCCGGTGCAACTACACCAATACATAGTATATAGGCCGGTAACTATGTAGGCTTCTATAGTATGGTTTCTGAGTCTCCGCATCAGGGGTTTGGGGTTTCTCTGGGGCTTTAGGGTTTAGGGCTTCGGGTTCACAGGGGTTTAGGGTCAGAAGGATGGGGGTTGGGGTGCACAGCTCTGCATTCCAAATGCTTCTCTTGCATTCAAGCGTGGGAAGGCATGTTTAAAGCTCCTTGTATGTCTGCGGAGTTTTTGAACCTGCAAACAAGCTCCTGGAACCACTCGGCCAGCAAGAGGAAGCTCAATCAACAAACTAAGCAGAGAGCCCTAGGGTCCCAAATGCACCGTGGGCTAGATAGAGCTGAAGATCACGTTTAAGTTGAAAGACAAAGGTAAATCCCTACTGCACCTAACCGCTTGTCCTAACCAGGTACACTATGCACTCGAAGCCTGAAACGTGAGATCGTGCAATCGACACTCATCTCTTCGCCCAAAACCGGCGGGAAAGCCCTGAACCAAGAACTCCGGGCATCACGGTAATGAAGGGGCCATAATATTTGGATTGGGGACTCCGAGAAAGCAATCAGGAGGCCCCAATTAGCAGCTTCGAGTCTTCGCGGCTCAGCCAGCCCCTCCACTTCTGCTGGAGAGCTCGCGCAAGATCTCGTCCCTGCCTCCATTTTCCCATGCAAAACGATGGGCCCTGGATGACTTCGCCGGAGCCTTCGCGGTAGGCCTTGAGCCACCGCACCATGCCGTGGTCGCCCCAAGGACGTTCCCTGAACGTCTTCTGGAGGCCTTTAGGGAACAAGAAGAGAAGGAAAAGACTGTCTAAGAAACCCTAGCAAAAAAAAACTAAGACCCCGAGTCCCGGAAGGTGAACGGAAACCGTCTATCTAAAGGGAACCCAAAATCTACTCTCCCAGCCACCTTCCGCACGGCATCGTACGGTGCGGCGCCACCGCTTCTTCTGAAGGTCACAGTTGTGCGTGTGATGCGCCTGGTGGGTGCGAACCAAGAAGAAGAAGCCTTATTAGGAAAAAGGAAGGCGACCCCACAAGAAAGACTCCAAACCCAGAGCGAGGACCTCGTAAACCATCTTGCCGTCCTTTGTGCGGGACTCATAGAGCGTATAATCGATGTGCTCGTCCTGACCCCAAGGACACCACCCTAAAGACCAGGAACCGATCAAGCCGAGGAAAACCCTCCTAAAAGTACACCCAAGAAACCCAGAATGGAAACTAAAGAAGACTCGACGGACCCCACGGTCCTCGTCGATTTCATGGATGCACAGAGGATCTCGATCGTCGACCGTGCCACATTCTAGGCATTCCAGGCGGACATCCTAGCGGGGAAAGACAAAAAGACGATAGCTCTAACTATCGCCTACCTCTTATAACAAAAACGAAACCCGGGAAACCCCACAGCCCTGAAACAAGGGAAGCCCCGAAGGAAACCTTCTTCTGGTTCCAAGCCAGGATCCCTTGAAAAAGAAAACTAAACCCTGAAGAAGAAAACCCAAAACATTGAACCACCACCCCGCCCGCATGTTGTACTCGAGCCGGTCGCTATCGCACTCTCGGCAAAGAAGTTCTCCTTGCACAAAACGCTGGGTCATTGCTGACACAGAAGGCGAAACAAGGAGCTGCGGCAAAAACTCGAAGTAATCCAGAGAGATCGCTGCGGGGGTTTAGCTTATTAAGCTTCGCACGGACTCCATGTGTCGGAACCCAACCCACCCACCCACGAAACCGCAAGCAGCACTCGAGCCCTGAAACTCTTCGCGTGTAGAAGCCTGCCTTCAAAACCCTGGAAATACCCGTCCCACCCACCCAGAAACCACAAGAAACCAGCGCTTCCTTATGGGCTGTTCCTTGGCTGGCGCTTTAATTCATGAAGTGTTGCATGGACTCAATGTGTCGGAACCACGACGGTAGATACAACGGCAGTCTTTCAACGGGAAGTTAGAGACGACNCTGTTCCTTGGCTGGCGCTTTAATTCATGAAGTGTTGCATGGACTCAATGTGTCGGAACCACGACGGTAGATACAACGGCAGTCTTTCAACGGGAAGTTAGAGACGACACCGAGGATTATGTGAAGTGCGACGTCAGAAAGGCCAGTAGCAGGCGAGCGCTTGAGACACGACGAAAGCAAAGAAGGATCCGGTGCCAGTAAGCAGAGGAGGAGCCTCTTTTGAGTTGTCCCAACCCCTTGCCAGACCCTACGTGTCGAGGCCAAGCATATCGTTTGCGGAAGAAACCCCTCCCAGCACCTTCCTTTGCTATGGCTACACGCAAGGAAAGAAGCAGAAAAAATAACCATCTCGCAGTGGTACGCCCCTTGCCAAACCCTATGTGTTGGGGCAAGACTTTTCGTTTGCGGAAGAAACGTTCCCCTTGCCAGACCCTACGTGTCGAGGCAAAGCATTTCGGGTTTTCGGCAGGAACCCTGGCGCCAGGCTTTTGGAGCGGATTGAACCCAAGAGGACCACGAGGGAAAATGCAAAGCCAAAAGGTTCTAGGCGGTTAAATTTAACCTTCCTTCGGCTTTAAACGGCCGCCGGGCGGTTAAATTTAACTGATGTCGGCTTTAATCGGCCACCGGGCGGTTAAATTTAAAAGCTTTCGGCTTTAATCGGCCACCAAGCGGTTAAATTTCCCCGGGCGGTTAAATTTAACAGATTTCGGCTTTAATCGGCCACCAAGCGGTTAGCAGATTTCAGCTTTCATCGGCCACCGGGCGGTTAATTTTAGATTTCGGCTTTAATCGGCCCCCGGGAGGTTAAACATAACAGATTTCCGCGATTTAAATGGTTGTCCAATAAATTTAAATAGCAATCGTAGCATGAGTGATCGGAAGTGTTAGACCCGCGAAAACCGCTGGGCTGTTTCACTGCATCCAGGGCGAACTTAACTTTCTCCAAGGACCCCGCGATTCACATGGCCAGTAGGATTGTCCATTAAATTTAAATGGCAATCGTAGCATAAGTGATCGGAAGTGTTAAACCCGCTAAAACCGCTGGGCTGTTTCACTGCATCCATGTGCAGATTCACGCATCGTGATGACCTTCTCGTTCCTCATAGTCCATCAGTTGCAAGCGGTGCACCACTGGCACGTGCTTGGCCGAGTTCTTATGGCAGTAAGGTGCTTCGGATCGCTGCGAAGGCCCGATTCGCGTGGAAATCTGATAGTCAGTAGGCCAGTAGGCGAACTGCTCTAGAACAGTGCCCAACTGCTTTGCGGTACGACCAGCAATCGTCAGTTTTCGGAGGCTGTGAGCAAGACTCTCCTTGAGAGCGGCTCCCACATATTTGCCAGCCCACAGAGGGGCGGCAGGAATCGCTCGAAGCGAGGTATCCAATAGTCATCCACACCAGTTTCCCAGCATCTATGAACCCGAAAGGCTTTCACACTTCCGATTTCTCCTGCCGCACCGCCCTTCTATAGACAACCCGGGGGGGTAGATGACCAATAGTTGCTCTGCAACACAGTGTCCTCAAAATAATTTTGGAGGCCTCGTAGCCGAAATCTGTACGGCAAAGAATTTGTAAATATACTTGTGGATGCAATAAAAAGTGCAAGGCTACCTGCTTGCACCGTCGTTGAATGTGAACAATATGTTGAATCCATGTTGGCCTAGACTATATTGAATTAAATTGTTTCCCGTACTTTGCCGTTTCGCTGCTTTCTCCTGGCGGGTGCCCGCCGTTTAAACCCGGAAACCGCGTAAATTTAACCGCCCCGCCTTGCCGTTTCGAAAACCCGAAATCGAGTAAATTTAAGGGCCCCACCCGGCTAAAGCCGAAACCCGTTAAATTTAACCGCCGCGGCCTGTTAAAGCCGAAAAGCCGTTAAATCTTGCCGCGCCCGCCCGTTTACATTTAAACGCCCGCGGCCCTTTACGCCAGCAGACCGCTTAAACTTTAACGGCGCTGCCGGTTGAGGTCCGTTCACCTTAACTGCCCCGTCCGGCGTGAGGAGTCGTCCCGCGTGGCTGAAGCCCAAAAATAACTCATTCGCCTCAGAGCCAAAGTTGACTTACCTCCGCAGAACCTTCGGTAACTTAAAACGCCCTTGCCGCCGAGCCGGCGTAGCAGCTCCGGTCAACACGCGTGACGTCCACGCGCACTTCGCGCGCACCCTCAAGCCAGCCACAAGTCGGAGCAGAGAAAGGGCTGGGCAGGGCGGGTACACACCACAACCAAAACATCACCAATCAAACCTTCTACAAACCCTACGTCAAAACCCCCATCTAAAGGCACGACACCTCTCTGCATATGTCTGCATAACCTCCTAAATCTTAGCCATGTACCCTAAACCCAAAACACTAAAACAACCTCCTAAACCTCAGACTTTAACCTACGCAACACCCCGAACAACTTTAGGCCACAAAGAACCCAGAACCCCTTAACCGCTTTAACCCCACACCCGAAAACCCCTAAAACCTTGAACCTCCAAACAACCCGAAAAAAAACCCTAAAACCCCTAAGACCCTAAACCCCTCAAACCCTGAGAAACCCCCAAGCCGTAAAACCCCGAAACCCCAACCCCCTAAAGCCCTACACCCCGTTACAAGAAAAACCCCAAACCCACTGAGGCCCTAAACCCTCCAAAAGCCCTACACCCCTACACCAAAACAACCTAAACCCTTTCCCTACACCAAAACAACCTAAACCCTTTCAAAGACCTACACCCCTACACCAAAACAACCTAAACCCTTTCAAAGCCCTACACCCCTACACCAAAAATTTCAAAACAAACCCAATGAGGCCCCGGGGCCCCTCCAGCAGAAGCTTCGGGTTCGAGGCGATCTGCAGAGTACTGAGCTTCCGCCTGGGCCAAGAAGGGTTTTGGGGTTTGGGGGTTTAGGGTTTAGAGTTTAGGGAGTTTAGGGAAGTTGGGTTTTGGGGTCTTAGAGTTTAGGGCATGTGTGGGTTTTAGGGTTCAGGAAAGTTGGGTTTTGTGGTTTTGGGTCTAGGGTTTAGAGCTTAGGGAGTTTAAGGAATCTGGGGAGTTTGGGGAGTTTTGGGAATTTGGGAAGTTTTGGGAGTTTTTGGGAATTTGGAGAGTTTAGGGAGTTTTGGGAATTTGGGGAGTTTAGGGGGTTTAGAATTAGAAAGGTTGGGGAGCTTGGAAAGTTTTAGGGTGTTAGGGTGTAGGGGAAGGTGTATAGGGCTAAGGTTCCCTTTCAGGGTACTGTTTGGGTTACTATACACGCTACTGCAACGTCAGCTGTTGCCAGAGTTTACTAGCTGAGTTTCTCACTGGCCCAAAACCCAAGGGAATAAGAGTTGAAACTTTCAGAATCGACTACCTTATAAGAACCCCAAAAGTTGAAAAGTTGAGTTTACAACCAATAAGGTTTTGTTGCCCTCAACCCCGAAACCTTGGGGCTTCCAAGTAGGTACTGCAGGGATCGAGGGCTTAAGGTTCCTTGGAAGCGAAAGCTTTGATGCTTGAGGTCCTAAACCCTAAACCCTAATTTTCGCGACTGCGCTTCGAAGTTCTGAGACTTGAGCCATACTGGACCTCAACCCAAAACCAAGGCGATGGTTGACGAAACCAAGGCGACGGTTGACGCTTCATTTGGGCTTAGGGGGTTGTAGCGTTTAGGGGTTGGGTAGGATCGCGTCGACGTTTTGGGCTTGTAGACCGCTTGGGATGCATGGTTGGCTTTTAGGGTTTAGGATTGAGGGTTTAGGGTTTTCCGACAATGAAACCCCGGAAAGTCCAGATCGGCTGCATCATGTCAGCCTAGTGAATCAGCGATTCATTGGGCTCTAAACTCTCTCAGGCCCAAAACCGAATCTTAAACTGTAGACCCTAAATCCATATACATAGGGGGCCCCAATATTTAGAATCGGGCCTGAGGGCCTACATACTACAGCATAATCATACAGTGACGATATGGGCATATATTCTTGCAAATTATCCAGACCGCTATTTGAAGGTCCTCACTTCTCCGTGTGAACCTTGCGGATACGAATTTCAATCATAAAGTCCCCGATGCTGAGTGTCCTGGTCCCACAAAGGCTGTCATCTTGTCAGTAAAGGTAGGGTTCTACGTAAGCAGGAGTTGAATTAAGGTTCCGTCCTGCGGTATTGAAAAATCCTAGAACTCTCAAAGGCACCTTGCTGAATGATTCCTGAACAGCACCTGTAATCAGCCTACAAAAACCCACTGAACATTCCAATCTAGCAACCTAAACCCTAACACTCTAAAACCTCAAGCTCGAAACCCTGAGACTCTTCTAGAACCCTTTTCGGACTCCGTGAAGACCTCTTAGAGGAACACTTGGAAAGCCACTTTTTGGCCCCGCTCTTGAGTGCGTGGCAGCTGCAGAAGCGAGAGTGGCAGTCTAGCCAGGTCCTTGGCTCAGGATTTACCTTAACCACATGTCTTAGAATATGAATCCTACTATATTGGGGGTTATAGGCCCAGGGTTTCTTAATCAGGTTCCTACATTAGAAGAAACAAACCCCTATACCTTTCTTAGATAGTTTTGTCTTACAGTGAACCCCAGAAAGTTGGAACATAGTTTTAGGAGGATTCATGCTGGGATTCCCTATACTTTACTGTAAGGGCATGAGGCCAATGATGTTCCAACTTTCTGGCTTCTACTATAACCACATGTACATATAACCTACCTGTTTACACAAACACGCAGAATTAAGGAAATCATAATAAGGAGCCAAAAGAATTGTAGGTTTTCTAGGGTTTGGGGTTCATTCTAGGGTTTGGGCTCCGCGCGGTTGTAGGGCTCAGGATTTGCACGGCTTTCAGCTTAGGGTTCAGGGACTGAGGGTTCTGGATGTGGGGTCAACAAGGCTTCAGGGAGCTTGCACTACGGTTGATGATATAAATCCTGCATTACTTTAAGGACCCTAAACTATGGGAATTATGGTATATTCCTTATTATGGGTAATGCAGGATGTAAAAAAATCATCAACCGTATGTTGCCCGCATGATCCTGTGTACCTAAACAGGGCCGACACCTGCACAAGCCAGAACTGTAATGCCTAATGTTGAAACTTCGTACCATGTAGGTCTGGGCTTCAGACCCTTGGGCTTTGGGGTGACGGCTGCCAGTACAGCATATATATCAAATTCACGGGACGCGTATACAACAGGTGAACTGAAGTGAAGCCCTACGAATTATACTAACTTTTGCTGATTCTTCAGGCGCCTGCCAAAAAAAAACTATACATCCTAAACCCTAAGCTTCAACCCCCAAACCCCAAACCCCTAAACCCTTAAACCCCTGAACCATCCTCAGCCCCAAACCCCTAAAGCCTTAAACCCCAACCCCTGAGCCATAAACCCCCGTATATTCTGCGCTACGAAGCTGGGATTGCCGCGGTCTGTGGGACCTTTTGGCTTCCCAGAGAGCCCAATACCCCTTAATTGAGGAATACGGCTTAAATTATAGAGGGCTTCATATGAGCGATGGGCAATATTCGTTCGCGCGAAAGCGGTCTTTGTCTTGATAGTATCGTTTTTGGGGGTGCAGTATATCGTTTTACATATCAAACGGACATCAGCGGCTTAAGCATCATAAAGTAAGCAATTGGCAGGCATGTCGAGTCATGTCGAGAACGATTCCTGACAACACCCAAAAGCCCAAACTGAGCCCTCAACGACCCAAAACACGCTGACTGACTGNGCATGTCGAGTCATGTCGAGAACGATTCCTGACAACACCCAAAAGCCCAAACTGAGCCCTCAACGACCCAAAACACGCTGACTGACTGGTGTAGAAAACGGAAGCTTGCCCCCAGCAAAAGGAGCTTTTGACTTGCAGGGTTTGGGTGTTAGGGTTTGAACGTTTGGGTTAAGAGGGTTGAAAGCTTTTGAGACGGCCTCCTACAGATTGGCTCGGGCCTGTGACACAGCTTCCTACAGGGTTGTTGTGACTTCCTAAAGGGGCTTTTCGGGCCTGCAGTACTTCTTACAGGGTTTGTGGCATCCCTGTAAAGGGTTTTTCGTGCTTGTGCTACAGCTTCCTAAGGCTTCCTAAAGCGATCCTTGGGCCTGCGATACAGCTGTAGTTCCTGAAAGGGTGTTTGTTGTAGCTTCCTGGGAATGCTATACGGATTCTAAAGCGTTAGTCTGGCTTGTTCAAAGGGTTTAGGGTTTGGGGCTTCGGACAAGTGGGAGCTGCCCTGTTCTGGCCGACTGTTGTGATGAGAACAGCCTGCGATCACTGAATTTTCACAGCTCCGGCTCCGAAACTGGGCGGTCCCCAGCAGCGAGCGCCTCGCGGTTCCTCTTGTAGCGAGCTTTGGCCTTGTCGAGGCGAGCCTCATCGCGGGCGATAAGCTCATCGAAGCTGTGGGTCCTCTTGGCCACCATGGAAGGATCCCTGAAAGCCGCCATCTGGGATTTGAACTTGCGCACCAACTCGCAGTCTTTCCCAGGTGCAGGGGCGTCTCGGCGCCACGACGGGTCCATCCAGAAGCATTCTTCCATTCCCCTTTCTCTGGTGGCTTCTCAGCAAGAGCGTAGGAGATTGCATCTTGGGGAGGTCGATGGCTAAAGACCGTGTTGTAGATCTGAACTGGAGCGCGCTTGTTCTGCGTGGGCACGGCAACCCAAGAATAAGACCGTGTAATGAACTCCTCGTCCATGACCAGGGTGTGCGAAGTGGCAGGTTTTGGCGGGTGAAAGACTTCGATGTGAAATCTTGTGCCTGTCGGATTCTGGCTCATTTCGCGCCGGGCGTGAGCGCTTAAGATATTGACCACCTCCGTCTCACTATCGCAAAAGGCCTTTGGATGGAGCAGGAATTCGTCTATCCAACGCCGGATTGGTGCAAAGACTTCGCTGTCGCACATTGCCTTGCCGTGTTTCTCCACGAGGTAGTTAACACGTGTGCGCTGCTTGTATTCCTTCGTCAGTTTGTGCAGGAAGTAGTAAAGATTCTCGTATCTAATGGTCCCCGGAATCAAAACCAAGGATGAGCTCTTGAAGTGCACCCACATTCTTGACCTGCTTGAGGGCCTGCAACACGCAGAGACTCCCGAAAACAGCGCTGAGATGATTTCACTAACCAGAACCGTAGCTGAGACGTCGCGCTTGCCGTGCTTGTCAACCTGGACTGTGTAAGCAGCAAGTACTGAAAGCGTTTTCCTTGCACTGCCATGGAACATGTCCGATGTCTCGGACCCCGAAATGGGTATCGGCAATTTCTCCATAAAATCACAATGCATATAGCAAGCATTGCTCTGGAGCTCTTCTGCCAGCCGCCGCATGTTGCGCAACTCAAGCTGCGCAGCAGCGAGGTGCCAGTCGTAGGCCTCCACGAGGCTCTTGTGTAGTTTGGCCTGAGCTGCCAGCATGCCCTCTGCATGGTTGATGCCCTCCGGCTGCGGAGACGCACGGCGAATGTCCTGGCAGTCTCGTGCACCAGCTCCAGTTGTCGTGCCAAATCGTCGTGCTGTTTGAAGAGGTTCTTGTACTTGGGCCGCCGTAGGATTTTGTCCCAGTAGTGTGGGCAGGCTGCCACCATGTCTTTCTGGCACTTTTGCAAGAAGGCCACCGTTCTGGGCTTCACTTTGCGCGTGTAGGTGATGCAATGATCGCACAGATCCGTCTTTTGCGCCCCCTTTTGTATTCAGGGAAGAATCTCTTTGCCATCCTCCTGCAGGGGAGCTCTAGGACGCTAGGTTCCGCAGTAACCCCTTAAATTTAAGGTTTGCTTGTCTTCTAGGGTACTACTGCACAACCTGAGAAGGGTTTGAACATCACGAAAAAAAGAAGCTTCTCTACAGCTGCTCATGTTTTGCAACATGTTATCTGCTGAATGGGTGCCTGAACATCGCATAGCCAAGTCCACACAGCGAAGGGGCACTTCTGTGAATGGTGGCCAAGCTTGCGCAAAGACTCCGAACTTGGCGGCGCTGCTTGTCCGGACCGAGACATGTCCAGCTGGAAGCTGTTGAAAACATCTCCAAAGCGTTCTTGACTTTGGCCTGCCACTCAATGTCCTTCATTTTGGACGGCCGCCCGGCTCCACGAGCTCGCCATTTCTTCAAGGATCTCCTGCGCATCAGTCACGCTGCGGGCAAGCGGGAGGTGGATCAAGGTCTACTCCTTCATTACTTAAGAGATTTTGCAAGGTCTGAGCTTCTGTTGCGCCTCAATGCCCGTCTTGCCTGACTCTGCGTCGTGACATAGCCCAAGCGGCTCAACTGTTCAGGACGGTAGCCTGCCAAGCGAACACTGCGGTCCATGGCCCTTGCCACCGGCTCGTTGTGGTGCTTCCACTGCTCCCGCATGTTGCCCAGCTCTTTCACAAGAGGAGTGCAATGGCACTCCCTGTTCAACGCAGTACCAAAGTCTTCTCGGATCCCTGGGAACTTCTTCTCCACGCGTGCTAGCACATTTAACAGCAGCTGCTTAGCATCTGTCATTGTCACAGATGCGGACAGAACGGAATCACTTATTTCCTGCACCTTACGTCTTCGGCTCCGCGGTATCATTGTGGCGTATGATAGTATGACTTGGACTGCACGCACTGCGCGGCACCGTCCGCTGCTGCATTCATCGCATCAGCCTCCACGACGGAGGGCACAGGCAAAGCTGCAAGCTCCAGGTGCAGTGGTGGGGGCTCTGGTCCTCTACTGGACGACGATGCGGCAGCACTCTTGGCGGGAACAACCTGCAAATCCGCAGGAGTAGGCGTGGATCTTTGCGTGAAGGCGCTCGTTGCCTTGCGAAGTGGGTCCAGCAGGTAGGCCAGGTTTGGCGCCTCTCCTTCTGACTCCAGTGCCTTCAAGTCCGACTCGCGTACCTCAGGCGTAGAAACTTACAGTGTTGGTTTCGGTTGCGGCTCGGGAACCTTGAAACACTGCTTGCAAACACGGCTGCACACTTGTGGAGCTTGTCACGGATGAGGGTGTTGGCCCAGGTTCGTTGGTCTTTTGAGTATTGTGCACCTCTTGCCGCTTTGCCCGGTTTGGCTGTTCTAGCGGCGTCGCACAGCAAACTGTTCAAGGTCTCTTCTGCGTAGACAGCTTTCCGAAGCTTTGCGAGAGCACGCTGCGCACCGGACATAGCTCTCCGTCTTTCTAGAGTAGCTGGAGAAAGGAATGGCCAAGTATTCACAAATGACCACTTTGCCACTGTTTCGATTATCGTTCTGATATCGTTTTAATATCGTTCCAGGCCATGTCTCCCGATCTGAGATTTTTGATAACTCTTTGAAGCCTTCCTCGGCCTCCGGATGCATGGACACTGAAACANTCTGATATCGTTTTAATATCGTTCCAGGCCATGTCTCCCGATCTGAGATTTTTGATAACTCTTTGAAGCCTTCCTCGGCCTCCGGATGCATGGACACTGAAACACAGAGAGAGAGAGAGGGAGAGAGAGAGAGAGAGAGAGACAGAGAGACAGGGGAGGGAGGGAGGGAGGGAGGGAGAGACAGAGAGAGAGAGAGAAAGAGAGAGAGAGAGTTTGACACACGAAAACGCACATGTCTCTGACCCCGTGCGAGCCGTCTCTTGTAAAAGAACCCCTCGAGCCACCGTGAACAACGATGTCGTTCATCTGATGGACATCCCCGGGAGTGTTTTACACTCCTGCTACAGGCAGACGTTGAAGTCATAGCTTTGTCTGTCCAAGTTCTGCTCTAAAGGGTTTTGGGGGTCTGCAACACAGCTTCGTAAAGGGTTTTTGGAGCCTGTTTTTGGTGCCTGCGATACGGCTTCCTAAAGGGTTTGGGCGGCCTGCGATACGGCTTCCTAAAAGGGTTTTGGGGCCTGCGCTACGGCTTCCTAAAGGGGTTTTGGGGCCTGCGATACGGCTTTGTAAAGGGGTTTTGGGGCCTGCGATACGGCTTCCTAAAGGGGTTTTGGGGCCTGCGATACGGCTTCCTAAAGGGTTTGGGGGTGCGATGCGGCTTCCTAAAGGGGTTTTGGGGCCTGCGATACGGCTTCTTAAAGGGGTTTTGGGGCCTGCGATACGGCTTCCTAAAGGGTCTGGGGGGCCTGCGATACGGCTTCCTAAAGGGGTTAAAGGGGTTTTGGGGCCTGCGATACGGCTTCCTAAAGGGTGTTTGGGGCCTATGAAAGTCATGACTTCAGCACACGCCTGTGACATCCCCGTAGACTTACACTGTGCGCGTCCAACACGAGCCTTACATGTATACTCGAACCTTTCCTCTAGTCACACCATAATACTTTCAGACGCACTCCTCACAAGTGCACTCGTCATCCCCGTTCTTCTGCAAGCGCAGTCTCTCTCTTCGGGAAACTGCAAGCAACACCATCAAGATATCCGGAACCTTGCGGAGAATGTGAGTGCTGCGGGGCACCTTCAAAAGCTTCGCAGCATGCACGCAACAATAGCACTGTGTCCCTGCGCATCTGCGATGGCATTTCATGGTGAGACGATACTCCCACGGCGTGGTGTGACGCTTCGTGCCACAAAGGGTGCAGAAGGGAACGGGTGTACGATTGTAACATACTTGGTTCGGGTTTCTCTGGCGACCGAGACCGATCTGCTGTACAAGGGCACCCATGCGTTCGTACTGCTCGGCTGTCAAAACTTCGGGCTGCTCAAACTGCTGTTTGCCATGCACTCGCCTACCCGCATAGCATGTGATCTTCACTGGAGACACTTCTGGCGAAGGCTCACGGGGCCGCTTCTGAGGGGTGATAACGTGTGGAGTCTCCCCGGGCTGCTCCTTGCCTGCAAGAGCGGTCTCAGCGTTCAGACTGTCACTATCAATCAGTCCTCCACGGGAACACGATCTGCCGCATATTGCTCCATGAGTGATGAAACAGGTGGCTCCTGGCCAGCGCAACCGGATCTAGCCATGGCTACATCAAGTTAAACCTATAAAGCAACGCAGCTTTCACATTTGATCCTGTTCCATCGCCACGTCGTCCCTGTGGACACTCGGAGGTACGCAGCTTGCAGCGGGTGGCTCCTGGACAGCACAGCCAGATCCAGGCACATACCGTCTAGACCTGAAAACCCTGTAGCCAGTGCGTGAGGACTCCCATTGTTCCTGCTCCCCAACAGCAGTGGAGACATCGTCGCCAAACGCTTTGCCGGGCTGCTGCGACTGCGGGCAGGCAAAGCTACGTGCACAACTTATTGCTTCGGAAAAACAAGCACTCCTCTGCAGGATCGCATCCATCTCGCAGACCTTTCTCGGTGGAGTCCTGCATGAATGCGCAACAGCAACAGTGATAAAAACGAAAAGCGAATCCTGTTTGTCCTTCAATCGCTTCATCGTTTTGCTGAGACAGGACGTCGCAACCCAGGAGCCAGCATGACTAAGTTCATGCCGCGACAGATGCATAAGAATTGTTTCACGTTCCCCACGCACTCTATTTGCCGGCAAGCTGCAAGACACAACAATGATGGGATGAACGAGGGCGTCCTTCAAGTGTCGTTGTCTCGCTGTCCTGAGCGACGCAGACAAAGGCAACTGGACCCCAACATACTTTCTGCCGCCTACTACAGTAAGCTTGCTGCAAGCTCCAATATGCTCCCAAAAGTCGCATGATGAGACCCATATCTGCCATTTCTCATTGTACACGGCTGCTTTCATGGAGCCAATACCTGTACCGATCCCAGGAACGGCACAATGACATGAAGGGATTGCGATTACTGCAGCGATGGCCGTGTGGGTGCTTCCTAGATGCAAAAGCCGATCTGGCAGCGTGCTGGAGCAGCCACCGCAGGTGGAGAACTCGACATGCCGAAACAGCGAAGAAGGAGTAAGAGGATCCCGATTTGAGCTTCGTACTTCGGCACAGACGCATTGACATGTGAGCAAGCCCACAATAAGCGCTTATNCCGAAACAGCGAAGAAGGAGTAAGAGGATCCCGATTTGAGCTTCGTACTTCGGCACAGACGCATTGACATGTGAGCAAGCCCACAATAAGCGCTTATCGTTTTTGGGGGTGCGGTATATCGTTTTACATATCATACGGCATACCCCGTACATACATCTCACCTTATCGTTTTCCACAATCTGGCATTGAGTTCATGCCACATGATTTCCCAAAGACCTCCCGAAGACTACTGTGTGACACGGAGTATTTTGACTTTTGCTCATATTATGATTTAAGCTATATTCCTTAGTTAAGGGGTATGGGGCTCTCTGGGTTTCTTGAAGGCAAAATCCCGGGCTTCGGGGTTTGGGTTTTAACTCACTGGCCCAAAACCCAAGGAAATAGAAGTTGAAACTTTCAGAATCGACTAGCTTATAAGAACCCCAAAAGGTGAAAAGTTGAGTTTACAGCCGATAAGTTAAGGAGTTTATATAGGGTTCGGGATTAAAGGATTTAAGGATTTAGGGGCATTATGCTCAACGCGCACCGCCTCGAGGGCTGTTCGGGTTTAGGGGATCTGGGGTGCAGGATTTCCCCCCTTGGCCACGGCAACCTCGAACTTGCTGTCGCTAATGATGTAGTACTTTGATCATGGACCCCGGATAAGCAATCCGCTCATCCTTGTGGAATTTCTCCATATAGAGCGTTCTTGTCTGGCGGGAATAGTTGATGGTCCGACGTCAACTCCAGCGTGCCCTTGCTGTTGTGGCGCAACATCGGGTTGATGCATCCTGTATGGAATGCGCTCGGAGACGGTGACCTCAAAGCTTGTTTCTTTGCCAAGTCCATCCCGAATTCGAGGAGGGCACTTTGCATGTTTCGATATTCGACGGCTTTTCCTTTGTCTCTGTGAGCATCCTAGCCCTTCTCCTGAGAGCCCCCCTCCCGGCTCTCGTCATCGTTTGTCCTCCTAGGCAGGGGTGCAGTAAGGTTTAGGGTTCAGGCGGCTGTCTGCCTTCTAGAAAAATAAAAAGGTCAGCCGCTAGCTGCAGGAAGTTGTAGGTCCAAATGATGAAGTTGGCTTACTAGCCTCGGCCTTAAATCTAGTCTAAACCCTGAACCCTGAGACCCTGACCTACTACACTCACCCCCAAACCCTGAACCCTAAACCCGTAACCCCTAAACCCCTAACCCCTAAACCCAAAGCCCAAAAACCCCAAAACCCCCAAACCCCTAAGCCCTAAACCCTACATCCTAAAACCCCTAAGCCTTGAACCGGAAGCCCTGAGGAATGCCCAAGGCTCGTTGTTGCTCAGCAGCAGCGTCTGTAACTTTTGAAGCTGGCCTCCGACTTCAGGGAACCAACCAGACCCGGGCTTAGGGTTTAGGGTTTAGGGGCTTAGGGGTTTAGGGGTTAGGGGGTTTAGGGGCTTAGGGGTTAGGGGTTTAGGGGTTAGGGGTTTAGGGTTTGCTAGGTGGCGCTTCTAAAGCCTTTGAAAAATATTAGTAAATAAGATCCTCTTAAGCCCAATAAGGGAAATGTAAACTGTCCCAAAGCCCTACCTAGTTTAGGGTTATAGGGTCTAGAGAGCTTTTAAAGTCATGGACGGTTTAGGGTTTAGTAAGGAGGGGGGGGGGGGTTAGGGTTTAGGGCTTTAAGGTCAGGGTTTAGCACATGTAGGGTGTAACGCTTCGGGATTCTGGGGCAGGGAATTCAGCAAGGCATCAAATCGACCAGGACTTCCCAAGATACACGCCTTCGAGCCTTTCGAAACATCATGACAGAGGCTAGCTGGCGGCTGAGTGTCTAGGTAAGACCTCAAAGCCTAAAGCCTAAACCCTAAACCCTACCCAGGACCCTCCATTGGCCCCTTAATGGAGCCCTTATGGTCCTTAATAGTGGGCATTTAGGATCTATTAGAGGGTAGTTGGGGGTAAGTAACGGCCTAAACTCACGAAGCCAAAGCTCGACACCTTGGCGATCAAAAACAGGATTTATTCCTTGAGCAAAAGATGGTCAAAGCGAAAGTGAAAGGGTCGCTCTCATCCGAAACACCCTCTGGTGGGTCTTTGAAGTCCCCGTGAAAAAGGATCAGCGTGCTGAAACCTGAACACTAAACAAGACTCCCAAAACTGCAAAAAGTTCGAAGAGAGGTAATGAGGAAGGGGGTTCCTTTCATCCTGGGGCACGTTATTGCTTGGTTTTCCCCGAACCTCAAACCCTGAAATCCTGGGGTAGGCTATTGCTTGTTCCACCCCAAACCCTACACCCTGAAAGCAAACCCAGGAAAGCCGAATCCTCCGCAATTGAATTAACATGCTGAGACCTAAAGCGAAATGCGTGGCCTCTGCTGCTATACCACAACCTCCCATGGAACCTTGCAGGGTATTCTCCCCAGAATATATAGCATGCAGTGTTTGGCCTGTCTAAACCGGAAGGCTACCAAAGGATTCAGCATCCCTGCGCCGCACACCGTCTAAACCGCACGGGCGCTGGCCTAAGTCCTCCGGAACCGCCTGCAAATGATTCTCACCTTGGAAATGCGTGCTGTTAGTCGGTGTGGACAGAAGTCCCAAAACCCCAAACCACAAAATCTCCTTCTCTTTCCCGCACGAAGAACCATCGCATGCTCACCCTAAATTACTAAACCCCGGAACCCCCAAACCCTAAAGGAACCCTAAACCCTAAACCCAGAACCCTAAACCCCTTAAACCCTGAAAAAGACCAGGTTCCAAAGAATTTCTTGAGTGCCCTCTGAGGTGTCTCAAGTCCAAGGATTTCTTGTACAGAGTTTACGGATATAAGATTTAGGGGTATGTCTTTTTCTAAGGTTTTGTAAGTTTAGTGTATTTGGGATGCAAGGATGTGTGGAATAGGGATTGAGGGACTAGGGTTTATGGGCGGTATAGGGCCGGGGCTTTAGGAATGTGGGTTCAAGGGGACCCGCATGTGAATGTTGCTTTAGGCAAGCCATCGGGACCCTCGGAGGGTTCGGCTTCGTGTTCTTGCTTGCTTTCGATGCTGTAACACCGCAGCAAAACCAGTTTTGTCTATGTGCGATTGCTGAGACAAATTTTAACGACTAGTCTGACACACCGGCCGCAAGTGCGATGGGCACATGAGGCTGTAAGCGCAATAAACCCAGCAGAGGTACTGGGTACCTGGCTTGCAACCTAGCTGCTGAATCTCATGATCCTTCAACCACCGAACCTTCACCGAACTGAGGTTCAACCCTACCAAACCCTACCCATAGGCCCCAAAGTAGTTCCTTTTGGGGGGGTTTATATTTAGAATTCTATAAGGTAATCCCAAAAAAGGAACTACTTTGGGGCCTATGGGTAAACCCGATGCCGAAGAAAGTGCTGTAAAAAGCTACGCTGGCGCTCACGACCCTGTGATCTCACGAGCTGAATCCTCGGAGCTCAGTTACTTATGTAGTGGGGTTACCTAGAGGCTCATACCCTACCCCCTTTTTTTGGGTACCTAATTTGATATTAGGATCTGCTATATAGAAAAGTAGATACCCTAAAAGAGGGGTAGGGTATGAACCTACAGGTACTGTTCCTTACCATAGCATATTATCATCTAGCAATACTGTTTGATGCTTTATGACGTTACATTGAAACGCATTTTGTATCATTATATTGCATTATATCTATTCTATTCTACTCCATTATATTACATTCTATGCTGCTCTACTCTACTTTGCATTCTATTCGATTCTGTTCGTTCTATTCGACTATATCGTATCAGATTCTGTTATGACAAAGATGTTGTAGTGCTATATTGTGTTGTACTGCAATGCCCTACCAAGAGCTTCCAATAAGGAATTCCAAGCTCCGCCAGGTCAGAGGCTTTGGCTGGCATCCAGTGATGTCAAAGAGACCAGGCTGCAGACCTTATAGTAGAAGCCAGGAAGTTGGAACATCATTATCCACATGCCCTTAAGGTAAAGTACAAGGGATCCTTGCACTAATCCTCCTAAAGCCATGTTCCAACTTTCTGGCGTCTATTATATAAGTGAACGTCCTGAGGGTTCCCTTAAGGTTGCCTTTAAGGGTTCTAGAAGGGTGCTTTCAGGGTTCCTTTAAGGGTTCCTCCAGGTGGTTCGCTAAAAGGTTCCCTTAAGGGTTCTAGAAGGGAACGGGTTGAGGTTTTCGTGGCCAGGATTTCGGGCTCAGGGGTTTCAGGGGTTTTGGTTGTCAGGAGTTATCATTGCATAATGGTTCGGACTACAAGGCTTGCGCAACTGCACGCTCAGGCTCTACACATATCTATCTATCTATATGTGTGTATATATATATACATACACAAGTAGACATGGGTAGAGGGGTAGATTACAGGGTTCAGGGTTCTTTAAGCCCTAAAGATTACCCACGACTCTGGGACTTATTACGATATGCTGGGACTGCTTGTCCGGATTAGGGTTATGTAGGATCAGCGTGTAAAGCTGTGTCCCATTTTCGATTTTAGACAACCTACTTAACCTTAGACAAAAGCTTCGTGCGGAGGGTCTGGTTTAAAGGATTGGGTGTATTTCTCCAGTGGTAGGGATTCCGTCTCCTGTATGCCAAGGTTTACTAATCAGAAAGCCGAAGTCCGCATGCTTCTGGGCCCCCTAAGCCCTAAACCCTAAACTAGGTCTTGAGCATCGGCCCATAGTTTGCAGTACTACAGGCTGCGGGGGGTGTGCGGCTGAAGGTAGGAAGAGCCGCAGTTCCCGTACTATCATTTGCTGTGTTGTGGGCACTGGAAGATGTACGTAGGGTTCAAGGAACAGTAACCGGTACGTACCCCACCATGTAAGTATCTGGGCTCCTATGGCATGGTTAAAGTAGGGGAACTAGACTTGATTTGCTCGTGACTCATGTCAAGGACGATCTGTTGCAGGCATGCTTGTCTTGTCGAAGGTGTGCACGGATCGCAAAGCCCAACAACTAGTAGGACTGCCTCAACTGTCTTCTGTGCCCCGGCGAACTGAGAGCTGAAAAAGCCACAAGAACCCAAACATGCCATCACGTTCGTACTTTGCCCTAACCCTAACCCTCATTGCCCAACATCCAAACCAACCCTAAACCCTAAACCCTAAGCCCTAAACCCTAAACCCTCGGCCCTCCCACGATATCTGGGCTCAAGGGGCCGCATGTTTCTTGAGCGCCAGACGCTTGTCGGCAGGTCCGTCAAAAGGTTCTGCCTGCTTATACTAAGGCTACCCTTTTTCTTACTGTTCGGTTTTAATTCAGGGACCGTAAACTAAAAAGGGCAAAAGGGTACTGCTCAGGAACCCAGAAAGCAAGGCCCCTGTGAACCATCATTAAACCCAATCGCGAAAGGACCCACTAGTCCTTCAGACAGCGGCTTGAAGAATGACCAATATCGTGCCCGTTTATGTAGTTTTTGAATAGTGATCAAGTTTGAGGTTTATAAGTCCTCTTTGAGGGCAAAGTCATCGGGATTTAGGGGTTGCCGGACTTTATGAGTATGTGGCTTCAGGTTTTAGGGCTGTCAAGACAGGATTCAAACAGTGTGTTGGGAGTGTGGGGTTCTACCACCTGCGCCTTACAGTCCTGAGCGATTAACACGAAGATCTCTTTCAAACGTGCATGTGCAGGGTCTGAGAAACGGAGCCGCTCTCCAGAGAAGAGCGGCATATTAGACCAGGAGGTGCCGCCGCGCCGAGGAAAGAGCTTCCAGTCAAGCTTTAGCTAGGGATCCTTGAAGGGCTCCCTTACTTGCCTGACTTCTGAAGCCCTCCTAAAAGTTGAACATTTAGCCTACTTCTATTATTTTAGTTCATAGAGAAGTCCAGAAGTTAAGAGCCAGCCAGACGAACGCCAAGTTTAGGGGCTCCTCTAAGGGTTCCTGGGATAACTGCCGTCACACCCCCACCTTGCAAATCTCGGGATTCTTGGAGCACTGCAGAATCCGGAATATCTACGAGTAATATTGCCTAGAGCTCCTTGTTGTGTTTATACGATCATAAACCCCAAGCGCCCTACTACTCTACTTACAAGAGGTTCAGAGTTCAGGGGTGAAAGTGTGGGTTCTCAAGGCCGGCATTTCAGTCACTTGCCATGATTGCCGGCGGCCATGCAGGCAATGCTTGCTAACTATCCCTAAGGGTCCATGTACCCAAATAGTATATACTTTGGGCCCAATGTACCTATATAGGGAGTACTTTAAGGCCAAAGTATATGCTATTTGGGTACATGGACCCTTCGGGTACATAAATAACGGCAACTAAAACTTTCTGGTGTTGTGCAAGGATCCCTGACACATAACTTTCTGGTTCTTGTTATAGCAGCTGACTGAATCTGCAAGACCTACTGTAACGTACTTTACTGAGCACTCGCAAGCATACTGTGTGAGCTAAGCCATATTCGGGCTCCCCCACAGTCGTGGAACCTCCGGGGAGAAACAAAATCGACACCGAATTAGCAGGAACAGCCATGGCTCTCGTCTCTTCCCTCTGCTACATTTGTCTAAACTCTACACCCTAAACCCTAACGTCTTTGCGTCCTAGACGATTCGGAAATATGAAAAGCTCCTCTAAACCCCTAGGCCCTGCAGTCACCCTAAAATTCCTGAGCGCTTCCGCACCCGTGAACATCCTAAAACCTACGGTTTAGGGTTTAGGGTTTAAGATTTAGGATTGCCTCAAGCCTGAAACCCTACATCGTTCAGGGACCGGGTTGAAGGCAAGTCGTGGGTCGTCGGCCAACAACAGGTATAGTTACATTTGTTTATGTTCCATTATGCTATATCGTACCATACTTTATTATGATATATTATATTGTATGCTATGCCTGCTATGCTGTACAGCACGAGCCTGAACCTCAAACTCAGAGGGCAAACCGCTAAACCCCGTACCTCATGCCTCACTCTTTTCCGCCTGAAGCCTAAACCCCCAATCTTCAACGCCAATCCAAAGCCCGGTACACTTGAACACGGATTCCTGAACTCGAAACGCCGAACCGCCGTAGGCCACTCGCAGCCTGCTGATACTTCTGCTTCCCTGTGCACGACGTGGAGCCTTTGCCACGTCACTACTATATCATATTGCATCTACAAAAAATAAAAACTACAACATAATACGTCAAATAGATAACATAATACGGCATAGTGTCACAGAAAAAAAGAAAATACAAAATATAACTATACCTGCCCAACCAGCAGGCGGCATGCAAAGATCTCACCGCCGGAAGCTGCGGGCCGCGCGGCCAGAGCACCTGAGTTGACCAGGACCCACCCTGAAGTCCGAAGCATCGGTTTAGGGTTTAGGGTTTAGGGTACCCTGAAACCCGAAGCATCGTTTCTTTGTCGAAGCCCTAAGGGTCCATGTACCCAAATAGTATATACTTTGGGCCCAATGTACCTATATAGGGAGTACTTTAAAGCCAAAGCATATGCTATTTGCCCTTAGGGAAGGCTACAATAAGACAGGCTCTTGTGGGGTGTAAGTAGCCTTATCGAAGGGTTGCATGTTTCGCCATAAGGGTCTTCAGTACTGCGGTGATTGTTTTTTGTGAGAGGTTGTACAGGGCTTCACAACGTTCTGATGAAGTTACAATACTTCATACGACTGGGCTTGACGATGCAGGTCTTTTGGCTCCAGGCTGGCACGGAGAGATCGTGCCAGCTGATCTATTAGCTTGTATACTACATCATCTTAACTTCCGACTGGAAAACAGAGGCCCCTTTTCAACAACTCACACATATATAGCCGCACACCAAACTTCACAAAACACATCATGCTTCAATGGAAGGCGTCGGAGTTTAGACATGAGAACGTTCAGCGTTGACGGCTCAGGTCTTGTAGCTTTGGGGCTTATGGGTGGATCGGGCTGACAGTCAGGCTCCTACAGAGGAAAAACTAAAACTTGAAGGGAGGGTACCTTAGCCCAATAAAGGTTAACCTTTTCACTGATGGTAGGGTTTTATATTATATACCCAAAAGGTTAGAGGTTACCTACTCAGCCACTAAGATATTATGAGAGCATCTTCATACTACGAGTACATTATGATTCAGGATCCCAGATTGTAGATTTCGATGTAGGGTCTTCACTAGCGTCCCTCGATTCACAAGGCTTGTATGGACCTACCAGGTATTGAATGAGAATCTCTTCCATTAAGCGCCAGCTCGATTCATTCACCCCCCCCNTCCCCCCCCCCCCCCCGCCCCTTCCAAAAAACAGCCACAAACGAAAGCCTAAACCTTGCAAAACCAATCCCTCAAGACCCTAAACCCTAAACCCTCAAGACCCTAGACCCTAAACCCTAGACCCTAAACCCTAAACCCTAAGCCTGAAGGTCTGAGCCGTAAGGCCCTAGAAGCCCTAGACCAAACACCCATCACAGCCTCAAACCCGAAAGTTCTACCTGTAGTCTCCATTGTAGTTCCTTTTTGGGGTTACCTTATAGGATCCTTATTATATATTTGGTTAAACCAAAAAAAGGAACTACAATGGAGACTATAGGTAGTAGTCCAATAAGTCCAATACCCTACAAACGCTAACTGGAGCCCCAAAAACAAGAAATAGCAGGTCACGTAACTAAACACGCCGCATTAAACAATGGGCTGTTGGATCTGCAGGTGCACCTGTAGAGAAACCCTACCTCTTCCAGGACGCATTCAAGGAATCCTTAACAGAAGCATAGGCCCCAAAGTAGTTCCTTTTTGGGATTGCCTTATAGAATTCTAAATATGAACCCCCAAAAGGAACTACTTTGGGGCCTATGGGTAACCCTCATAAGTCATAAGAAGCCGTTTAAACTCTGGACACCCGTCTAGACACCCTGAAAGAGACCTCGAAGGAACCCTTGTAGAAATTCTGTCTAGAAACCCTGAAAGGAGCCCGTCGAAGAACCCCTTATTTTGCGGAAGCCTTCCTAAATCTTAAACCATTAATAAGGAGCCTCAAAAACACCCTGAACCTCAAACCCTGGACCCTAAAGCCTAAACCTAAAACCCTTAACCCTAAACCCTAGACCCTAAACCCTCTTAGACCCTAAACCCGACACACTGAGACGGGCACAGCTCCGAACAGTTTGCTTCACTCCGGGAGCCTCCACAGGCAGGGAGGGAATACGATATTTTAGGAATAACCCTAAGGGTCCATGTACCCAAATAGTATATACTTTGGGCCCAATGTACCTATATAGGGAGTACTTTAAGGCCAAAGCATACGCTATTTGGGTACATGGACCCTTAGGGTAAGGGTTCAGAGTTTAAGGGTTCAGGGGTTCAGGGTTTAGCGGTTCAGGGGTTCAGGAGTTTAGAAATGTAGGGGCTTAGGGGTTTTAGGGCTTGGGCTGTAGGGTTTGAGGGAACACGATATGTGGCGTTTCTTTCAGTGTGGAGTTGCGGGTGCAGGACTTTGTGGCTTGGGTTTAGGAAATTTAACTTGGGTTCAGAAGTTTAGGCCTCGGTGTTTTTGGCCTTTGGGTTAGGATTTGGGATATAAAGAGGGAGACGATGACTTTGGTGGGGTTAGGTTTAGGACAATGGGGTGGAGGGCCTGCAGTTTCGGGTTCAGGGGGATTCTGTTCTTCTGTGCTTAAACCCCTAACCCTAAATCCTTTACCTGGGCCCCAAAAGTATGTAGAATTGTAGCCTTTTACAGGTTTTGGGCCATGGTTTTACCTACTTTTGGGGGTCTAGGTCTCTTAACCCTGAATAACTTACCTTCTTAGGGTTCCTTATTATGACTTCCTTATATAAGTCCTTAAAAGGGTAGGTTATTCCGGGTTAAGGTAAGGTCTAGAAGGGTTTTCTGCCGGACATCTCCCAGGTCCAAACTTCGGCTCTCAAGCCCTTTTCTTGTTCGGAATTAGGGTTCAGGGTCCTAAACCCTATCACACTTCCTTTAAGCGATCCTTAGAAGGGGTCCTTCAAAGGGTTCCTTTAAGGGCGCCTTCCGACATCCCCAAATTCCCCAACCCTGAACCTTACATCTTCAACCCGACGCTTTAACCCCTCAACACCAAAGACAAAAAAAAGCAGAAGACTTCTAAACCCTAGAAAGACTCTAAAGACACAGGGGTTAGTAAGAAGGTTGCTTATAGTTCGTAAGAGTTTCTATAATTGTTATTAGAACCTCCGAGAAGGGACCCCTCCTAAGACTCCACGCCGGAACCCCCAAAAGCCTCCATCACTGGAAGAATCTAAAACCTAAACCCTTAAACCCCTAAACCCCTAAACCGTAAACCCTAAACCCTCAACCCTAAACCCTAAACCCCCCCCCCCCCAAAAAAAAAAAAAAAAACCCCAAAAGCCTCCATCACTGGAAGACAGGCGTCGGACACGCGGCCCCTTCAGCGCGTCGTGCAGGTCGGAGTGGGAGTAGGTCCTCAAGATCTCCTGAAATCGGGGTTTAGGGGTTAAAGGGGTTTAGGGTTTTGGTGTTTAGGGTGAGGTATCCCTAAACCCTTAACCCTTCACCCACAACCCTATGCCCCAAACCCCAGAAGGACCTCAAGATCTCGTGAGGTCGGGGCCGTCGCAATTATACTGGGGTTTAGGTTGTGGCTTGGGAAGCAATGGGGGCTTATTACTCAAGCCCGTGCAGATGTGTGTGTGTGTGTGTCTCTGTGTGTGTGTGTGTGTGTGTCAGTAGCCTTTCAGAGCCAACTGCCAGTTTCCAACCAATGAAGGACAAGGTATTTGGAGGTTCCTGTGTAGTTATAAGTGGAGTTCTTAAGTAGGGTAATTATAACTATAACTCCTATTAAGGGACTTGCAACTCCACTTATAACTAACTACCAATGAACCTTCAAGTAGTAGGTCAGCAAGGCCTCTGATCGGGGACGAGGTAGCGTGGGCCCGGACTTTGCCCAATGCGGCATAATGTAATAATTATAAGATCGCATGCGAAAGGCTTGGTGGTGCAAGGGTTTATAGGGCTGACCAGCACCCCCGATTTACCCTAGACAGCAACATGTACCGCCGAAGCGGCATGGGAAGTTGGGACATTAGCGCAAATTCTTAATATGTACACCTCAATAGGGGCTGTATTAACAGGGCACTAAGTATAATCCCTATTAAGGGTTTCAGGGGTCTACATTAACTACAAGAATCCTGAGCTTCGTGTTTCTCACAAGAGCGACCCAACCTTTCACACCTGGACCTCGACTTAGACCACCAAATTGCCCGCTACCACGGCGAAAATCACCACCCAAGGGAATTTTTTTATGGTTTCCGAGAAAAACTTAGGCCTTCACGTTTCATCTTGTGGGTGGGACGCTGGAAATGCTCCTTGAGGAGACCAGAGTGGCAGAATGTAGGGTTTCTATAACAGGATTTACTACGGTATTATGGTCAGGGTAAAGGTCCCCCATGTAGGTACTTAGGACCCTTTGGGAAACCGTTTAACAGCCTAAAGCCTACACCCCTAGAGCCCTATACCAACTCCGCAACTAAGAGAGATGAGCAGTTGCGATCAAGCTTCCAAGTGGTGACGCTCCATCTCGGAAGAAACCATGGTCGAGCACCTCGTGCACTGGGAGGGTTACGGCTTTAAGGCTTTGAGGTTTAGGGGTTGAGTTGGGTCTCGTGGTTTGCGTCGCGTTGACCTTTGCCAACTGCCTTCACTGACAAGCCATCAAAACCGAAGCCTTAAACTTTCAATAGCTGACTGCTTGGTGTTAAAGGTCTCGGGTTTAGGATTCGAGGTGTAGGCTCTCGGCAGGTTCTGAAAGCTAGCCGTCCCTTTTGATGTTCCTGGTTTAGGGGCTTTGAAAGTCTCAAATTCCTTTGTCGGGATCCATAGATTCAGGATCCCAGTCCGAAGCATCTATATGATTCGGGTCGAAAGGTTGTGTTCTGAAACTCGGGCATGTCTGACGAAGGGCCATCTTCAACCTTGAAGCTAACATTGGAGTTTGGGTGTTAAGGTTTGTGGGTTGTGGGATCTGGGGCTTTAGGGTGTCCAAGGTATTCCTGGACCCTAAGAAACCTACCTTTTTAATCCTTTGTAGGGTTCCTTCATATGGTTTCCTTATATAAGTCCTTAAAACGGTAGGTTATTTGCGGTTAAGGTTTGAGTTTGGAGTTTATGCTCAAGCTTTCAGGGTTTGGGCTTTGAGGTGTGCAGGTTGAGGGTTCGTGTTGGGTTTAGGGCGCATGGTGTCAACAAACCTAAAGCCATAAGTCCCTACACACCAACATTCCTAAAGCCTAAAAGTCTACAAACCCTGAACCCTAAACCACTAAACCCCTATAAGCCCGAAACCCCTCAACCCCTACCCCCCTCAACCCCTATAGACCCTAAACCCTTAAACCCTAAACCACTAAACCCTAAACCCCTAACCCCCTAAACCCCTACACCCTAACAAGCGAGGAGCTTAGCTTGCAGTGGCGGCAGGTTCTCCTCATCGATGGCGGCAAAGAGGCTGGACCACTCTGACCTGGGCTTGAGGAGTTAGGTGTGGGTTTTGGGGTGTTAGGATATAGGTTATTAAGATTTAGGTTCTGGGATTTGGGGTTTAGGGTATGAAGATTTAGGTGGTGGGTTTTGGGTTTTAGGATTTATAATTAGGGTATGAGGATTTAGGTTGGAAGTTTTGGGTTGTAGGATTAATAATTACCTATACCATTTTGGAGGGGTTCCTTATTGTAGTTATCGTATAATGGGCCCCAAAACCCTATTCTAATTATGAAGCGCCTATAGTAACATTATTACTAATTCATCGAACCTCTTTTTTGCATTCGAGATTCCTTTCAGCGTGCCCATTACTTAACGATTTGGAGTTGAGGATTCTAGGTGTCCAGCATTCAGGGCTATGTGGCTCGAGCTGGTGTTGTTCGAGGGTAGAGTTTGCAATTCAGGGCTTAGGGTTTTAGGGTTTAGGGTTTAGGGTCTTAGGGTCTTAGGGTTTATAATAGGGTTTAGGGCTTAGGGTTGAAGGTTCTTGTACTGTAAGGGTATTAAACGTCGTGTGACCGCATTTCAAATGGAGCCATGTCCAGTATCCTAGGGGAGAGAAGGGTTGACCTTTTAGGCTCTACAGGAATATAGTATACGAAAAAAGTCAAATATGATCTATTCCTAGACCCCCAAAAGTAGGTAAAATAATGGCCCACAACCTATAAATTGCTATTTTTCTAGACACTTTTGGCGTCCAGGTTCTACTACTAAGAAACCCTGTAGAGCTTCGTAGAGCAAACGTTCACATGTCTCCTGCCAGTGGCCATGGCGTCAGCGGCGCATTTGGCAACGGCCGCAGCCCTGGCACTGGTCTGGGCTTTAGACTTCACCTGAACCTAAACCCGAATCCCTAGACCCCCCAACTACCCCGCATTACCCGATACTGAGGACTATAAGGGTTACATTAAAGGCCATCCGGGCGGTTTTGTCTGCTGCCGTCGGCGTTAGGCTTAAAGGGTGTGGGGTTTAGGGTTTAGAGGGCTTTAACAGGATTTTAGAATGTGCCGATGCGCTATAACAGGGTTTCATAGGGATGTCATTGGGCTTTGTCACCTTTGCTGTTTTGGAGCAAGAGCCCTGGAAACTTAATACTGCTGATGGACAAAATCCTGCATGACCCTAAGGACCCTAAACTATGGGAATTACGGTATATTCCTTATAATGGGTAATGCAGGATTTTGTCCATCAACAGTACCAACCCTTCAAGCTCTTAAATGAGGATCCCAGGGTCTTTGGTTCAGGTTTTCGGGTTAGGGTTTGCGGTGATAGCTTTGGTTTACGGTTCAGGTCCTTTGAGGATCGGGATCCTTGAAAGATCTGGGGACATGGCAGGTGAGCGGGCGTTGAAATGCAGTAAACTGGAGTAAGCAGGGGACTCATCGCCTACTTGTCCTGCTTGCAACATGCCCCGATCCTTCAATTTAAAGGGGTTAAGGGTTTAGGGGTTTGGGGTGCTCTAAAGCCCCAAAACACTGACATCCTGACGTTCTAGCACCCCTCGAGCCTTGACATAGGGCCTTAAGAATTAACTCGGGTTTCGAGTTTTGGTGCGTTTTACGTACAGCTGACGATTAGGTAATTACAATACTACTAGTCGTCCTAAACCCTACGCAATAAACCACAGCGCCCTAAGCTCGCCTCGCTCAACAAGATGGTCGTGTTGCTTCTTGGTGTCTTCGTATCCTCGCCGAATCCTTGGCAAGGTTCCGGAAATTGGGGGCCTCTACATAAGGCTTAGGGTTCTTAGGGTCTGCGGTTCGGGATAGAGCGTCGTGAAGCTTTTCACAAACGCCTACCATCACTGGTCCAGGTTTGGGTTCGTGATCTCTGAAATTAAAGGTGATCGCACAGGACATTGAGCCTGGACAATTCTGAAACTTCAAAGCCTGCTAGGAGTAGTAAGCGCGAAACCACGGACATACATGGTAGCAGCGGAAGATGTAGCATCGGTGGGAACACGAGTGACAATGGCAATATGGATAGCCAGGACAATGACAGAGGTGCCACGTGATCTGTCCTGCCTGCTGTGTCGTGCGTGCATGCATATACTCATGCCTCTTCCTAAACATGCATGCATATCGAAGATGTGTGTCTGTGCCTTGCCCATCATGCAAACAGCCCAGCTCATCGGATCTTGTTGAGCTGAAGAGGGTGCTGGTGCTGGTGTTGGTGGCGGTTCAAGGTTTACGGTTCCTTTGAGGGCTTCCTTGAGGGTTGGTAAAAGGTATAGTTTCATACAGCGGATGAGGTGATGGCGGGCATCATGGTGGATGTGAGCGGGACGGTTCTGGTGGTGGTGGCGGTGATGGTGGTGGTGGTGGTGGTGGTGGTGCTGGCGACGACATACGTGTCATCGATGCTGTCCTTAGCATGGCATGGCCTTGTGGCACTGGTGGCTCTGCAGCTGTCCTTGGGGAGGCAGTTTGATAAGTGGGTCAGAGAAAAGGACCGAGCAGGCCGACAGAGATGACAAGTTCCGCAGGGGTAGAACAGCAGGCCCTCATGAATTAAAACATAACTCTAACTGTATCTTTCGAGAACCAGGTGTGACAAAACCTAATCTCATAACTCTGAACTGGATCTTTCGAGAACCAGGTGTGAACAAGCCTAATCTTTTCCATACTATAGAAAGCAAGAAAGCTTGCAATCCTTCGCTTGGTGAAAACAAGACACCTCTACCGTCAGAGCCCCCAAACTCATCGCAACAGCGTGGCTTTGGAGAACCATGAGATGAGCAAGCTGTTCGACCTGATTGTTGACTTCCCCAATACCCGCAGAAATTATAGGTAAAACTCTCACAGTTCTATGCCTGGAAGTAGACTTTTCACAAGGTCCAAGGTTTGAATTCAAAGTTTGCTGCCGGAACAAGCTACGGGCTCAGCCCAGGGTTCAGGGTTTATGGTAAACCTCAAATCACACACCCCGAGCCCTCCAACTCCCCCAAAACCCTCGCCAGGCATCAGCTCTTGCTGGTGAGCCCACGGGTAGAGAACAAAGACCTGCTGGCTGTCTATTTAGGATGTAGGAGGTAGTTTAGAATTTAAGGCTCCCGAAGATTCTCTGCAATGTCGAGCTTTAGGAGTTTATAGGGTTAGTAGTTTCTGGGTTGGGACTTGGCAAGTAGCTAGTGAGTACGGTCATACGTGCCCCAATATGCAGCGTCCCGAAGGGCAATCTTACAGTTACAACCTACCTGTAGCCCCAAACCTTACGAAACTGGCAGGCTATGACATCCACGGCAAAACCCTTAAAGCCATCATACTACCACTAGATACTAGTTGCAAGGTACAGTAGAGGCCATGGGCGGGGAAGGTCTCAAAATGCCAAACCCATCTTGGAGCCTCGGTTGGCATGAACCTGCTGGGCTGGACATCAGCAACACCTCAGCCGAGGAGGTTCAGGGTTGCGGCTTAGGGATTAGGGCTTGTAGGCTTCACTCTACCTGGACCCCAACAGTATGTAGAATTATAGCCTTTCATAGATTTCGGGCCATTTTTTTGGCAAACTTTTGGTGGTCTAGGTAAACCTAAATTATAACCAACAGCGCAGGGGTGACTCAGGCTTCGTCTTTGATAGGGTCAGACGGGTCCGGTTCAGGTGGAAGGGCTTGCTCTACTTGGAGGTTCATGGGTAGTTGCAAGTGGGGTTCTAAGTCCCCTAATAATTTAATAGGAGTTATAACTCTAGTTACCCTACTTATAACTCCACTTATAACTACCCATGAACTTCCAAGTAAGGTGTTTCGAGCTTTGGGCAGCAATGTTCAGGATGTAGGCTTAATGTCTAGGATTTCAGGTTCACCCCACCTGCACAAGGGTTACCAGGTGACCCCCCCAAACCTGGAAAAGAGCCTCAAACCACAAGCCCCGAACCATACCACAAGCCCCGAACCATCAACCAAGTCTCCCATAGCTGGAGGGAGCAGCGTGGACCACCAGGGGAAGCAGGTCACTTTGATCACCTGCAGAAACATGTCAGGATGAGCAGGGTGGGGATTGGGGCTTTGAGCTTTGGGCTCAGATGGAGCAGTGATGGTCTGGAATCTACAGGCTCTGGTGCTCATAGCTTCACACACACACAAGTCCTGAACCCTAACCCCTAAACAGAAGGCCGAACCGGGACAAAGGGGCTTGGGCTTTCCACCAAGCGATAGCCATGGTCTCGGGAACTCGTGGCATGGGAGCCATACATCCCAAACCCGACTATTGGGACCTCGACTCTTCGGACAGGGCTTTTGTCTACGGTCATCTAGGTTGGCCCTTTAAAGCCTTTGAAAGTTATTCGTAAATAGTATCCTCTTAAGCTCAAAAAGGGAAAAGATAAAAGGCCCCAAAGGCCTACCTAGTTAGCATAGTACAATTTTAACACGGCGCCCTACGGAATAGTACTGTTGATGGACAAAATCCTGCATTACCCAATATAAGGAATATACCATAATTCCCATAGTTTAGGGTCCTTAGGGTCATGCAGGGTTTTGCCCATCAGCAGCATTATCAAGTATTCAGGCTTCTCTATTATACTGGGCCTGATCTTAACTCATCGCTCCGCAAGGACACCTGCCCAACTAATAATTAAGGCTTATAGTGCCTCTCAACGGAACAGGTCAGAAATGGCTTTACACGGTTCTTCTAGGGAGTACTTAAGTTATATGGTCCGAACTACGGTACTTATCACCATCCTCGAAGTAAGCTCTAGATGCAAGACCCTGATGTACCCTCTAATTTCCGCAAAGGAAGCCTTTCAGGACCCTCTGAGCAGGCTGGCAGTTTCTATCCCAGGAGGTACATAGGTGGATTTTGCAGGAACGGGTCCGGCGGCTCATGAAAGCAGCACGGGTCTCGGGTCTGTTATGGTTTGGGGGCTCAGGGCTTCGTTGCCCAAAGAGAACTACACTATGAACTACGAAACACGGGCACCAAGCAGAAAGTGGAGTTTGCCGATTTTTCAGTAGGATTGGGGAGGTGGCGCCGCTCCCAAAATTTGATGCTTGCGGCGTGCCTCATCCCAGCGATGGTTCTCGGGCACGGAGTACATCGCCGAGAAGCCACCATCCACATAGTACTTGCCTGCGAAGCGGTGGAGGGGTCGAGGTATAAACCCTACCTGGACCCCCAAAAGTATGTAGAATAATAGCATGTTTATATGGGTGTTGGGCCATTCGTTTACCGACTTTTGAGGGCCTAGGTAAGCCCTAATTAGCCTACGCCCATCAACTGTAAACCCTTAAACTCTTGAACTTTCGGGCTTCACGGTCCAAGGTTTCCGGGTACTGGCTTTGGGGGGGGGCACTTCCATCCCGACCGCAAGAAACAGTGCAGACGCTTGTTTGAAGCATCACGTTGCGAACAGGTCATCCGTGTGGGTATCAGTAAACTAGTCGCAAGAAGGGTATACTGTTTTATCCCAGAGTACAAGCTACTTGCGCCGACCGTTGACCCTTGGTGGCCTGGGGGGCGCTTACCTCGCACGAACTCTTTCTCATCGAAGAGTGTGGGCCCCCTATTGGGCCCTATTGCGCTTCCACAACTGTACGGACCGAGCTTCCTTCTAGGGCTTAGGGAGGTTAGGGTAACAGAGAGTCGCTGAAAGTCCACATGAACTCTGAAAGACTTTGACGGCAGGCTCGGCTTGATGCGTGTAGGACCGAGAGACTTGGGGCGTATGGTGTCTTTGGAGCAAGAGACGCACACCCAAACCCGAAAAGGCTCCAATACCCGTGTGCATCGACTATGGGACTTCCTGACCTGCGGTTGCTTACTTGGAGGTTCATGGGTAGTTATAAGGGTTCCTTTAAGGGCCCCTTTCAAGGGATCTATACGGATTCTATAAGGGGTTTAGGGCTTAGGGCCTACTTGGAGGTTCATGGGTAGTTATAAGGGGGTTATAAGTCTCCTAAATAGGGCTCGTAGCTTTAGTTGCCCTACTTAAAACCCTACTTATAACCACCCATGAACCTCCAAGTAGGGTCTGGCGTTTGGGGCTCAAGGGTGGCAACTTGAGTCGCTTTTCCTCAGCACAGAATCGTAACAGGAATCCTCGTATGGTGGTTTTGAAGAACCAGGGGCTGAGAAGCCTATAGTGACCCCCAGAAAGTTGGAACATCGATTTAAGATGATTCATGCTGGGATTCCCTTTACTTTACTTTAAGGGCATGAGGCCACTGATGTTCCAACTTTCTGGCTTCAACTATAGCCCCAAAAAGGTCAACCCTTTCAACTAGACGGTAGGGTTATATAAATCCCAACCTGGGCCCCCAAAAGTATGTAGAATTATAGCCTTTTACAGGTTATGGGCCATTATTTTACCTACTTTTGGGGGTCTAGGAAAGGTTAAAGGCCACCTACTCAGCTACTAAGAAGAGGTGACGGGTCTTGACTCATTGACCGGCTCCCTTCGCTCGGCCTTGAGTTGTCGGGGGATCTGTCTCTTGGTGCGGGAGTTTCCGAAAATTAGGGGTAATTTGTTTTGGGGTCCTTATAGTAATAGTGATGATCCTACTATTTAGGGTACTATATCAGGGTTCCCCTATTTTCGGAAACTCTAGACCTTATAGAGCCCTTCAAAGGAGCCCTTATAGTACCCTTATAGTAACCCTAGCAACCCTTTAAGAGAACCAGGGTCCCCGTATTTTCGGAAACTCCTATGAGGCGAGGACAAGCTCAACCCAAGACAGTCTTTAACAGGAGCCGAGTGCTGCACGCCCAGCAATTGCCCAAGCATACCCCAAACCCCAATTAAAATAACATAGGAGCCTTAATCATTACCTATACTTTTTTGGTGTTCCTTATTATACTTATAGTATACTATGGACCAAAACCCTATTCAAATTTTTAAGGTCCCTATAAGAATTAAAATCCCTGAACTCCGAACCCTAATTCGAGCTTCATCCCAAAACCCTACCAACACACCAAACCCGAACAACGAACCCTCAACCCCATGCATCTCAAGACAGGGAGAGAAAGAGCCACTGAAACCTGGCCTTGATAAACACCAGGCGTCCGGAAGAAGGGGACGACCTAGGAGCTACGGTTTAGGGGGTATGTTGGTTTGGGAGTTACGGTTTGGGGTCTAGGGCTTTAAGGTTAGGGTTTGAGGTCTAAGATGGTCCAAGGTTTGGTCCGGGGCTGATTCAATCAAGGTGGGCTGTGTACTTGCCTCTCGGTGAATGTAGGTAGGGCTCCTCTGCTAGGACGACCAGGAAGATTGGTAATTCTTAGGGGGGATATTAATAACAACGCGCCTCCCCCTCCCCCCCCCCCGGCTACCCATGGGCGGTTCGCTAAAACCTCAAACTGTCGGCCCGAAACCCAAAACCCTAAGGTTTCCTTCAGAAGGGTCTCTTTTCGGTTCGTTGGTTGGAGCAGGATCCGAAAAGAGATCGAACTCTCGAGAATAGGGCTCAGGGTTTAGGGTTTAGGGTCTAGGGTTCCGAGCATTCTTGTCGCGTGACTTTTTGTACCGTATATACATGCTCAGGATCATGCTGATCTTCTTGCCTCCTTCTATTCTTCTTACTAGTGTTGTGGTCATTGTTCTATAGCTTTAGGTCTCTTCAAGGAGTCAAGAAGACTACTAGCATCGAGAGTGTACACTGGGCTCTGTGTTGCGGATGAACCCCTTAAGCGAATCAGCAAGAGGATTTAAGATCCGGGGTTTTGCATTTATGCCTCCCTGCGATCTGGTGCGGGTTTCATCGCGGCAGCGTTGACGCCATTACCGTTTGGGGCATCTGGCAATCAGGCTCTGCTAAACTTGCTAAACATGAGATAATATAGGGGCCTCGACAATTAATTACCAGCACCGTATTGTGGGGCTCTTTGTTGTAGATATAGTAGATTACTATTCCAAGTATTAAAGCCTAATAATTAAGACTATAAACACTAAGCCCGGAGACCAAATACCCCGACCCGTAAACACTGAGACTGCGCCAAGCCACGCTCATGGAAGAGAGGAGCAATGAAACCTTCACAGTGTCTCCCGCATCACTACTCAGGGTTTGGGGTTGCGTCATGATACGTTTCCAGGTTTCTAGTTTTGGGGATTCATCTGGAGTTTAGGGAGTTCGCAGGAGTCTTGGAAAGATCAATCCCTGGACTCTGAATAAGTAAGGATCATCCTGCATTCTGGGCTGGGTGATGGTCCTCTTTCGACGTACGGCGGAGGATGTGAAGTTGCATTTCTTCTCATGGTTATGTCAGTCCAAACTCAAGACCTTAAATATCCCTAAATTCCAAACCCTAACGTCTATTAAAATACCTAAACCCTTAAACCCTAAGACCTCAGTCCCAGCACCTAGTGCTGAAGCCCCTTGAGCTCCACGTGCTAAGGCATCAGTATATCATTCCCAGCCCTTGTGTAGTGGCCTTGATGCATAGAAGTCTGATATGGTACGCGGGTGGGTTAACCTATGATTATATAAGACGATAAGATGATACTGCTGCTAAGTATTCCGACCCGTCTGTTGCAGCACAGCCAGGAAGATTCCTAAGCCAAAGGGCCACGGTTTAGGGTTTAGGGTTGAACTCATCAAGACCCCTGACCGTACTTGGAGGTTCATGGGTAGTTCTAAGTCCGTAAATAGGAACAATAACTATAGCTGCCCTACTTATAACTCCACTTATAACTACCCATGAACCTCCAAGTAGTGCTCCAAAACTCAACAACCCAGTCTTTACCCCTTCGGAGCGAATGCGGTACCACCCCACGAACCGACTCTGAGCCGCCGAAGCGAAGAAACCAATCCTAAGAGTGCAAAGTTTAGGGTTAAGCCGTTGAAAGGCTTAGGGTTCGGTGGCTTGTGGGTTTAGGGGTTTAGGGTTTAGGGTTTAGTGGTTTAGGGGTTTGGGGTTTAGGGTTTAGGGGTTTAGGGGTGTAGGGTTTAGGTTTTAGGGTTTAGGGTTTAGTGAGGTTAAGGGAGGACGCTGTAAGTTTCTCGTGACAGGAGTTGCCTCTGGCCGAGGCCTACGCATAAACCACGTCATGGCAAACGACAGGTGGTGTCACCTATCGAAGTCAACGCAGAATTATGACCTCACACGTACGCAATTAGAAATAACTCCGGAATTCTGTTTCTGCCACGGGACGAGTTCACGCAAGGTCGCCGGTGTGTTGATGCAGCAGTGCTGCAGTGGGAAGCACTTTGTGACACCTGATGAGTTCTCGTTCCCTCATTATCTACGAGTAGGTAGGTCGATCAAGGCGCAAATGACAAGTATTCCTGAAGGTCGTCCCCTTCAATAAAGCCGAGATAACATACCCCACAACGGCCTACCTATTTCTCACTAGACAGGTAGCATATTATATGTATTGCTTTGAGTCTTCGAGCAAAGTAGCGCTGACCACGACGCTGTGAAGTAAACTCACCAAGGGGACAGAGAAAATAGACCCAGGACCCAGGGCCCAAGCCCACAAAACACCACCTGGGTAGTTCTCTAAGGTAGGGTCCGCTATTGGTCCTCAAAATAATATGGCACCTTCAAATAAAGGACCCTAAAAAGGCAGCCTGTTTGGCCTATTTTGGCCAACCACCCAACTAGCTATCATAAGCTGATATCTCTTTTTTTTCGGGGGGGAGGGCATAGTATTCATTGTACATGTATGAATTTTGAGGAACCCTAAGGAACGGTGTTGCTGTCGGCCCCTATATGAAGCCCCCTACCTAGTAGATGAGAAACAGAAACAGCAGCTCCTTCTTCTTCCCGCGGCTCTATTGGTCCTTGCCTGCCAAAACCCTGCGCTGTCCTGCACCCCAATAACCCAGAGACTCAAGCATCAAACCGCCAGGCCGAAACCCCGGAGCCCTACTAATGTAGGAACCTGATTAAGAAACCTTGGGCCTTTATTCGGGCTCCTTATATGAACCCAACTATTTTGGGATTATAGGCCCAGGGTTTCTTAATCAATTCCTACATTATTATAGTACCCTTCTAGATCCCTTATAGACCCCCTGATAGACCCCTTTAAAGGAACCCTAGGTTTAGTTTAGGGTTCCTACATCCAAAGGCTGAATCCAAAGAGCCCTTAAAACCCAAAGCCTAAACAATACATGGTTGTCAAAATTAGGGTCCCGTTTTAGGGCTCCTTAAAAGGATCTATTAGGGTTTCTATCAGGGTGGGTGCTTTGTGGGTGTTGTCAAAATTAGGGTCCCTTTTTGGGTACTAGGCCTACTTTAGGGTTTAGGGTTTAGGGCTGGGCACCCTAAATAATAGGTGCCGTATTATAATAGGGGCCCAAAATGGGACCATAATTTTGACAACCACCCAAACAGTACACGAGTGAGGCCCCGGCCCATGTAGCACTGCTTTCGCTTGGAGAGCTGAGCGACATCCTCGTCGGAGATGCCAATCCTTGGAATTTGGGGTGTAGGGTTTCGGGCTTTGGATGGCTGGCCACTACATTATATGGGAGTTTCCGAAAATTAGGGGTACCGTATTTTGGGGTCCTTATAGAAAGGATCCTGCTAGTTGGTGTAGCACATTAGGGTCCCCTATTTTCGGAAACTCCCTTTTTAGGATCCCTAAACCCTAAACCCTTTACCTTTTTGGGTCCCTATTATGATACGGCACCTATTATTTAGGGTACCCAAAAAGGGAACTTAGTTTTGACAACTACCCATATAAGTAACTGGGATTCTAGGGAAAGCCTGGCCCGAAATCACCAAAACTTAAGACCCTATACACTCCACACCCAGGACTTTAGGGTTTAGGGTTTATGCGCCAACAACAACAACATCAGCAATACTAGGGGCCAATCATAACCTGAACTAGAATCTGTCGAAGACCTAAACCCCAAATGCGGAGTTCTCTACGGTGAGGCATCTGTAGGTCTCCACAACAGCGCGGCACCCGTTTTTAAAAAATCCTATATACAGGGACCCCAATTCAGAGAACTATCCAAATGCAGGCGTTTGTTAACACCCTTCCTTTGTGGGCCTTGCTTTTCTCCGTATTCAGGGCGTGTGGGGGTGAACCAATCAGGGCCTACCGCACCACAAAGTCCGAAACCTCGACCCAAGGCTTCGAACCCTGAGTTGAATCCCGACTCCGCAATAGGGTTTAGGAGTTTAAGGGTTAGGGGGTTGGGGGCCCGACTCCTCAATAGGGTTTAGGAGCTTAAGGGTTAAGGGGTAGGGGGTTTAGGGGCTTGGTACAGCGTTTAGAAGTTTAGGGTGACTCAACCCATTGCAGCGTTGGCAAGACCACGGCCTGAGTCCGAGTGGCTGCTTGAAGTGACTGACCAAAACCTCGACCATCGCCTCGGACTTGCAGTTAGGTTTAAGTCTCAGGGGTTTCCTGTTATGGGGTTTAGGGTTTAGAGTTCATATAAAGTCCGGTTGGGTTTAGGGCTCAGGGTTTCTTATTACAGGGTTTAGGGTTCAGTGTTCATATACAGCCTCTCAAAAATACTTCGGGACAAGATCTTCGTAAATCTCGTAACGAAAGAGGCAGCAGGTCACTGAGGACTAGCTAGGGGCGGTGTTTACCTAAGCCCTTAAATCTACCACGGCCTGTAGGCTGTTCCTGTTTACTGCTGATGTTCGGGGTTGCCTGTTCCTTGCACCGTCTCCTTCCTATCACTGCAGTACTATTGGCGTTGCTATTCATGTTCGTGGATATGATCATTCGTCTCAGATTCTGGGATAGATGTGGTGCTGCTGTATGGCCATAAACGTGAGGTTTTGGGCTTAGGAAAACTGGCGCAGTGGGCTTCGGCGTGTTCGGGCTCCGCCATGTAACAAATCGACGGACATACCGTAATGGTCAGCATCACAATCGTGATGGTCGTTCATCAGGCAATGACAGTGCTCACGGTGGCAACGATCAACAACACTAGCGTATATCAAAAACGAGGCAGCAAGCAGAACAACACCAATAACACTGGACCACAACAGCAGCTAAGGCAGTGAGAATAAATGGCAAATGCACCGTGCCTCTGGTACACAGCAGTATCAAATAAACAAGACAACAATGGATATGGAAGGCACTATGATTATGAACGATGAACCATAAACAAGCCTAGCATCAACAACACAGGTACAGCCCGCGATAGATCATTTACCACTAAAAGCGGCCATCACAACAGCTGCACTAGCAATGACAGGCTGATAACAGCATTTAACAATAATTAGTCCGGCATCCTATGCGCAGAAGCAAAACCAGCCAGCAACCGAATAGCAACCATCATGCTGTTTTATTGAGATGGGAGTTTCCGAAAATTAGGGGTACCTTACTTGGGGTCCTTATGATGAGGATCCTACTATTTAGGGTATATGTTAGGGTCCCCTATTTTCGGAAACTCCCAGGACGCAGTATCAGCTGGAAGCCTACATCCTGAACCCTATGTAAACCCTGCAAAAACGGCTTGCCGTAGTTCACACAAACCGGAGATCAAGGTGCCAACGTCGGTTTAGGGTTTCAGTTTTAGGTTCAGTTCAAAACTCTAGCGACTCCGCATTCTTAACTCCGAATTGCCGGACAACCTTTGGGTATATGGCATTGGTGGTCAAGATACGGATAGCAAATCTTATGGAAGTCTTAAACGAACCCCTAACAGGAACCTAAAGCCCCAAAACAGCCCTAAAGGCCAGGCCACGCCAAAATCGTGCAAATAGACGCCTGCTTTGGTGAAGTGCTTCTTCATATGAAGGCCCAGCCTTTGCCGAAAAAACGAAAGGGTCCTAAACCGTAAACAGTTTAGGGTTTGGAGTTTAGGGTTTCGGATTTGGAGTGTTTAGGGTTTGGAGTTTAGGGTTTCGGATTAAACTCCAAACCCTAAACCCCCGTTTTTGAACCCAGACTCTGCTGACGCCACACCTAAAATCAAAACCCCCTTGACCCTAGAGAAAATGGATCACAGGGCTTCCTGCCCGTGTACGAGCCCTGCCTTGGAAAGAAGCTGCCATGCGGAATGACACGGAGTGTTTCAAGTTGCACAGCAGCGAGATTTAGGGTTTTGAGTCTAGAGATTTCGGTTTAGTGCTTGGGGTTTACAAAATCCTCCCAGAGGTCTCTGCGTCGTCGTGGCTCCAGGCGACACTCGCACTGTTGGCACAAGGGTGCAGGCAAAATGGTTCAGCCCAACCCACTCCTGCTATTTTCTAAATCTTGTGTAGGTCGAAGCCGTGAAGGGACAACGCAAGCACCACAATCGCGGCATGTCGAAAGGGAGTTTCCGAAAAGACGGGACCCTAATAGTACCCTGAATAGTAGGACCCTTATTATAAGGACCCCTAAATACGGTACCCCTCATTTTCGGAAACTCCCATACGGGTTTGGGTTCTAAGGTTTCGTGGTTAAGGCTTAGGGATCGGGGCTGAGAGTCGAAGGAGGGTGGTTTGGTTCTATGACGCAAGTGCTGGTATATAATATCGGGGCCTTAATAATTAGAATAGGGTTCCTTTTAAAGGGCCCCTTTAAAGGGGACTATAAGGGTTACTTTAAGGCAGGGGTATTATGGGGGTTTACTATAGGGGCCTTAATAATTAGAATAGGGTTTTGGGGTATATGATAACGAACCCCCAAAGTAGCATGGGAAATGATTAAGGCCCCTATATTCGTGTTCCTTCGACAAGAAGAGTGGCAATTACTAAGAGTCAAATCTCTCGTGGAGGTGGAGCTGATCAGAGCTTGTAGTCACCACGCCGAAACCTGTACCCTCAACCCTCAGCCCTTAACCCTAAACCCATAAACCCCAAACACCTAAACCCAAACTAGTAAAGTCTGCAGACTAAAACTTCGAACCACTAGAAAGCACAGAATCATTCCGGTTTAGTGCAAGCAGCAGCAGAACTTCGTAAAGGTCGATGCCCATCGCCAAGGCAAGCAATGTGGAACAACCTGCACTGGGAGTCGACTTCAGAAGCGAAACCATATGCCGGACAACTGAAGTCAGCGGAAGTGGAAGGAGGAGTCATGGTGCACTGAGAAATGAAAACCCAATGATCACGATTAGTATCGGTATGACCATTACTATTACTGCCATTCGCAGTAGTCGTCGTCGTAGTAGTCATAGTAGTCGTCGTAGTAGTAGTAGTAGTAGTAGTAGTAGCAGTAGTGGTAGTAGTAGTAGCAGTGGTAGTAGTAGTAGTCGTCGTAGTAGTAGTAGAAGTAGCAGTAGCAGTAGCAGTAGTAGTAGCAGCAGCAGCAGGAGCAGGAGCAGGAGCAGGAGCAGGAGTAGTAGTAGTAGTAGGTAGTAGTAGTAGTAGTAGTCGTAGTAGTAGCAGTAGTAGTATTAGCAGTGATAGTGATAGTAGTAGTAGTAGTAGTAGTAGTAGTAGCAGTAGCAGTAGCAGTAGCAAGAGTAGTAGTAGTAGCAGTAGCAGTAGCAGTAGCAGTGGCAGTGGCAGTGGCAGTGGCAGTGGCAGTGGCAGTGGCAGTGGCAGTGGCAGTAGTAGTAGTATGTAGTAGTAGTAGTATGTAGTAGTAGTAGTAGCACTTCAATAACAACAACAGCTTTATAGTACTAACAACAGCAACAGTAGCAGCAGGAGTTGCCCAACGGGAGCCTCCGCTGATGCCCGACAGCTGCAAGTTGTCCACATAGAAATGATCACGGATGTAGGTGACCTGAGGGTTTTGAGGGTTAGGGTTTCCTAGACCCTCAACCCTGTCAGGGTCTGCGGTTGTGGGTGAAGATTTTGAGGAGACTTTAAGGTTTCAGCTGAGTAAAAAAGTCAATGAAGTCGGGCAATTACCTCACAGCCCCGAGTCCTAAATCCAGGCCATTGCATTAAGATTGAGCCGACATTCCCAGATACCTCAGGAATTAGCGCCTTATTAACAACTTCTATCTCATGGGAAACCAACAAAACCCTGCAAAGACTGGAACCCCTAAACCCCAACCCCCTAAACCCTTCAACCCTTCAACCCTAAACCCTTAAACTCTAAAAGACATAGAACCCTACAAATTCTTGAATCCCCTGACTGCAGCTGCAGCGGCCACGCCGTGGTAGTAGGCGAAAAGGAGGCCCGATCCCGAGAAGGCCAGAAAGGGTTTCCGATCCTTTAGGGCTTTGTTTTTACGCTTTAGGGCTTTAGGATTTAGGGTTCAGGGTTTTGGGGTTTAGGGTTTTAGGGTTTTAGGGGTTTTGCTTTTCAGATTTAGGGCTCGGGGCCTTGGAGATGCTAAGTTTCTGCACCCTCCCCAGCAGATACTTAATGAATTGCCTATAGTCTCCATTGTAGTTCCTTTTTTTTGGTTAACCAAAATCTCTATTATAGGATCCTAACCATAAAACTGGTTAACCAAAAAAAGGAACTACAATGGAGACTCTAGGTAGGACCCTAGGTACCCAGAGACTCCAAAATATCCCTTAATTAAGGAATATTCCTTAAATTAAAGCATACTAGGGATCCTACGATGATTTAAGGAATATTCCTGGAGTAATTCGGACCCTAGGTAGGTTATGGGGCTTCCTTCCTCCGGTCCTGGCGGCGTGTGTTTCGGATCCTTTCTTCCAAAGTCGCCTGGACCCACTCCCAAAACACCCTCAACCCTGAACCCGAAGCTTACTTACACCACAGTATGATTTAGGGCTATATAGACCTTCAATGATTGGCATGATATCGGCAATGTTTCAGGCCCCTTATTTTTTCCCTGGATTGTGTAGAAGGTTTACAAGGGGCCAAAGCAGCCGACACTGGGTTACTGTACGTGAGTTTAAGGTGTGTACACTAGGGTCTCTGGATTTTAGCATACAAGAAGTTTAGCCATCGATCTTCTTCGCAGAGTCACGAACTGGAGCGCCCGGGGGAGGCTTGCAGTGGCCCGTCGTCGATGCAGGGAATACCTGGACGGGAGGCCCCAATATTTTCTTAGGAGTCGTCGTCGTAGTAGAAGAAGTAGAAGTAGAAGATGTGCCAATAGAAGTCGAAGAAGAAGCAGTAGGGGTAGTCGTCATCGTCGTCGCCGTCGTAATGACAATGCTCGAGGGTCTTTTCGGTCCTTGTATGGGAACTGCTTTTCGAGTTAGCGATATGCTTCAACATGTTGGTTAAGAAGACCCGTTTAGTATTCGCGGAAAACATCCAGACGGACTCCTCCAAACCCCAGAGTGCACCAACAGGCGGAGAGTGCAACCGAAACCTTTGAACCCAAAAAAGTACCCTTAAGCCTTAACCGCAAATCTCCATCTCGAATTTTTCTAAGTGGTACGTCTCAGGGTTCTGAAACCTTTGGCCATCACTAAACCCTCAACCCTAAACCCTTCTTGAGCGTATGCCCTGCCCGAGGCGCAAGGCCCGAAGCAGAAGCAGCCAAAACATGCTCCGCAGCGTAGTAGGCATACCTACAGCCGGTTAGGGCCGGTATGAGTCTCAGGGCTCTTGCAGGGTTCTAAGTACTTATAGCCCCAATCAAGGTACGGAAAGCTCTACTTGTATAGCTCAGTCTCCTGAGTCTTCGTCTTCAGGTTTCAGGTAGTCAATTCAGAAGATGTGGAGTTGGGGGCGGGGGTCGTCCGATATGAGTGAAGGAGCTCAAATCAGAGGCAGACCGGAGATAAAGGGATTTTGAGTATAAAACTTACGTGTCCAGTATCCTAGGGGAACTGAAGCTTAACCTTTGGGATTATCACCAATTAAGTAGTTCAAGTTCACCAAGTCTACTACCAGCAAAAGGCTTAGGATGGTAGGGGTGAGGGCAAGATATTGGAATCAAATCCCGGCTGACGTCTTCAATTATGGAGGGAAAGGGCCAAAAATGTCTAAAGCCCGGCCAACAACGTGAGAAAAGCACTGTTGCCAGTCTTCTGCATAGGGCTTTCAGGGTTTTGGATGTTGGAGCTTGTGAGAGGTTTACGGGGTCCCATGAAGTAGCCAGTCGCAGGATTTCGGTGTAAGTCCTTCGAAACCCTGAGCTCGCTGCCAAAGCACTCAATTCTTTGGTCGAAAAAGTAACTATCACTTCCTGCCGCAAATTGATATGGGTAGTTGTCAAACTTATAGCCCGTTCTTGGGCACCCTAAATATTAAGTGCCGTATTATTCTAAGGACCCAAAAAAGGGACCCTAATTTTCTCAACCACCCATAGGACCCAAGACGCTGGGCGCTTTCAGCCTGTGCGGATCCTCCAACACACCCAGAGATCCCAATACCCCTTAATTAAGGAAAATACCTTAAATCATAATATTCTGGCCTCTATAATTTAAGGAATATACCTTAGATCATAATATTAAGGCCTCTATAATTTAAGGTGTATTCCTTAATTAAGGGGTATGGGGATCTCTGGGCAGAGAGAGCAGACTCCAGCTTCAACGGTTTTCAGAGCTCTTGCAGTTTTTCAAGATCCCCCTAAACGCCTGATTATCGAACACTACACTAAACCCTAAACCCTAAGCACCTTTCTGAAATCTGTCATACCAGGCTGTGTCGGCTGATGGCTGCCGGAGCGTAAGGCTTACAAACTTTCGCCTATCTGAAACAAAACCCTCCTAAACCCTAAACCCTAAACCTTAAAAGAACCCTAAACCCTAAACCTTAAAAAAAATCCCTGAACCCTACCCTGTAAACCCGCAACCCCCAAGCCGAGCATGCCGAGCCCTGTTGCGGTCCAGACACGCCAAGAAAGCTCTAAACAGACTCCCCGAGGCCCTAAGGCTGATGGTACTCACATGGCATATAAGTACCTTAACCCTGAATAACCTACCTTTTTAGGGTTCCTTATTATGATTTCCTTATATCAGTCCTTAAAAAGGTAGGTTATTCCGGTTTATGGTAAGCCTTACGGTTCCTATATACGTACTTAATGAAAGCCAAACTATACTACATAGCTACATGGAGCCTTAGGGCTCCCCGCCTCATGTAGGAGCCGAACTAANCCCCCCTGTGGTGTGGTGTGGTGGTGGGTTGCTTCCCTCCTCCCCTGTGGTGTGGTGTGGTGTGGTTGTGGGGTGGGGGGTATAGTAAGGACCCGTAAGAATGATCAAGAACAGCATTGCTATGCATCAGCAATGATTCAGGCTTCAATACTACCCGACATATAGAAATGAATGCGCCCCCAATACCCTAGACCGAACCCTTATGGCGGATTTAGGAAGCTTCTCGGTCTTCTAGAGATTTTGGCCACCCGAAGAACAGCCAGCTTAGCTGCGCCATTTCCGCGCGCGTAGCTGAAGCAGCTGCATGGCGAGTACTGGCTATTGAAATCACTTTAAAGCACACCGACGATGAGATATTCACACCAAATAAAGCACACCGACGATGAGATATTCACACCAAATGCTGGGGAATGTTTGGTGAAACTGCCGGTCCAGATTCCATGTGCACTCACATTATACACATACATGCATACCTGCATACAGACATACATTTTGGGCGTATACACAACTAGATGTCAATGGAAAACATTATGTTGTACATATATGTATATATAACTATACCTATATATTACGAGGAGCAACCACTACGTACAAGTTTGCCTATTAGCCGCCCCCAGGAGCAACCACCACGTACTAGTTTCGGAATAGAGAACAGCTAAAACCGGCAAGAGGTAGGTACCGGGGGGGGGGGTACCATATATATATATGTACACATGCATACATGGATGCCTGTACGTCTGCATGCACGACTGTGTATATTGACATACATGCAAACCGCTACTCCCTCAACCCTTGAACCCTAAACCTTCGGGCACTTGCATATGTGTCTTCGAGCGCTGGGAAGGGCAGCTTGAGCCAGGGCCCTGGAGCTACACGAGAGTCTGTCACCCTGCTCTTTAGGTTTTAGGGTTTAGGGTTTACCGTAACCACAAATAACCCACCTTTGCTTTGCAAGGACGTATGTGGGGAAATCACAACATGGAGTTCTAAAAATGTTTGTTTTCCGCGAGTGAAGGTAGGGCTTTGGGGAGTTTATAGGGGCGACTACATGAACTCTACGGACAGTTTCCTTATCACGTATCGTAGCACTTTCTCTCATCCTCGCTGCCCGCAGCAGTGGCCAAACGATTTAGCATCTTCGTACATAGGCACGAGGTTTCGAACGAACCGAAAGGTACCCCTGAAGCTAAGCGTCGAGGGAGTTTAGGGCATTAGAGTGTAGGGTTGGGGACCGCCTAAATCTAGGGTTTAAGGATTGAGGTCGGATGTGTACTCGTAAGCCAGACACAGACGACTTGGCAAGTGGGCTATGACTCCGAGTCCTAACAGCTCGCAAGCAGCTTAGCCAGAATCAGGCCCACAAACCCTCGACACTAAATCCTTGACACTGAACCCACGGAACAACACTTCAACACGACAGAGGCCCGGTCACCTGCACAGTGAGTGATGGCGAGATGTAACCCAGACATAAGCTATAGTGCAGTGACGCACTTTTATGGTCAACTGGATCTTCTTGGGTTCAACTCACCCTACAAGCCCCAAGCTGCGGTGGCCCAGGCCTCACATCCAGCTCTTGCAGCTTCTGCAATCGGCCAAGCTCTTGAGGAAGGGCCTCGGGATGTCCGGGCGGAGCTTTCGGCACGCATAGTAAGCACAGCGCTCGCAGGGGCAGAAGACAGCTGTGGCCCCGCCTCAGGCGAAAGGCTGCAGTACGCAAATTGTATACGGCGGTTTAGGGTTTAGGAGTTTAGGGGTTATAGGGTTTAGGGTTATACGTTCGGAAAGTTTCGGGTGTCTCTGGATAAATTTTGGCTACCTGGCCGGAGCTCTGCAAACCATCTGTACCCAAAGCTTCAGGTCTTTGAGTTTTGGACAGCAAAATATATGGGCTAGAATTTGGGCTAGTGTATGATAGTTGCACTTGGCCCATTAGGGCTAAACCGCCTAAACCCGAAACACCCTAACGGGAATACTCCCTAAGCCCTGAACCCTACGCCCTAAACCCCAAAACCTAAACCCCAAACCCTAAACTAAACCCTATCCAGAAAAATACTACCAGCACTACTACTGCTACTACTGCTACTACTACTACTACTACTACTACTGGTACTACTACTACTACTACTACTACTACCTACTACTACTACTACTACTTCTGCTCTCCCTCAAGTCCACATTTCGAAGAGCCCGAGCTTTTGCCTCGCAGCCCGGAGTCAGGCCGAAATCCGATACCCGCCCAAGAAAACCCTCAGCTGGAAATCCGGAAGTCTACTTGGAGGTTCATGGGTAGTTATAAGTAGGGTTATAAGTCCCCTTATAGGAGTTATAATTCTAGTTACCCTACTTATAACTCCACTTATAACTACCCATGAACCTCCAAGTAGTACACCTCCTTAGGGCTGTGGGTTAAGGGTTTTGGGATGTACTTAGACCCCCCCCCCTACTACCCTCTAATATACGCTGAATACCCACTTTTTTGGACCATGAGGGCTCCATTCAAGGGCAATTGGGGGGTCCTGGTACGGGTTTAGGGTTTTGGTTAAGGGCTCAGGGCTTGTGTTTAGGGTCAAAGGTTTGGGCCTCACTTCTCTGCATGGGGTCCTGGGGTATATCCTACTGCCTCAGTTGTATTATAGCCCCCTACCAAACTATGTAGTTAGAGTGTAAGTTTTAATTTAACTCCATAGCTAGGCACGGACTGACTTTAATATAATTAAGGTTGTTATCAGAATCCTCAACCCGTAAAACCTGAAACCTAAACCCCTAAACCCTACATCCTAAACCCTAAACACATCCCTCAACCCTATCCTAAACTCCCACACCCTAACCTGAACCCTCCTTCAACCCTAAACCCACTCAACCCCTGAACCCTAAACCCTAAACTCCTAAACCCTACATCCCCAAACCCTAAACTCCTAAACCCCGCAACGCGGGAGATCCGAGGCTGGGGCTGTGAGGCAATTCCCAAAAGCCCGGAGCACTTCCAGTCCTCCGCTGCTTGTCCAGGGTGCTAGGTTTTTTTTTTGAGGGCCTTTTCTGTCGAACAAGCTCCAAAGCCCTATTCGGGCAGGCTACGGTTCGCTAGGTTTAGGGTTTAGGGTTTATAGGGCGGCTTAGGGTTCGAGTTGCAGGTTTAGGGCTTATAAGGCCTAGGGATTTATAGGGCTCAGGGTTGTAGCCCAGGGTTTGGGTTTGCAGGTTGAGGATTGATACGGTTGATGGACAAAATCCTGCATGACCCTAAGGACCCTAAACTATGGGAATTATGGTATATTCCTTAAAATGGGTAATGCAGGATTTTCTCCATCAACAGTAGGGCTTTGGGTATATGACTGTAGGTTTGTGGGCCCCCACACCAAAATCTGGAAACTCAAAACAGCATCCTTCTTCTACACCCTCAACCCCCACAAGCCTGAACCCTAGAACCTAAAACTCTGCAAGGTACCTAAACCCTAAACCCTAAGCCCTAATGGCCCTAATCTTTGAAGGGCTTTGTCGCCGGGTTTGCATAGAGATGCGGGGATGGAGCGGACTGCAGAGTGCAAAGGTTTCGGGTGCTGGGGGGTCCAGGCTTTATTGTTGAGGATCTGGGGGTACTATATTAGGGCCCCCTATTATCGGAAACTCCCACATCGTGAGCGACTGAGGCTCCTCCTAGCTACAGGGAGTCAAGCTTTACAAGAACGATTTAAATGTTGACGTATACCTGCGCTCTCGAGTCTGGTCAGACAGGATTTCCGATCCAATCAGAACCCTAAACCCTAAACCAGAACAATATGTTTGAACCCTGAACCCTATAAGCCCTTCGCGATAACGACGAGACAAAGTCACGAGTCGCTGGGCTGTGAAATCAGCTTCATATACCCGCGATCTTTACGAATCTACGTAAGACCGCACGGTAGAGCGACTTGCAGGTAGTTTCCCAGTGCCCCCACTTTGTGCAAAGCGCTGGGGCAGGCCCTGTGGTGGACGCAAATTAGAATCATTAAAAAGCGCATCCAGGTCCGAATCAGGGCCACCATCCCGACCGCCGTGGAACACCTGCTCGCTCTGCCCGGCGTTGGAGTGCTTCGTGCCCAAGCGCTCCAGGGCTGGGGGGGAAGAAAACAGGTTAAGAACCTACACCCTAAACCTGAACCCTATGACAGAAACAAGTTTTAGTGTCCTTAAGGGGTAGCTACGAGGGTTCAGGGTTTTGACGGATTGTTCCCTTGCCTGCGTCTCGTTCGAGCAATCGCGAGAGCTTGTTTCTCTAAGCCGCAAAACCCTAAACCCCAGGTTGAAAGCCTTTGATCTTGTCAAAGGTTGGAAACAGTATCCTGAGCCAACGAAAGATGAGCCTCACACCCTGCTGGAGCACAGTTACTCACTTCTCGTGACTACAGTGCTACAGAAACCCCGGTTACATCCAACTCAGCGGCCGCGATAGTTAGAAACAGGTTTATGCTACAATACAGCATCTTCATCATCATTATAATCATGATTGCTGAACTTGGCACTATATGGACAAGCTATTTTAATACCAGAACCCTGTGCAAACTAACTATTCAGACCAGGGCGTACAGAACCTAAAATCCCAGTCTGCGCCACCGCGTTCTCGGCACCAGACGGCTTAGGCGAGTGATCGCAGATGGCAGCAAGCTCAGTTGATTCTGCGACACCTCGGGCAGTCTTTCGTCCTTTAGCTGAAGCTCCCATGGACACAAACATACTACGAGCGAAACTCTTGGGCTTTGGCATATATATAAATATATACATATATATATATATATATACATATCCGTCTGTCCGTCTGCCTGCCTGCCTCTCTGTATGTATGTATGCATGCATGCGCATAAGCATAATCAGATGAGACAGGGCTTTAAGTTTTAAGCTTAGCTGTATTACTGTGATTACTGTTATTCTTGATATTTCGTAAAGCTCGGTACAACCAGGAGCAGCGGCAACCACAGGGTCAACAACAACAACAGCAAAAACACTCAGAGGACTTCAATTGGGATGCTTCAAGAATGCCAGGGTTACACTGCATTCAGTTCCAATTTGAGGGATTTCGCACTGCAGAATTTCAGGATCGACGGCTTGGCCAATTCCAGCTTTCCATACACCCTAAACCCTAAGCCCCCGGAAAGATCGCTTGTTTCAGGTCCCTGCTAGCTCCCCGAAGCTCCAGAGATCCTCTTGTCCATGTAGTCGGCCTACTATTTAGGGTGTAGGGTTCTCCTTCGAAGCGAAGATCTCGTCAGGCAGCCGCAATCAGAAGGCCTTGGCCAGTTCGGCGGCATCCACACGAATCGCAGACAAGTGTCCTGATGCAAAGGCTTGAGGCCGTCGAGACACATGCCGAAGGAGCAACTGTGGCCCAGCTCTCCGATTCAAGTTGTCCCTCGCTTGCTGGGCTGTTTGTTGTCGACCTTCTCTTCGATTTTTCCATTGCGGATCGCATCACCAAAGTCCTCGTGGTAGGCTTTCGATGTGGAGTTCTTCCGATGGAGCTGCTCCGGGGTCAAGGTGTCCTTGTTCTGCTATATTAATTATGATTTTCCAGCATTGCATTGATTCACGGCTGCTTGAGCAAACCTGAAACCCCAACTGTAAGCCTTGTAGTGCTCAGGGTTTAGGGTCGGTGTCTTCAAGAAAATCCTACGAGCAACACATTACAACATCGCACCATGCTTATACTGTACTGCTTCTATGCTGTATCGCTTCATGCTATAGCCCTAATGATGTTACTAGGGTTGAGGGGTATTGTTTTAGTATAAGCTATTGAGGAACCCTAAGGTACGGTCCCTGCGTCTGGTTTAGAGGGGTAGTTCCACTATCTCTAAGCCGTCCTCCGCTTTGAAACTCGAGACTGTGCTCAAAGGATCAGGGGACTCAGTAAGTAGGATCATAAACACCGTTTAATTGGGGCTATACCCAATCATAACTATGGCTCCCTAACTTATAACTCGGCCTACTTACTAAGTCCCCTGATCTGTGTAAGTAGCCCGCGACCCCAAACCAAACCCTAAATCTTAAACCTTGAACTCTGAAGCCAATGCCAAAGCCTATGCCGAAATGCTCCAACAAAAGCGCGGCTGGGCTTTCGACGTCCAGCCTCAAGGCATCCAGGGCTTTAGGGATTAGCTTTAGGGTTGAGCATTCAGGGTTGAGGGCCGCCGGCTTTTCAGTTCGGGGTTTGGGTATATATTCCAGGTTCGAGGTTTAAGGCGTCAGGCTGGGATTTGGGTGTGGGGCTGCTATGTCCAAAGAACCCCCGGCAAGTAAGTCCTATACCATAATCAAACAACCCACTCTAAGGACTCAGGGAACCGGCCTTAAACGCCAAACTCAAAGGGGTTTGGAGTTTATCTGTGTCGTTGTGTTGCTTTTGGGCTCCCGGCTGATTTGGAGTTCCGCACCAAAAACTGATCGTTATCACCCAGGAAGAGGTTTACGGCTTCAGAACAACTTTTTGCCGGTGGTCCACTGTCCACAAGTGATGCGATGACACCGCCTCGAGGCCCGTGCACAGGCACTCCCAGAAATTTTCCTCATCTTCCTCTAAAGGGCTCCTGAAAGCCTCTATAGGGTTTCAGGGTTTTAAAAGCCTCTATAGTGAACCCCAGAAAGTTGGAACATCGATTTAGGATGATTCATGCTGGGATTCCCTTTGCTTTAGTTTAAGCATGATGCTAATGATGTTCCAACTTTCTAGCTTCTACTGTATAGGGTTTCCTTCGCGGCGCTCGCAGATTTGCCAAGCTGTCTTACCCTTGGGGTGGTGTGCGGTCTGCCACTGCATGTTGTTTGACACAAGAATATAGGCAACTATTACGGCCCTTGTATTCACCCCTTACCCCTAAACCCCCTAACCCAAAACACTATTCTAATTACTAAGGCCCATTATCTGGGATCTAAGCAACCAGGGAGAAAAAAGTATGAACTTCTATTTCATAATGGTTCCTTTAAGAAAAAAGTATCAAAGTATGGTACGCCAAAGCCCAGATTCCAACTGTTGAGGCCCATGCTACTATAATTCTCGCAGTGGTGTTCGCCTTCTCAAGGCAGCAGAGCATCGGCCAACCTCTCCACCCTCTTCTCCGCCGCCTCCAGCCTGTCCTCTGCCTGGTGCCGGCGCCATTACCAGAGCCGCCAAAACCCCTGAATTCAGGAATACCTTAAATCATAATCTAGGATCCCTAATTCCTTAATTAAGGGGTTTTGGAGGCTCTGGGCTCTGGCAACTCCAGGTCCCACTTGTAGTCGGCATTCACTTCGGCGGCGACTCCAGCTATGGCGTCTGCGGCCATCCTCTGTGCGCTCAGGGGCCAGGTTTAGAAACTCCAGAATCTGCGCCGACATGAATCCTGCATCGAGCTAGCACCAAACCTGTGTATGAATCATTGAGGAAGGATGCAGCCCAACATGTAATACAGGATTTTGGGGCCCATTATACCATAATTATGAAAAATAAGGAATCCCAAGATAGTATAGGTACTGATTAGGCCCCTATATTACTTCACCACCACCTTGCATGTACGGAAAGTCCTCGAACGCCCCGCACGCACGCACAGAGCCACAAGGCTGTTAATAACCTTCAAGCCGCATTGTTCCTAAATCCCCAACCCCAAAACATGTCCTAAACCTTAAACACTAAACCCCCCTAGACCCTAAACCCCTATAATCCCTAAACCCCTGAACCCTGAACCCTAAGCCCTAAACCCCAAACCCTAAATCCTCGTCCCTAAACCTTAAACCCAGACAAGGATCCCTAAAGCCTAAGCCCTTCGTCCCTGAACCTTAAACCCAGACAAGGCAGGGCTTCCGGCTGCTGAAGCCGCCCGAGGCGGCCGAGCTCGGAGGGCAGTGCCGCGAAACGGTTCCGGGCCTCTACTTGGAGGTTCAGGGGTAGTTCTACGGGTTCCTTTAAGGGTCCCTTTAAAGGGATCTATGGGGATTCTATAAGGCTACAGGGTTTAAGGCCGACTTGGAGGTTCATGGGTAGTTATAAGTAGGGTAACCCTAGATATAGCTCTTATTAGGGGGCTTATAACTACCCATCTTGGATAGTTATAAGTAGGGTTATAAGTAGGGTAACTCTAAATATAGCTCTTATTCGGGGACTTATAACTACCCATGAACCTCCGTCCCCTAATAAGAGCTATATCTAGGGTTACCCTACTTATAACTACCCATGAACCTCCAAGTAGCTTCCCTAGTCTCAGGTTCCCTTTGCGGGTTTGCTTCGAGGATCTACAGGGGTTCTGTAGGGGGTGCTACAAAAGCTTTTGGGTTTAGGGTTTCTAGGTTTCGGGGCTCGGGGATCCTTCCTTTCAGATGATGGCTTTGTGAGGCTTCGGAAGTTTAGGGTACCAGGGTTCAGGCTTAGGGACTTTGCGACTTCGGTTGAGTGGTGTGGGGTTTTCGGCTTCAGATCTCTTGGGCTCGGAGGTCAGATGTTTAGTTTTTTTTTTTTTTGTGGGCCCCTTTTCTCACCTTAGGGTTTTGGGTAGAAACAAGAGGATTTTGGAGGCTTCAAATAGTTGAAGATGTTCGATGCTCTGTACTTGCTTTTGGTGGGAAGTATCAGTAGGGTTACGGAAGAACACGGGTACAATTTATCTCGGATGCTGAATGACCATCCAGCCACAAACTACAAATCCAAAGCCTTGCCATCCGAAATCCTGAACCTGAAGCATCCACCACTGCAAAATCTGACTTGAAACGTCCATGAACTGAAGGTCCACGATCATGAGGGCCCTGGTCATACTGCTGCTTCAGGCTGTTGCGGACTTGCACGCAAACACCCACTCCTTGCTGCAGTCTTTGGGCTTCAGACAAGGAATTCCGGAGCACGGCAATTGCGCAACGCTTCTTCCACATCTCTCGGGCTTGACGGTTGGAGCATACCGACACCACCGCTGCACAGGCATGTGTCACAAAACTGTTTTTAGAGACCCTTAAACCGAGAACCACACACCCTCAGAAAACCCTGCGACAAAAAGTGCTGCAATCCTACAGAGACTCGTTAACCCCGAACCGTAAACTCAGCCCCGAACTGCACTCTCTACACAACAACTGCCCAGCTGATGGAACCCATAGGACCCAGCTACCATTTGAGGGGGTTTCCGAAAATAAGGGGTACCTTATCTGGGGTCCTTAGAATGAGGATCCTACTATTTAGGGTACTATATTCGGGTCCCCTATTTTTGGAAACCCCCATGTGTAGCTGGTCAATTATTGGGTTATGGGTGTTTTTGAGGTATACAGGGTTCCTTATAAGGTTCCAATACGGCGTTCCAGAGTTCTACAAGGCTCAATCATAGGTTTTTCGTACCTGGGATATGGGTACTGCAAAAAGCTTGTGTATATATATATATATATATATATATACATAGAGAGAGAGAGAGAGAGAAAGAGGCTCTTATCAGATGTAAACTCACTCTAAAATCAAAAGCCTTTGAGAAACCTGAATAACAACGTCATACACACTTGCAAAACCCTTTAGAACCCTATGACACACCATGTCTTGTGCACCCTTCGACCCAAATAGAAACAGTATTTCAATAAGGCCTTGGAGCTTTACTATGCTTTACTAAAAAAGTATGAGAAACAACTCCTAAGAGCACTCCAGATATGGGCAACTAGGCTCCCATGGGGTCCGAAGAAAATGAAAACCATCGCAGCTTCCCAAAAGCACTAATGTAGGAACCTGATTAAGAAACCTTGGGCCTTTATTAGGGTTCCTTATACGAAGCCTACTTTTTTGGGATTATAGGCCCAGGGTTTCTTAATCAGGTTCCTAAATTAAACCCTTTAACCCATGGGCCCCAAATTAGTTCCTTTTAGGGATTACCTTATAGAATTCTAAATATGAACCCCCAAAAAGGAACTACTTTGGGGCCCGGCCCAAAGCCTTCAAGGCCCAAACCCTTCGCGTGCGGCCAGGGGACTAAGCTGAGCCTTGCCAGCTTCGAGAGCTTCGGCAGCTGCGGCCTGGGCCACAGATTGGCAACCAGCTTCCGGACGAATGTATTGCGAAAGTGCGCGATGAGGCAAGTGCCGTGTCTCTAGTCTTCGATGCGGTCTCACAACATGCGCTATGCCAGCGCACCTGGGGTTACTCTGCCGGCTGCTCAGCAAGGATAGCAGGGCATCTTGCATCCGATACCAGAATCTGCGTTCGAACACTAGCCTGCGTCCCGCCGCCAACCTCCGGAGCGAATGAAGATCTTGCGGTTGGCCAATGCAGAGGAACTGCCAAACCTTGTTCATGTCCTGGTACAGGCAGCGCCAGTGATGTCTGCAAGACCAGCGAAGTGCTCCGGCGAGTTACCCCACATGCCATCGTCAAGGTCCAGACGCAGATGCATGACGCCATCCTGGAAACCTTTTAGTGGTTGAGGGTTCAGGGGTTAAAGTTCAAGGTTTCATGAGGGTTTTGTAACGGCTTTTGGGGTTTGGGTTTAGGATGTAAATTACGGTGTTGCCGGGTGCAAGGTCGTTCAGCCGGTTGGTAATCAATGTATACAGTATAGGGAGTTTAGACTTGGGAATTGCCTTCTTCTGTTGGGGTTCCCAGGTTCAGGGCTCAGGGGTTACAATTGGGCCAACTCCCTTCGTTGCATTGAACATTTCATTGCCGTCATCTACCTAGGCCTAGGGCTTTAGAGTAAGCAATAACTGCTGCATAAACTTCAGAATGCATCCTCAATAGGGTTTAGGGTTTAGGGTCTTTCGGGTTAAAGAGGCCCTAATCCAGTGTTCAGGCTATCTTTCACTGCGAGCTTCACGGTGTATCTCGGGGTGAACTTTTTGTAGAGCTTCCAGGGTCTATGGTTTCAGGGCTCATTTCCGATGTGAGGCCTCAGAATCGCGAATTTGCGGGTTCGGAGATTACTGTGCAATCTTTCCTACAGGAACTCACAGACAGTACTATGGGTGCTTTCATATTTGGAATAAGCTGTTGGGGATTCATTATACTATACTCTAACTATATTGAGAATACCCTAGGGAATGTCTCAAGCCTTTGTGTAAAACAGACTCCTATAAGTCCGAAACCCCAGCCTACAGCGTACACTACTCGGTACCCTAAATCAGATATCGCAGAGCCAAATTCCAGAACCTGAAGCGGCTTGCGCTACTAGCATGTGCACAGCCCAGTATATCAACGTCCCTGACATTCCCTCGAGATGATAACCTGCTCAAAGAAACATGCCTTGTCTGACCACATGACGTTGCTGCAACACCAAGCCGAGGGCAAGTAGGCCAAAGCGTTGCCCGATAGATCCAACCTTGGTAGGAGAAGGGCTCATTCCAGGATTACTTGGAGGTTCATGGGTAGTTATAAATGGACCTATAATAGGAGTTCTAACTATAGTTACCCCACTTATAACTACCCATGAACCTCCAAGTAGGACTCAGCGACTTCGGGTTTAGGGCTTTGGTTTTATGCTCAGGGCCAGAGGCCATGCTTTGTAGGAAGTTCGGGCCAAGACTTGTAGTCTGTAGAACGCCGCTTCTGGAGTGCCTTCAGTACCTAGAGGCTCATACCCTACCCCTGTTTTGGGGGATACCTAGTTTTATGGTTAGGATTGGGATCTGTTATATAGAATATGAGGTACCTTAAAAAAGAGTAGGGTATGAGCCTCGAGGTAGTGTACTGTCATAGAGACCCCCCGAAATCAGAGCCAATAAATGAAATCCAAAAGTATGCCGAATCGGCACCGAGTATCACAAGAGCGTAAGCTCTAAGCACTGAACCCTAAACCCACTTCCTGACCTTAAACCCGAAACCCTCAAACCTAAACCCGAACCCTAGACCCTACACACCCTAAGCCGAAACCCTGAACCAAAAACCCAAAGCCCTAAATAATCAGCCCCCACCGCTGAACCCTAAACCCTAGGCCCTAACCACGGCACCCTAAACCCCAAACCCTAAACCCTGGACCTATACCCCTAGTATTGGAGCTTTATCATAACAGAGACATGAAAAGTAATTCCGAAGAGCACTACAGCCCAGAAACACATCAAAGCAAGGCTTTTTCTGGGCTTGCCGGCTCCTCAAGTTTCCGAAGCTCGCCGAACGCGGCAGGGAGGAACTCGATCCTGTGTCCCGGAAGAATGAGAGTTTAGGGTTTCGGGTAGGGATCAGGGGGCTAAGTAACTTGAAGGGATCCTTACATGGGGTCCTTGGTGGACTTGGTAGCTTAACAGGTTCCTTAAAGGGTTGCTTAGGGGACTTAGGCCTAATAAGTCTAGTAGGTAAGTTTATCGGTGCTTTGATTTGGGATCTAAGGGGGTTTTGGGGTTTAGGTAGTAAGATACAGGGTCCCGTAAGGGTCCTATCAGTGATCTATAACGGCTTACGGGGATTACTCAATAGGTCAGGGGACTTAGTAAGAGTACGGTTAGAAGTTATAAGTGTGTGAATTGGAGATCTAACCCTGTTCGGGTGTTTAGGGTTTAGGGGTTAAGGGTTTAAGGTTTAGGGTTTAGGGTGTAGCAATAAGATAAAGGGCTCCGTAATGGGTTGCCCAGAGGCTCCAAATACCCAAATAGTAGGGTTTTAGGTTCCAAAACCCATACTCTGAATGGTTTTTGGACCTTGAAACCCTACTATTTGGGTACTTGGACCCTTAGGGTTGTACAAAGGATCTACAAGGTTTGCCGGGCTTACCCCAAGTGTTGAGGGATTGTTGCTACAAGGCCTTCTAGAGCCCTATAAAACCACCAAAAAGCTCGGCCCACGCTCACAGTTCAGAAGCCCCCAAAACCCCCAACCCTAAACGTTAAACATTAAACTCCAAGCCATGAGCCCTGATAAATGCTAGGTTCACCAGTAGCCCCTCAGTAAAAAGGGTACCTTTTTTCCTACTATTTGGTTTTAATAATGGAGAAGGGTACTGCTGGGGAACCTAAACCTAGTAAATGTACAAACTTATCCATCCGTTAGTCGTCAACCCAACATTCGAAGCCCGAAGCCTCACCGCCATATTAATATGACTGCGCTGCAGAAAGAACCCTCCCTAAACCCCAAGCGCTTCAAACAACAAGCTGCAAGGCTTAGGATGTCAGCTTCAACCCTAAGCCCTGATTAGCGCGCATGTGAAATGGCCAGCAGAATGAGTACTGACATACCATGACACCAGGGTTCTATAAGGGTTCTACCAGGGTTCCTTAAGGGTTCTATCCCCTTGGTGGTCCCCACATAGTTATATAGTTATAGAAGACTACCCCCCATAGCCTTGATGATCTTGATGCTTGGAATCGGGTTTGGGCGTGTCACAAATCGTGACTGCAGAGGGACCATCTGGGAATGCTGCTACTAATTATTCCGGTTTAAGGTTTAGGGTTTAGGGACACTGTCTTCCGTATCGCTCAGCAGCTGATCTTGTCTCACAAGTAATGCCTCTATACCTCCATTGGGGGGCTTGAACCTGAGGAGGACTTTCTGTGAGAGAACTGACTCAGCTCTTCTCTGTTGAGGTTATGCTGCCTACTAGCTTGCCAACAGGGTTTAGGGTTTAGGGTATCTGGCATAAAATCCTCGTCGCGGATCGCTTTGAGAACTTCCTCCAAGTCCAAGGCCCGCGCAGCGGGAATAAGGACGTTACGGCTGTAGGTCTCCGTACTACGGGCGCTGTCGTGCACGTGATGTGCCAGAAGCCTGCGAAGGTCGAGCACCACGCCTGCCAGCGAAGCCCATGTCAGGAATGTGGCTTTAAGGCTGTGGCTGGAAAGGCGACTCGCGTCAGTGGCGCCTGCGGCTGTGAGCGCACTGCGCAGCCATTCCGTGATCTCGTGTGAGTTCATCGGGCGGTCCGCCATGTCTCCAACCTTAATTTAGAGAGCCTTTGCCTCAATAACGTATACTTGGAGGTTCATGGGTAGTTATAAGTGGGGTTATAAGTAGGGCAACTAGACTTATAGCTGCTATTATAGGGGACTTATGACCCCACTTATAACTACCCATGAACCTCCAAGCACCCCCCAAAATAGGAGGCCATTACTTGCGGATCCCAAAGCAATATGCCGGAACTGAAAGCTATGGCCGACAGAGTCTGCCAACATCGGGGCGGGCGATCCCACACTAACCAAGAGACAACATTAGGGCCTCAGGGCATGCCCAGAGAGCCCAATATCCATGAATAAAGGAATATATAATATAGCTTGAATCATCATATGAAGCCCGTCAAAGTTTAAGGTATATTGCTTAATTAAGGGATGTTGGGCTCTCTTGGTTGAGGTCGTCCACCCTCATAATGGTTATACAAATTGTAGTTGCCGTAATCGTTACCCTACCTAAAACTCCACTTATAACTATCCATGAACCTCCAAGTAGGGCATTGGGGTCTTCAAGTCAGTCTTCCAGTGCCTGTTGTTGGACAAGTTCAGATCCTGCAGCTGCCGCAACTGACCTTGCTTAAGATCTTTCTTGGGTGTAAGCGAACTCTTATACACACCAAAGCCCTGAACCCTAAACGCCTAAGATGGGCTTCAAAGCTTTAAGCCATAGAAGCCCAGAGTTCCGAGACAGGGCCGCAGAACCTCAGACGAACTAAAGCTTCACTGTCCCTGCTGAGCCCTTAGCCTGACAAGAGCCTCCACTGCAACAGGCTTGAGGCTTCGGGTTTACCAGAACCCCCCCCCCCCCAAATTCAGGTTAGTGGAGCCCGAGCCCTTATGGCCTGAATATGTTGGTATGAAGGGAGAACAGAGGGTAGTGGGGTCTAGTTCAGGAAAAGAGTCTCAAGCAGGTGACCCCTAAGTGGAAGTTTCCACAAATAGGGGACCCCAAGATAGTACCCTGAAATACTAGGATCCTTATTGGAAGGACCCCAAAATAAGGCACCCCGGATTTTCGGAAACTCCCAAGTGGGGTTAGGATTTAGTCTAGGGTCTTTGGTCTTTGGTGCAACTGTACTTGCAGATGGTTCCATGTTTGTGATCAAGTCAAGTAGATATGCTGCAAAGACCTGAACAAGAATCACAACAGACCAAAACTGCTTCCAGGTATAGGCAAAGCACATATGTCGAATATTTCTTTGGGGGGGTATCAAGACTTAGATGAGAAACTATGCTTTCAGTGTCTACTCAAAGAGGGCACAAAACGACCCTAAACCCTGAACCGCTTCAAAGGGATAGTGATAACCCGCGAGCTCAACGCAAGCCCTAAAACCGGAGGCTCTTCAGCCCGAAAGCATTGAACAAGCACGAACCTGAAACCCTGACAGCCCGAAACCCTTGAGCCCCAGAGCGCCGAATCCCAACGTCTCGACTAAATCCGGCCTTGTTTTTGCGGCTTAGGGTAACTCCAGTGCATGAGAATATAATGTAAAGACATTATGTTGCATATGATGTAGAGGCAATAGGGTTTAGGCTTTAGCGTAACTTAAGGTCACCTAGGGTTTAGGATTTAGGGGTTTAGGGTTTAGGGTTCGTAAGATTTTTGTAAGACTCTAGCAAAACTCAAACCCCTGAACCCCTACCTGAAGCCTCAGACCCTGAACCCTCGGACTCTAACAAAAAACAACAGCCCTGCAATCCTCAACCCCAGAACACCAAAACTCCGAAATCTTAAGCCCTGCAAGCGGGTTCCGAGTCAAAACAACCCCTGGTCGTGAACCCGCTGGGTAAATCCTGAACCGGAACCCTATAAACCCCTAAACCTTACCTAAACCCCCGAAAGTAAATAAAATAATGGCCCGAAACGTTTAAAAGGCTGTTATTCTACATACTTTGTGGGTCCAGGCAAGCCCCAAAACCCCAAAAAAAACCCAGAAGTCTTAAACCCTGCACCTGAGACCGGATCCCCAGAGGCCCCCGCCGAAGCTGTCCGGCAAGAAGCTGAGGTGATTCTCACAGAGGCTCAGGCCTGCGCCAGCTCGCGAGCTGAGGGCTTCGCGGCTGAAGTTAGGGGCTTGAACGATTGAGGGTTTGAGAAGTTTAGGGTCCAAAGGTTTTCAGGGTTTAAAGGGTTTTAGGGTTTAGGGATGCTTAGGGTGTAAAGGGTTTGGAGGTTAGAGCGCTGGGGATCTGAAGCTACACTGAGGTGGCTTCTATGAACCCCACACTCCTAAAGCCTAAAACCCTAAACTCCTAAACACCTATATACCCTAAACCCTATAAACCCGTAAACCCCTAAACTGCTAACCCTAAACCCTAAACCCCTAAGTCCCCAAACTCTAAAGCCACTAATTAAATCCCCTAAACCCCTTAAGCCCCAAACCCCTAAACCCCTACCTTAACCCGGAACAACCTACCTTTTTAAGGACTTACATAAGGTCAGGGTTAAGGTAAACCCTAAGCCCGTAAACCCCTGAAACCCTAAACCCAACCTAAAGATGTAGCGCCTTGCAGCGCCTCGAGCAACCCGAAGCTCTCGGGTAAAGCCGTCAAGCCTGGCATGCAGCTGGCAAGGAAGGGCCCCTTTAAGGGTTCTAGAAGGGTTCCTTTAAGGATTCTATAGGGGGTTAGGGTCTAGGATTTTAGGGTTTAGGGTTTAAGGGTTTTTGTTTTGTAGGGGTTTAGGTTTTAGAGCTTACCCATCGTAGTTCCTTTTTGGGATTACAGGATTCTAAATATGAACTCCAAAAAGGAACTACTATGGGGCCTATGGGTAGGGTTATAGGGTTAGAGCTACGGGTTTCGGGTTCAGTGGTTTAGGGTTTAGGGTTCAGTGGTTGGCCCAGGGGATTTATAGTTAGGGTAGTGGAAGGGTTCGGGGCTTATGGGGCTTCTAGAGTTTATACGGTTTGTAGGGCTTCAGGTTTATATGCTTTAGGGCTTATGGGGCTTAGGGGCTTTTTATAGAATGTAGAGTTTTAGAGCTTGCACGGCTTAGTGCTTGGGGCTTATAGGGTTTAAGGTTTACAGGGTTTAGGGTTTGTAGGGTTTAGGACCTAGGGTGGTTTATAGCTTACTGGATTTAGGGCTTGTTTGGTCTGGGTTTTGTCGGGTCTATGCTATTCGGAGCTTAAAAAGGCTTTGGTAAAGGGCTTCTGGGGTGTAGGGGGGTTTAGTATATCGGGCCTTTTGCTTGTGTGGTTTGAGCTTATAACATAGATTAACATGGGGCTTAGGGTTGTACAGCAGGGTTTTGGGTTTAGGTCTGTGCTTCAGCATTAACATTTTTTGATGGTTTTGGAATTTAGTGTTGTTTGGAGTGGGGTCTTCCAGGATTTGTCGGTTAAAGTTTTTGCTTTGGGGTTTAGAGCTTTAGAGTTTAACGGCCCTGAAAAAACCTAAGCCCCAAAAGCCTGCAACCCTAAATACCTAAACCCCAAAGCCCTGAAGCCCAAGTAAGGTACTATTGAAAATTCACCGCCTTTTGAACCCTTAGCCCTTCACGGAACCCCTAAACCCTAAACCCCTAAAACCCCTAAACCCCAAACCCCTAAACCCCAAACCCCTAAACCCCCTAAACCCCTAAAACCCCCTAAACCCCAAACCCCTAAACCCTAAACCCCTAAACCCTAAACCCTACACGGAACCCCACACTTTCTACGAACCCTTACAGACAGCAAGCCTCAAAAGCAACACCTGCGAGGCTCCTGCAAAGAAAAATGGAAGGAACCCGGTTTAGGGTTTAGGGTTTTAGGTTTTAGGGTTTAGGGTTTTAGGGTTTAGGGTTTAGGGGATCCCTTAAGGGAACCCTTCGACCCAGCAAGAGAAGCGCAAGAAGGTGGCAGAAAGTGCACCTTCGCCTCTGAGGTCGAGAATCGCAAAGTCTGCCAAGTCCTGGGAATGCTTGATTAATTTAGGGCTTATCGGGTTCAGGCTTTCGGGGCTTTATGATAAGTCTCAGGGTAAGGGCTTTATGATAAGTCTCAGGGTAAGGGCTTTATGATAAGTCTCAGGGTAAGGGCTTTATATGATAAGTCTCAGGGTTTAGGGCGTGTCAGAAGTGACACGGCTCCGGCCCTAGGGCGTCCCGGCCAACCCTGTAGCCTAATCCGCACACCCTAGCCGCGCTCTCGCATCGGAGTTAGGGTTTAGCGTTTAGGGGTTAGGGCTTAGGCGTGCTATGCGCAACCGCCCCGGCCGCGACCTATGCGACCTGCCTGCAATCGTGCAGCCCCTTCAGCTTCCCCCACCCAGTCGCCAAGTCCCGCAAGTATCCTTTTTGATCCAACTATGCCCTAAAGCTGAGGAGGTTCGTGATGTGGAGGGGTTTATAGGGCCCTGCTGATGTAAGGCTTTGAGTCTTTGAGGATCGACTCAGTGAATGGCGTTAGCGCTTTCTGGTCAATGCTGCGAAGATGTCCAGAACTCCACACCCTAATGTAGGGGCCTTAATAATTAGAACAGGGTTTGGGGGTATATTATACTACAAGTATAATAGTAATAATAATAAAGAGCCCCCAAAATAGTATAGGCAATTATTAAGGCACCTATAGTATAGCGAATGCCTCGCGAGCCCGAATACCAGGTCATGGAAGTGAAGTGGGCAAGACTAGTCATGAAAACAGGTCCCATTCTCAGCCTAGTGACTCAGTGCTAGTAAATGGCCTGTTGACTTGCCGTGGGGACCAAATATGTCTTCTAAGTAGGCGCCAGTAAATCCCTACGTGGTACATGAACCTTGCACCCTTTTTGAGGATTCATTTCGTCCTTAAGGTCTTGGGAACACGCACACCACTTCCCGGATTTCCCAACGTCCAGTCTCGTATACAGTCTAGCGCCCGGGGCGTGGTGATTAAGCCACGGGATTATACGGTCTCCTCGAAAGTGTCGGCGCCGGCTGCTTCTGCCAAAACGCTCTCCTCGGCATCTGCACATGTTCTCTGCTTCGAGGACTTGTGATCATCAGATACTATTGGGACCTTTAACTTCATCACACTCTAATTATCGCTAAGGGGACAGTAGTGCTGGAAACTCATTCCGTACTACCAGGGCACCTGAATGTCCGCTACTATAGGTGCCTTAATAATTAGAATAGGGCTTTGGGGCCCATTATACTATACTTATAATAAGGAACCTCAAAAATCATGTAGGTAACAATGTAGAGCCCTATATTACTCTTGATGAAATCCCAGGCAAGATGCGTGGTCTCTAACCAGGCTTTCTTTATGATCGCTAGAACCCACGGCTCCATCCTCTTTAGAATGAGTTTCAGGGTGTGGGGAATAATATGGCTTTAGGGTTTTCGGGTTTCAGGCTTCAGGGCGTAAGAACTGTAACTTGAGGCGGACTGACTCTTTCTGGGTTTTTGAAACATGCGGACAGGTTTCAACGATCCTTGGCACCATATTACCAAACCCATGCAGCGCAATGCGTAGTCAGGGTTCTAGGGCTTCTAGGGTTTTTTGTTTTAGAACTGAAGGCCTTCGGGTACTGCGTTTGAGCGTACCAGTATTTTGCCACAGTTGACCAGGAAGTATGCCAATAGCTTGGGAGGAGGGTAGGCTGTCTTAAGCCTCACATACATCAGGATCCTGCACCCAAAACCCTAAACCCAACACCTCCTAAACCTCAAAACGATGACCTCCCAATTTTTATATCCAGACCCTTATACGGCCACCAGCGTCCAGGTTGCTAAAGAAGCGAGTCGCCAGCAACAAATCAGTGTCCTGATCTCCAACCAATTGCTTGCTGTCCCTGGGAGATTCTGATGCTCACCGGCAAAAGCTTCTGACCGATCGTCTCTTTCACGGGCACGTCAAATTCAAGGAGTCGGAGCCACTTTTGCTGTTCGGCATGCCGAACTGACACCCGCAACAGGAGTTGAACTTCTCGAGCAGCTGGTCCCCAGCAGTCTCGCATCCTTTGTCGAAGGTCAGTCGCAGCAAAACTTCAGCGCATTGATCCTGAGGCAACTTGCTTGCGTAAGTGCATGTACGCAAGCAATGCGTACCCTGCACGCTGCCCAGGCGGTGATGGCTTTCTCCGGTTTTACGGCCTTCTGGTGTCGAGAGTTCCGGACCCTATAAACACAAATAGTGGCACCAAAGCCGAAGCTGAATGGCAGGATCCTCTTTGTAAGGACCCTGCATCTGCACTACTCACAGAACGAGTGCATGTACATGAGGGGCAGAGTACGGCCTTGCTGAGGGACTGTTTTCCGTAGTCTATTGAAACCCTACTCGGAAATTCTAGGCCAGAATGCCTTGGGTTTATGGTTTGGGGTTTAGGGTGTAGGGTTTAGGAAGTCTTTGGCCCTGAACTCTGATAAACCCCTTGACCCTACGACCGCCTGGCAGCTTTGGGTCGTGCCCACGCCATGATGGAATTTGACATGCAAGGGTGTAGGGTTTAGGGTTTGGGGTTTAGGGGTTTAGGCTTGTCTCCAACGATCTCCTCGGGGTCGAGAGGCATCATTCGGTGCTTCACATAACCTAATCTCTAAACATTTTTCTGCCCTACTACTATAAAATCCTGACACCCGGACGAACCCGAGACCCCAAAACCTCAGCCCTCAACTTCAACCACCCCATAACCCCAAACCCTAAACCCTAACACCCCTCAACCCTAAACCCCTCAACCCTAAACCCGAAACCCTAAGCCCCCAAACCCCTAGACCCTTAACCCCTAAACCCCAACTGGTTTACTTCCAGGCCAAAATGCCAGCTCGAGGCAGCGCAACTCGACCTCCTGGAGTTTATCAGGACAGGGGCCTTAATAATTGGACTAGGGATCCTTTGAAGGTCTTATCTATACCTTAACCTACCAAACCCTACGTTTTTTGTAGGTTATTATTATAAACCCTAATATGGAATCTATAGGGACCCTACTTTTTTGTAGGTTTTGGTAGGTTAAGGTAAGGGCTACTATTAGGGCTATTATAAGGATTTAATATAGGAATTCGACCTCCTGGAGTGCCTAAGGGCTGTTGAGGCCTGGCAGGGATGTGGAACAGGGGAACTACAGGGTTAAGGTTACTTTAGGGTTTTGGGTTCTATAAGATACTTAAGGGTTTAGGGTTTTGGGTTCTAGAAGGTACTTTAAGGGTTTAGGGTTTTGGGTTCTATAAGGTACTTTAAGGGTTTAGGGTTTTGGGTTCTATAAGGTACTTTAAGGGTTGAGGGTTTAAAAGCCTTCTAGGTCTGTGAACTAAATGGGAACTCAAGGGTTCAGGGTTAGGACTCTTTAGGTTGCATATGAAGGCTATAAGGGCTTTCCTTAAACGTTTTTCTTAGAGGGTTTGGGTTTAGGACTTAGAGTAATTATAAGGTTTGGGGCTTGTGGCTCGGGGACATATTTTCGGGTTTTGGGGGTGTCGAGCAGCAGAGGTTTGAGCTGCTTGAGTTTTATACGGACCCGAAAGGACTGAACCCTAAACCCTAAAAAATCCAGGGTCTGACGGAGGTGAGGGTGTAGCGCATGAGGGGTTGGGCTGTTTGATTTCGGCCAGGGCTGTGGCGGCTGGGAGGTCGGAGTTGTTTAGGGCTTTAGGATGCTTTAGTGCAAGGAAATCATAATAAGGACCCTAAACCTTAAACCCCTAAACCCTAAACCGCTAAACCCTGAAACGAGACCTACAACTAAAAGTTGTCTAGGGTGAAGGCAGGGTTTACGGTCTCGGAGTGCCTGGCTCATGGCTTGCCTCTAGTCTCCATTGCTGTTCCTTTCTTGGAAGTAAACCAAACTGTAAAGAACTGGTATTACTGTAAAATATAGTATGATGTATAGTAAAGTTTAACCATGTCTAATAATATATGGTTGAACCAAGCAAGGAACCACCGTGAAGACGACGCAAAACAAGGGAGGATGCTGCCGACAAAATGTCGCGACCTGCATATCCAATTGCAGCAGCTGTGGCAGTCGACAGTGGCCATCAGGGTTAAAAAGATCAAACTCGGTTCGTCACGCATCATCCGAGTTGGATTTCTGTTGTCATCATCACGGTGGCCAGAGGAAAGTCAGGTTTAAGCCCAACCGCAGCCACCAGGACTCCAAACGTCGCACACCATGTCTCCAACCACTGCCCATATTGCGGTTTTGCAAACAACAAACTCCAAGCACAACATGCCATTGACGCACCCAACACAAGAGCCTGGCCACTTCGACAGAACAAAGACAGAAGAGCAGATACCGCGACCTGCATTGTGCAACTGTAGCAGTTATGGCAGACAACCATGGCCATCAGGGTTAAAAAGCTCAAACTCGGTTCGTCACGCATCATCCGAGTTGGATTTCTGTTGTCATCATCACGTGGCCAGAGGAAAGTCAGGTTCAAGCCCAAACGCAGCACGCGCACTCCATGTCTCCAACCACTGCCCATATTGCGAATTTGCAGACGCCAAACTCCAAGCACAGCATGCCATTGACGCACCCAACGCAAGAGCCTGGCCACTTCGACAGGACAACAACAGAAGAGTAGTTACCGCGACCTGCATTGTGCAACTGTAGCAGCTATGGCAGACAACCATGGCCGTCAGGGTTAAAAAGCTCAAACTCGGTTCGTCACGCATCATCCGAGTTGGATTTCTGTTGTCATCATCACGATGGACAGAGGAAAGTCATGTTCAAGCCCAAACGCAGCCACAAGGACTCCAAACGTCGCACTCCGTGTCTCCAACCACTGCCCATATTGCGATGTTACAAACAACAAACTCCAAGCACAGCATGCCATTGACGCACCCAACGCAAGAGCCTGGCCACTTCGACAGGACAACGACAGAAGAGTAGTTACCGCGACCTGCATTGCGCAACTGTAGCAGCTATGGCAGACAACCATGGCAATCAGGGTTAAAAAGCTCAAACTCGGTTCGTCACGCATCATCCGAGTTGGATTTCTGTTGTCATCATCACGGTGGCCAGAGGAAAGTCAGGTTCAAGCCCAAACACAGCCACAAGGACTCCAAACGTCGCACACCATGTCTCCAACCACGGCCCATATTGCGAATTTGCAGACGCCAAACTCCAAGCACAGCATGCCATTGACGCACCCAAAACAAGAGCCTGGACACTTCGACAGGACAACAACAGAAGAGTAGTTACCGCGACCTGCATTGTGCAACTGTAGCCGCTATGCCAGACAACCATGGCCGTCAGGGTTAAAAAGCTCAAACTCGGTTCGTCACGCATCATCCGAGTTGGATTTCTGTTGTCATCATCACGATGGCCAGAGGAAAGTCATGTTCAAGCCCAAACGCAGCCACCAGGACTCCAAACGTCGCACACCATGTCTCCAACCACTGCCCATACTGCAATTTTGCAGACGCCAAACTCCAAGCACAGCATGCCATTGACGCACCCAACACGATAGCCTGGACACTTTGACAGGACAACGACAGAAGAGTAGTTACCGCGACCTGCATTGTGCAACTGTAGCCGCTATGCCAGACAACCATGGCCGTCAGGGTTAAAAAGCTCAAACTCGGTTCGTCACGCATCATCCGAGTTGGATTTCTGTTGTCATCATCACGATGGCCAGAGGAAAGTCATGTTCAAGCCCAAACGCAGCCACCAGGACTCCAAACGTCGCACTCCATGTCTCCAACTACTGCCCATATTGCGCTTTTACAAACACCAAACTCCAAGCACAGCATGCCATTGACGCACCCAACGCAAGAGCCTGGCCACTTCGACAGGACAACGACAGAAGAGTAGTTACCGCGACCTGCATTGTGCAACTGTAGCAGCTATGGCAGACAACCATGGCCANCAACGCAAGAGCCTGGCCACTTCGACAGGACAACGACAGAAGAGTAGTTACCGCGACCTGCATTGTGCAACTGTAGCAGCTATGGCAGACAACCATGGCCATCAGGGTTAAAAAGCTCATACTCGGTTCGTCACGCATCATCCGAGTTGGATTTCTGTTGTCATCATCACGGTGGCCAGAGGAAAGTCATGTTCAAGCCCAAACACAGCCACAAGGACTCCAAACGTCGCACACCATGTCTCCAACCACTGCCCATATTGCGATTTTGCAGACGCCAAACTCCAAGCACAGCATGCCATTGACGCACCCAAAACAAGAGCCTGGACACTTCGACAGGACAACAACAGAAGAGTAGTTACTGCGACCTGCATTGCGCAACTGTAGCCGCTATGCCAGACAACCATGGCCGTCAGGGTTAAAAAGCTCATACTCGGTTCGTCACGCATCATCCGAGTTGGATTTCTGTTGTCATCATCACGGTGGCCAGAGGAAAGTCAGGTTCAAGCCCAAACGCAGCCACAAGGACTCCAAACGTCGCACTCCATGTCTCCAACCGCTGCCCAGATTGCGAGTTTACAAACACCAAACTCCAAGCACAGCACGCCATTGACGCGCCCAACACAAGCAGCTATAGTTATGGCCCATGGCCATCAGGGTTAAAAAGCTCAAACTCGGTTCGTCACGCAGCATCCGAGTTGGATTTCTGTTGTCATCATCACGGTGGCCAGAGGAAAGTCAGGTTCAAGCCCAAACGCACCACAAACACTCTAAACGCGCTCTCCATGTCTCCAACCACTGCCCATATTGCGATTTTACAAACAGGAAAATCGAGGCCCGCATGCCATTGACGCACCCAACGCAAGAGCCTGGCCACTTCGACAGGACAACGACAGAAGAGTAGTTACCGCGACCTGCATTGTGCAACTGTAGCAGCTATGGCAGACAACCATGGCCANCAACGCAAGAGCCTGGCCACTTCGACAGGACAACGACAGAAGAGTAGTTACCGCGACCTGCATTGTGCAACTGTAGCAGCTATGGCAGACAACCATGGCCATCAGGGTTAAAAAGCTCAAACTCGGTTCGTCACGCATCATCCGAGTTGGATTTCTAGTATGTTCATCACGATGGCCAGAACTCGCGACCATGCTTTTACTACCAAATGTTCTTCATTTCTGGCACGGACGCATAAGAACATTATCTCAAGGCCGGGGAGTTGCAACGAACACTGCTGCCGCAGATTTCAGCGAAGGTGACTATACCTATAGTCTCCATTGTAGTTCCTTTTTTTGGTTAACCAAAATCTCTATTATAGGATCCTAACCATAAAACTGGTTAACCAAAAAAAGGAACTACAATGGAGACTCTAGGTAGTTGTAGCAGGCCGGCCGAAACCCCCGACACGAAGCACATGCCATTGCAAACACAAGGTCTTCCACCATGTACCATGTCAAACCACCAACCGCCAGTACAACGGGTATGCACACTCACTAAACACTAAACCCTCAACCCGTATCACGGTGTTCCACAGCACCGTGGTCCGATTTTGGCAGCCAGACAGCGAGTAAGGGAGCCTTCAAAATGGCAAAAGGTTCCACTAAAGGGCTCCTATAAGGATCCCATAAAAGGGTCCTTTCAGGGTTCTGTAGGAAGTAAAACGATTACATTAGGGGTTTTCGGGGGTGTACTATATATACTACAATCATATGTGGACTGTAAGTCCCTTGCAAGCCATAATGCTCTAAGGGCTTCACAAGAGGGACGGGCTCCGGAAACGCGCAGTCGCGCCAATCGGTCATACCAATAGTTATATCATGACTAAGCTTCGAGCTTGCCCACCCTAAACCCTAAAGCCAACGCCAAACCCCAAACGGAAATACACTTTAAAGACGTCCCGTGTTCCTGATGAAGGGGTAAACTGAAGCTACAAGAAAGTGGGGATCTAACGGATGCATGTCACGAACCTAAGGCCTTATCCCGGAGACTAATTCAAACATGTTTGTCTTTTTTTTGGGAGGGGGAGGTACATTATCGAAAAAAGTGTGTGTGTGTATATATATATACATGTATGTACACACACATATATTATGCAAGGACCAGGAGGGGGGGTTCTACCACTTATTAAATATTCCGCTCCCTATAGGAAGCCTTGCATGCTAGCACAGCGAAGGCCAAGATTTCTATGCAGTTCGTCCTCGGGGCTGGGGTTTGGCGGCGCTTCCGGTGCAATCAGAAGCGGATATGCCATGACAGCCGACGGATGAAGTTGTAAAGGTCATAAGGGCTCAGTTTTCGAAGTGCTCGGGCTCACAGAAAAGGTAGGTAGCTTAAGTCCGAAAGGTCAAGGGCTGGAGGTGCTTCAGGCTTCAAGTCTTGACGCATTGATCTTCAGGGTGACTTGAAGTCAAAGCTAAAGCGTACTGGGTTTATGGAGTGTAAACCCTAAGCGGTTTCTGAGGTCCGGTTCATGGATTTGAACATTCAGGGCTTCCAACGCAAGGCTTTTGGCATGCCAGGCGAAACATCAGCAAGTCCCAGTTTGGGGCTTCGTAACAGCATACATACATACGTGCATACATACGTACACAGCCATGCATGCATTCATGCATACATACATACATACATGCATGCATACACCCATGCATACATGTATGTATATATATATATATATAGATGCGCAGACTTATAACATAGACATAGACGTAGGCATAGATGTACGCATGTATATATGCAGATACACACACATGTTTAAACATACATACATACATACATACATACATACATACATACATACATACATACATACATATATATATATATATACATACATATATGTATATATGTATGAATAGTCATACATAAAAATTAGAAATATACATATATATATAATTATATACACATACATACATATACATAATGCACTTATACATACACATGCACATACACATATACATGTACATATACATATACACATAAATACACCTACACATACACATGCATAACAGCCGCCATATACATACACATACATATTAACCAAACATACACATGTAAATAATACGGGTATACATATGCGTATTCATACACAGACATACATACATACGTACAAACATACCGACACACATACACACATACATACATACATACATACATACCCATCTACATCTACATACATATACATAAACATATACGTATACTCAAACATACACATATACATATATGCATACGTACATACTTACCTACCTACCTACACACATACATGCATACATGACAGACAGACGGACAGGCAAACATACGTATTATGTGTACAAATGTACATAGTATCGGGTCCTGTTTAGGATTCTCTCCAGCCAAGATCCTACACATGAACTGAGGTCGTAAGTAGCGTGCCTAGAACGGGAGATCAGACCTCAAAACACAGCTAGTCCAGATGTCAAGTGGGATGGCCGGAAGCTTGAAATCGTTTATGGATTTGAACCCCAGCTTCCATGCCCCGAAAGCAGCAATGCCCACCCATTCAAAACCCGAAACCCTTAACATCCCAGAAGCTTGTCCTCTGCAAGCACAAGATTCCACAGGGGATATTGCATATGGGTGAGAGGTGTTGTGAATTGGGTGTCTTCGTGTAAGGTGCCTCAATGTTTTGATGCTTTCTGAGAAGCATATCAACAGGACACCCTGTAGAACAACTTTGTTAGATGTCTCGTAGGCACAGGTGGAAGGATCCCAACACAGCCAAATGACGACCCTCATCCGTTTCTGGTCCTCTAAGGCAGTTTCGACAACAGCACAACACTGATATACGAAAGGGTACCACCTGCATAAGAACAACACTTACATACACCAAAGCTTGCGGGCCAAACCTGGACTTTCGGCTTACATAGGTGAAGGCCGTGATTAAATAGTACATCCTACCAGAATGAATCCCAGAAAGTTGGAAATGGATTCAGGATGCTTAGTGCTGGGATTGCCTATATTCAAGCCATACCTGATGGACATGATATATAATACCTATCCTAAACCCCTACACCCTAAACTCATGAGATGTTAAGGTTCCAACTTTCTGGCTTCTACGACAGGCCACAGAGCACCCTACTTAGAAGCTCCCCGCTGCATGCCTGCGCTTTTCTCTGGCAGCAAAGATCATGCCCCACCCAAAGGGACCATGTACCCAAATAGTTTAATAGTATATACTGTGGTGTGCCAAAGTACCTAGATAGGGACTACTTTTCAGGTCAAGGTATACGATATGTGAGTACAATGGCCCGTAGGGCCAAATGGCTAGAGTCTCTACGGGACAGCTGCCCAAGACCCCGGCGTTTTTTCAACATTAAAGGCGCAGGACGAATCGCCCGGAGCCATGTCCAGCAGATATGAGTAGCACCGCGTACACTCGAGCAGGGGACTGAGGGTTTAGGGTTTAGGGCTAAACCCCCAAACCCTAAACCCTAAATGTGATTATCCCTAAACCCTAAATCCCTAAATGTGATTATCCTTAAATCCTAAACCCTAAACCGGGCTCTAATTAAACGAGCGGTTGCAGCTGTGCTTGCTACTGGCCCTGTACTTGCAAAAAGCCGGCCCGAGCTTCGAAGTTAAAACCAAAACCCTAAAATGCTAAACTCCAAACTCTGAAGTACCCTAAACCTTAAACCCTAAACCATAAACCCTATAAGCCCCAAACCCTACAGCTCTAGGGTTTCTGGTTTTTCAGCTTTAGGCCCTAAAACCCAAAAAAAACATAAACCCTGCCCTCGGCATGTTACGAGCTTCGCTGATTGCAGTCGTTGCATGACATCCCGAAAATTTAGGCTTGCAGCTTTGGGCATGAATCTTGGATCCGGACTGGCGGTACAGGCAATGTAGAGTGATGGGGAGTTTGGCATATCGTCTAGACACGGCTAGATTCGGCTAGGTGGCAGGAATTCCAACCAGACTCCAATCCGGTTACCTGAGGAGCAGGGATATAGCCTTAACCCTGAAGACTCCGGGCGGAGCACAAATGGGCTCTGGCTCCTGCAGGTGAAACTGTGACAAAGCTGCGGGGCCCGGTTGCAAGCTGGTGAAGTTTCTTACAACCCCATAGAACCGTGAAAGGTGCCTTTGAAAGTTCTTGCCACCCCTGTAGAAGCCTTAAAAGAGACCTTGAAGGTTCTTGCCACCCCTCCAGAACCCTTCAAGGGGCCTTTGAAGGTTATTACAACCCCTATAGAACCCTTAAAGCCCATAGAATTGCCAGTTTAGGTCTGCGAAAGGCCACTCAAAACCGCAAATCTAAGACCCAAACCCCAAAATCTAAACCGAATGCTTCACGATTGGGTGTGTCTTAAGAACCTTGTCCAGAATCTGGGGGAACTAAAGGTTAGCCTGTAAGGGTTTGCAGGGGTTAAAGTACCACAAAAAGATAAACGATGCCTACTTCATGGCTAAGTCTGCTTTACAGCTACCTTAACCCGGAATAACCTACCTTTTTAAAGACGTATATAAGGAAATCATAATAAGGAACCCTAAAAAGTTAGGTTATTCAGGGTTAAGGTAGTGTTCGGCTCCTTCCAATTTGGAGCTAAGGGGCTTTCTGGTTTTGAAATAAATAGGCGTGGACTTAAAGTTCCTGGTTTTTCGGGTTATGGCTCTTGAGGGTTTACCTCAGGATCCACGAAGCTACGGTTTTCAGGGTTATACGCTAGAAATCATGAGGTTGTCACCTGCTATTGTGAGGGCGTGTACTTAAATGATGGTGATGGGGAAACTTAGTCGGACTCAGCTGGCCAGGGTATACAAGCATTCAAAAGTCTAAGCTAAGCCTGTCGTTGCCTTATATATATGTATATATGTTTGTATATATATATATATATGTACACAAATGTGTATATATATATATATATATATTTGTGTACATATATATATATACATATATTTGTGTACATATATATGCACATGTTCGTATTATGCCTTTAGTTTCGAGTGGACCCCTCAGTCCATAGGCCTTGAAGGCAACTCCACCTCAGGAAAATCGAAGAGCAAATGGAACGTTGCTTCTTGCCAGCCGTCCCGGAGCCTTGAAAACCGCAAGCAAGGGGCCCCACAAGTATCCTAGTCAAAACAGGTTAACCTTTGGTAATATAGTAAGAATATGAAAACCCAAAAAGGTTAAGGTTATGAATTATAAACCCTAAACTCTAAACCCTAAACCTACTCAGCTACTAAGATTATGTGGTGGTTTCATGCAAAAAGCAGCCACGGGTCCATATTACCTATAGTCTCCATTGTAGTTCCGTTTTTGGGTATAGGATCCTAACGATAACATTGGTCTAGCCAAAAGCGGGACTAGAATGAAGACTCTTGGTAGGCTCCGTCTTATTCTGTGAAGCTTCCCTGTACACCCAAGGAACTCCGACCCTAAACCCTCTAAAGCCAAAAAAGAGGTCCAAAACCCACACGCTCTCAACCCTACAGACTCCCCCCCAACCCTTCAGACTCCCTGAAATAACCGTCTAAGAGACCCCAAAAGAACCCTCCGAAGCCCTTAAAGAACCCTTTTAGAAACCAAGCCCACAGCCCTGACCGTAGATCCTGCCGTCAAACCAAGTTCCGGGACAACTGATCTTGCCTACGGCACAACTCTGCCCTCTCTCAGGGGTGACTCGCTTCCTGACCTTGTCGGTCAGCTACGGAGTTCGGGCCTTGTTAGGGTTCCTGAATCTCTGGAGGTAAGCTGTAGGGTTTAGGTTGAGGGTCTTGGTATTAAGGCTTCCGGAAGCTGAGGGGGATGAGCTGATCAAGCCGCTCGGGGTTCAGGGTTTAGGGCTAGTTGTGGGCACTGCGGCAGAAGAACGGTGAAGATGCCAAGGCAGAATAATCTAGAGGTCTGAACAATTCAAACAGGGTTTCGGGGTCCATTCCGGAGGCGAAATACGGGAGTTTCCAGCCTTATAGAGCCCTTTACAAGAACCCCTATAGTACCCTTATCGCAACCCTTTAAAGGACCCCAAAATACAGTACCCCTAATTTTCGGAAACTCCCACACGCTCCTGGAGCCTCACGATCTTTACGTAGACGCCCAAAGGTAGGTAACATAATGACCAAAACCCTATAATCGGCTATTATTCTACATACTCTTAGGGTCCGGGTAAGTCTCGGCATCGAAGTGAACATCGATTCTGGCATGCCGGGTCGCTTGGGTCATTACGAAAGCAATGCCATCAACCTGGCCTGCATTGTTCGACGAGTGACGGTGATTGCAATGCCATCAACTCCGCTTGCATCCTTTAATCGGTCGCGTGCTTCGATGACGAACCCTAAGATCACAAAAACATAATCCCCCCCTCACGCCCTTATTCCTAAACCCCCCAAGCCTAACCTCTAAACCCTAGCTTTTAAGCCGTAACCTCTTGCAGAACAACCTAATATATAGGGGCCTTAACAATTAGATTAGGGTTTCGATGCCCAATATACTATAGATATAACAAGGAACCCCCCAAAAAATAGTAAGGCCGCTACTATAGGGGCCTTAATAAACAACATAGGGTTTTGGGGTATAATATACTATAATTATACTAAGGAAGCCACCAAAAAATATTGGTAATTATCTCAGGCCCTATAGTACAATACTCCTGAAGCCGCGAGTGCCAGACTCGAGGGCGAACTCCCTCCGGAGGTTTCATGAAGATCGCCTTGCTGTGGCTCTTCGTACTAGGAGGTTCATGGGTAGTTATAAGGGTTCCTTTAAGGGTTCTTTTGAAAGGGATCTATAAGTCGGAGTGCGGTTTGTCTGAACACGAGAAGATAATGCCGTCAGCACAGAAGATTGCCGCTGCGCGTGGCAACTCTTCTGCATCCACTGGGACAACATCCCTACCTGAGTTGATGTCTGTCTGGGATACCAGTATGCCGTCAGGATGGTCTTCCATGTCCCAAAGATCTTGCAACCTCTGGGAAGGGGCAGTGCCATTTCGGTAACGCCTCTAGGTTCCATGGGTATTCTCTGACCATTGATCGGGCTTTTGTGTGTTGCAGTTTTCCAGGTGTTTGGGCTTGGGTCAGGTGTTCGATCGTTGGCACCCGCCCCCCCGCCCCGAGCCACCTCCGTGTTTGAGCTAACACTGGGCGCCAAGTAGTTCGGATCCCCTGGGCGTGTCCGGGGCGGCTCTCGCGTTGGCAAATCAAACCCCGAAACCCCGAACCCCGAAACCCAAACCCCTGCAAGCCCTAAACCCCAAACCGCTAGACCCTAAACCCCAAACCCCGAAACCCTAACCCCTGGATGCCCGAAACCCCTAAACGCTTTCGCCCCAGTGGCCTTCTTCTGCAGGAGGTTGATGCGGAACAGCGACCTCCCCATAGCCACGCGGATACTTCTCCCAGGTCCTCGGGCATCAGGATCGGCTATGCCCGCAACGAAATTGGTAGAACTTATTCTACGGGTGCCATACCTAGACTCCCAAATGTAGGTAAAATAATGGCCCACAACCGATAAAAGGCCGTTGTTCTACATACTTTTCGGGTTCAGGTAAGGGTTTTCAAAGGGGTTCGACTGGTGTCTTAGCGGCGTTCTGTTTAGGGCCGTAGCGTCACGTTGCTCGGGAGATCTAGAGAGTGCATAGAGTTTAGGTTCGGGTTTAGGGGTTCAGGGGTGTAGGCTTAAGTTTAGGGGTTTAGGGGTTTAGGGTAGGAATTAGGGGGATGAATAAACCCCCTTCCGAAATAAGGATCAGACTAAGGATCCCTTACACGGCCTCCGACTCCAGCTTAACTTCGGCCCTGTGCTCACGCCCTCAGCCTTGTATTTAAACCCTTGGCCCTGAACTCGATTCAGCCCGAAGCCCAAAGCCCTGATGTCAAGTAGGGGTCTACCACAACTACAACAACAACAACTACTACTACAACTACTACTACTACTACTACAACAACAACTACTACTACTACTACTACTACTACTACTACTACTACTGCTACTACTACTACTGCTACTGCTACTGCTACTGCTACTGCTACTGCTACTGCTACTGCTACTGCTACTGCTACTGCTACTGCTACTGCTACTGCTGCTGCTGCTGCTACTGCTACTGCTGCTACTGCTACTGCTACTGCTACTGCTACTGCTACTGCTGCTGCTGCTGCTGCTACTGCTACTGCTACTGCTACTGCTACTGCTACTGCTGCTACTGCTACTGCTACTGCTACTGCTACTGCTACTCCTACTACTACTACTACTACTACTCCTGCTACTACTACTACTACTACTACTACTCTATATTCTAAACCCACCCATGCTCATAAGGAGCCCCACATAAACCCTCACCAAAATACCTGCACCCTAGAACCAGCAATGCCGATCTGGAGCGGTCACTCAAAATCTACTATGAGCCCGATACTAGTTCATGGTTGGGACTTATCTTTTATTCCTTATTGGCTTTAAGTACCCATACAAACGTAAAATGTTACCCAACTATGACTGACAAAGTATACCTCGTTCTAACATCCAAGGCCGGTGCCAATCAGGGGTCAGAGACATGGCCTCGGCGAAGGCTTCATAAGCTTTAGGGTTTAGGGTTTAAGGTAACTTTAGGGTTAAGGGTGCCACTCATAATTACGGACTGTTATTGCTATTATCCCTTCCACTGTTTACTAGACCCCCAATCCACTATGAAGGATTTCGCGGCTTCCGGCCCCGTCATAAAACTACTGGAGAATCATAAGGGGACAGCAAGGATTGTAATTGCACAAATGTGAAGAGGAAGGGCAGACTACGTAGATTTTTGCTATTGTTAATAAATGCTACGACCCTTGGCCCACAGAGTGCTACGACTCTCGGTTGACAATCCTACCGGTCGAGGTTCAAGCGCCTCAGGGTAGAACCCCCACAGCTCTATACACAGAACTCCCGAAGCCCCGAAAGTCCTACACCCTGAACCCTAAACCGCCTTACAAATCCCATGCAGGAGCCACGTAGAACCCCCAAAAAGAAACCCTCACAGGAACTTACAGGAGCCCCAAAACCCCCAATCTTAACCCTAAGCCCTTAACCCTGGCCCCCGAACCCTCAACCCTCTACCCCAAACCCTATAGATCCCTGAAAGGAAGCCCTAGAGTACGCTTTAAAAGGAATCCTAAACCCTTCTAACCCCTAAACCTCCGAAGCTTCATCCCGGAATCCCCAGCTCACTTAGCTCTCGAGCCGTCTCGGGCTCCAGGGCGAGCAGAAGAAGATCCGGCCTGAGATTGGGGTGTTGGGGCTTTCTTTAGGGCTTTTCTTGGGTTTAGCGTTTAGGAGTGTGGGGCCTATAGGGGTTTAGGGTTTTGGGGGTTTGGAGATTTCGGGTTTGGGGGTTCTAGGGTTTGGGGGCTAGGCCACCAGTGTGTGTGTGTACATACATGCATGCATGTATGCATGCATGCATACATATATAAGTACTTACATACATGCATGCATACATACAATATATATATATATATATATATATATATATCTATATATATATATATATGCATACATACATACGGAAATACAGACGTACAGTCAGGCAGACATACAGACATACTTTTAGACAATACATGTGTGTCTCTCTCCATGTGTATGTGTGTGTCGGCGTTTGATTGGCTGCTTGCAGAGGAGCATTGTTCTGTTCTCTGGATTTGTCATGCACTTGGGATTTTGAGGTGCGAGGTCTAGGCGTAAGAACTCACAATGCCAACGTCCAACCAGAAAGGATAGACAGAAGCCGAACATGTTTGAGCCAAGATTTGGCGAGCTTTCTAGATCACATATATATATATAATATTATATATATACAATATGTATATATATACATATGTAATGGAGGATGCTTCAGCGAGTCCAGACCGGGAAGGCAACTACCTGAGCGAAAACTCCTCAACATTAGAAGTGAATCAGAAAAACAGGCCTCGGGTGTAGAGCAAAGGAAAAGTGTTTGCAGGGAAATCTCTAAGTCTTCAGCTTCAAGAATACCCATTGGCTCCATAGTAGTTCCTTTTTTGGGATTACCTTATAGGATTCTATATATGAACCCCGAAAAGGAACTACTTTGGAGCCTCTAGGTACATTGGAGTAGCCTCCTGTGACAAACATCCGAGAAAAAGAGCCGAGTTTCGCAGGCATGGGCTGGCGGAACCCTAAACCCTAAACCCTAAAACCCTAAAACCTAAACCCCTAAACCCCAAAACCCTAAACCCTAAAACCCTAAACCGAAGACTCAACAAAAAAACAGATCCGGCTCAATGTATGAGAGCCTTCAGCCCTCTGAAGATGGGACTGCCTGCTTTTAATAGGGTTTAGTAGGTTTAGGGCTTAGTAGGGTTTAGGGTTTAGTAGGGTTTAGGGTTTAGTAGGGTTTAGGGTTTAGTAGCTAGTAGGGTTTAGGGTTTAGGGTTTAGTAGGGTTTAGGGTTTAGGGCCGAAGTCCCACTTAAACCGACTTAAACCCTCGGCCCTAAACTCTAGAAAAAACGGGGCCCCGCGCAGGTTGACCGTTTCTTCGCGCAGTTGAAGGAAGTCCTGCGATGTAGGCGAGGGTGCTGACAGGCCACGGCTCCCACAAACGGTCGGCCCGCGCGAAGAATCAGTGAGCTGCGCTCGTAACAAGTAACGATGGCAGGAAAATGACTGACTTGGGGCCAAGGATATCCGTTCAGGGGTTCGGTTTCGGTTTTGGACTGAGGGTCGCCAGCGGCCGCTGATTGCAATGGCCAGCAAGCCCAATCTCTGCTAACCCGTTTGAAAACCACACTGCACGGTCCGAAGACATAAATCAAAACACTGGCAACTCACGGAAACAAGTATCCACTCCACTCAGTCCGAACACGTCTGTAGGGCTGTGCGAACTTCTTTATCCAGAGATTGCCAAGAAGGAAAGACTCACTTGGCTGTATCCATGCCCTGCAATTCCAGAGCCTGGCCAGTGGCGCTGTCGTCTAGTATTCTCGCGAGCTGGTTGATAACTGTAAGCAAGCCCTAAACCCGAAAAAACTGTAGGATTGCCTCCGGAGATTAACAGATTCAGAAGACACATACCCCCCCTCTGCAGTAGAGTGCTTGATGGGTAGCTACAGTAGTGGTGGTATTGCTGGATCCTTTGGGGTGCTCGCCCGCTCCCACTCACCTAGTTCTGGTTAGCCCAAGCTCCTCGCACTAAGCAGCAAATTGAAGCTCTACACCAAGCAAAAAGTCTTCAACTTGGAACTGCGAACCCTAAAATTCAACTTTCAGTTCATGCAACGTAAAACCTGTCAAAATCTACAAACCCCTAGCCGAGCCTGAATGAATCCTCCCAAACAGATATCACTTTGTTTACATGAAACTTTGTTAAGATGTTTAAGCCTCATCTAGGCGCCTTCATAATTAGAAAAGGATTTTGGGATATATTATACTGTAAGTATACAAAGGAACCCAAGACAGCATAGTAGGCATAAGCGATTAGGCCACTACATTGTCCAAGCCCCAGGAACTTCAGTCCTGCGCAGATCTCCACCACTGGCCGCCCTTAGGAAGATCTGTATAGAGGCCCTAGTACTTAGAGTCTAGGCTTTAGGCTTTCCGATGTACTCCAATAGACTCTGGATACCCACTATTCAGGTAAAGCGCACTTGGGGGGTTTCTGGTCTGGTTCAGGTTGTAAAGAGGTGTACTCATATGGCGGCGGCCTTCTGTTCGGTTTACCCGAAGGGTCCAAGTAGTCCTTATTTATGGCTTTTGGTACCTAAAAAGGCCCTAAAGTCCTATAATAGGGAGTACTTGGACCCTCTGGGTTTAGAATTCATACTATGACGTCGGCCTTCTTTTGTCGCTTTAAAGGTGCTAGATTTCTCAGAGTTCTAGGGTTTACCTTAACCTTAACCCGGAATAACCTACCGTTTTAAGGACTTATATAAAGAAATCATAATAAGGAACCCTAAAAAGGTTGGTTCTTCAGGTTTAAGGTAGGGTTTATAGGGTTTGGCGTTTAGGGATAGCAAGGCTCCGGGGTGCCCGAGGCTCAGGGATCTTGATTTGATGCTACATCGGTGGTTGTCAAAATTAGGGTACCTTTTTCTTTTTGGGTACCCTAAATAATAGGTGCGGGACTATATTCGGGACCCAAAAAGGGACCCTAATATTGACGACCACCCACATGCCAAGGGATTTCAGGGTAAGTCTCTGTGAAACGGGTTGGAGGTTCAGGATTTGGGCAGTCTTCCTTAAATTGTTCAGGATTGCGAATGCGTTGCAGAAAGCCAGCAAACGACGTATCCCGCTCAGGGGTTAGGCTCGCTCTCTACATATACTCAGAATTGCATGCGTCAAATTTCAGAATAAGTTACAAGCCGTGCAGGAGAACTGAGTAGGATTCGGACTGGGATTTGATGTTTTGGGGCACCCCGGCAAGGTCTTTGGGTAATACGCACCGAGCGCTAAACTCCAACCCACAACAGTAAGGGCTTGGGGGTTTAGAGTTCCGGGTTGCAGGTTGCTAGCTTGAACCTCAAATCCTGAACACCTAAGTTTAGGGTGTTGGAGGTTTTAGGACTGAGGGCTTAGGGCACGTACCCTGAACCCTGACCCCTAAAACTCCAAACCCGAATACCAAACCCCAATTTTGAACCTCAGATGCTGGGCCTCGCGCCCGATAGCAGGGCCTCTCATTCTCCTGCTCCCAGATCTGCAAGACCTCCTGGAGGCGTTCCACCTCCCGAAAAGGGGTTTAGGGTTCAGGGTGTACAGGGTTTAGGGTTTGGGGTTCAGGGTTTAGGGTTCAGGGTCTGGGGTTTAGGATCCAGGGTTCAGCTTTTAGGGTCTGGGGTTTAGGTTTTAGGGTTCAGGGGTCTGACAATACGCAGAAAAGGCTCCTAGAGGTTTACAAGGCTTTGGAGGGCTCGATAGGGGCTATACACTTTCAAAATTAACTTTGCAAGGCCATATCAAGGCTAATGATATGCGGGTTCGGAATAGCTTGTAACAGTCGACAGTACACCCCCCCCGCCACAGTCCCTGTATGCTGCATACATATTATGCGACACCACCCAAATTGTCAAGGACCCTAGATGGTGTGTTAGGGTTGATAGTGTAGGGAGCCACTAACACTGTGGTGCCAGGGAGATTCCTCATTCACGGCACGGGTGTGGGATCTTGACATTTGCATGTGCGGGGAGCTGGCAGGGGTACCGATCTGGAGATTCGGGGATGTGCTTTAAATGCGGCTTTGGAGTTATAGCTTAGGTTTTGAGATTTGGTAATGAGGCTTAGGGTTTAGGGTTTGGGGCTGAGGGTTGAGGATGTAGGGCTTGGGGCTTGGAATGTGGGGTGACGTTCAAGAACCTAGGCATTAATAGTTGACACCATAACAGCAATTTAATGGTTTCAATGACGCCTTACATTGGGTTTCAATATTCTAACACAAGCCCTAAACCCTAAACCTTGAACCCTACACGTAGACTAAACCCTAAACCCAAAGGAAAACGAAATCCGAAGGACAGCCCAGGCTAGTTAACAGAACATTGAAGTTGTACTTGGCCGGAGGGAGGCACAGGGATCGGGACTTGGCCAATCGATGAACCTTGGTCCGGATAGGCTTAGCTGGGCTTTTCAGTAACCAGGAGGAAAAAAGTATACACTTTTTTCCATAATGGTTCCTTTAAGAAAAAAAGTATTAAAGTATGGTACTCCAAAGCCCAGTTAGGGAGTAGGATCGAGGATTGAGGGTGCACGAAACCGTACACCATTCAGCCCCTTCCGCCTGGTCCATAGGCACGGGCAAAGTAAGCAACCCAATCTGTCCTTCGAGATGGTTCAGGGTGTTTCGGCTTATGGCTGAACATTCGGAGTGTGTAGGGCTTGAAGACGACGCTGAAACTTACCAGCTGGAAGACCCGATGCAAGCCTACAAGGACATTACTGAGCTCGTGCTAACGACTTTAACTTCAGCTACCGTAATAATCGGAAACACCCATCATTTGCAATGGACCGCTATGATGGTGGCTTATCTCAAACTCCTTACACTAAACATCCGAAAGTTGGAAACTCAATAGCCTCAAACCTTAAGAGTAATGTATAGGGAATCCCAGCACTAATTGTCCTTAATCCGGTTTCCAACTTTTTGGGGCTTTCTATAACAAGAAGAGAGCCCAGCACTGAAGCACACCCCTCCAAAGAATCGCCAGCCGGGTCCATCAGCGTTGCCGAGGAAGACTGACAGCTGATGTGTGAAGAAGGCCTTGTCGATGTGGGCTGCAGAGGCTTTCGTCGCGTGTGGTGCCGCAGCTTGGGGGTTTCGGTGTAACCCTAAGGGCCCAAGTACCTAATTACCACATACTCTCCCAAATAGTAACCTACATAACTGCTATCCTAAACCTAAGTACCTAATTATTGGGTCCTTTGGACCCTTAGGGTAAGGCTTAAACCCTAAACGCAGGATGATAATGTGCTTCGCCCTGGGACCTGGGAGGGTCTAGGGTGAAGAGCATGGGAAGTTCACTACCCAAAGTCCTAAGTACCCTTAGGATTCAGGGTTTATTAGGGACCCAAAAAGCACATAAGCATAAGCGTTTTATTGGGATATCCCTACCTTAAGGGGCTTAATTGTAAGGGGGTTTATATGGGATGTCCCTATCCTTATTTTTGCTTATGTGCTTTTTTCGGGCCCTAGTTTAGGGTCCTAAGGACTTATATAGCACAGCGCATGGTCCCTATAACAGGAATTCGTCTTATGGTTGGGCAAGTATCCCCTACAGGAAACTCAGGATCTTGTGTGCTAGGACGAGTGTCCAAGTCCTACCGGCAGAAAGGGTGGTAAGCCTAGTCCTCAACACCTCGTGGGGGCAGCAGTCTTGAAGCCGTACTGTAACCTAAACATGAACCTGAACGGCACAAGCCTCCAGATCTCGCAATTTGATAAGGGTTCTGGCGAAGATCTTACCTTACAACGCTGAAGAGTGTTCTGAATGAAAGGCTTGATCAGGGGGTCACACAGTAAAACCCTACACGCTAAATCCTGAAACCTCCAAGCCTCTAACCGAGCACCTCCCGAAATCTTGAAGCGAAAGCCCAAGACTGGCTGAGGTGGCCACGGCGGAATCGGCTGAGTTTCGAACATCATCTCGGAGGCATTTTGGGGTTTTCGCGGCTCATTGCTTAGGGTTTGAGGCTTCCTTTTTCGTTGCAAGGGTGAACATCCCGGGCTTTGGGGCATGCCTGGGATGAACATTTTAACTTTTGGGGATTATATCGGGGCTCTTGGGGGTTCATGGGGAGTTCTAAGTGGGGTTATAAGTCCGCTAGCCTCTGCTATAGTTACCCTACTTCTAACCCCACATATAACTCCCCATGAATCTCCAAGTTGTAGTATGCCAAAAGGGCCAGAAGTCCTCGACAGTTGCAATACTGTGCTTTCATACTTATAGTCGGTGAAGGGTACTAAACCTGCTGAAAAACTCGTGTTTTAATGATTCTGCCTCGGCCATCGCAGCGAAAAGCCGCACCCGGTTGCTCCTCCTGCTTCCTGTTTCGCAAATAACTGATTCGCACCTGTAATTTGAGGAACATTCCACACTCCAGCGTCTGCGACTAAACCTGAAAGCCCAACACCTGCGAAATAGCCTGCAATCATTTACATGGGTATAGAGCTCCCCCTTCCAAAAACTAGTAACTAGTAGGTAACTGAAGCAAGAAGTTTCGCCCTAAATCCCACACCCTGGCGTGAAACCCTGAGCTCTAGAGTTTACATCCTAAACCATACCTGGACCCCAACAAACCTACAGCTTTAGGGTTCCTTAATCAGTATGTTTTCTTATACAGGTCCTGAAACAGGGAGCGCATCATTTTGGGATTAAGGTGCCTAAAACCCTAAACCCTTAACCCCTTAACCGCTAAACCTACTCAACCATAAACCTCAAACTACATCCTAACAGTATCCTAGCATCGGCCTGGTTCCGCTGCGGTTGTCTCTTTGGGGCCACTCTCAGCCGTCGCTGTCTCTCCTGTTCCGCTGATTAGACCCCACGAAGATTGCTTCTAGAAGCTCGAGGGCTTGGTTCCGACCGACATTTAGTTGCTGGTAGGGGTCGTAGGATGCTGTCAGCCTCTGTGTGTTCTAGCCAAATTGACAGATTTCTGCACAATGGCGCTCGACAGTACCAGGGATCTACATAGACCCGCACATGTAGATCTTGCTTGCTTAGCTGACGTCCTTGTCAAAAGACACTCAACCATAAAGTTGGCTACCCCCAAGGAAGGGGTAGCACAGGGTGTTGATGGGGTTTAGAGGTGTTTAGTCATCTATGTTTGCATTGGCCTGCTGGCGTCCTTGCTCCATGGTTTGTTTTGAACGGGTGCATTGCGAGCAGTGGTCCATGAAAGGCTTGGCAGGGTGCACTGGTTTAGGGTCCAGGGCTTGCGCGGCTGCTGCTAGAACCCACCTCATTACACGTGCACAGTCCCATCTTCATGTTCAGCGCGGTGGTCTTCTTAATCATGGCTTCGACAACACCGCATTCGGCGGAGAAGCACCGGTTCGGACCTTTGGGTTGGGGGCCACGGGGCCGAAGCTCGGGCAGGCTGAAGGCACCAAGGCTTCGCCATGTGAGACTCCATCAACTCGGCAGGTCCTAAACCCTAAACCCCACCCGTGACCACCACTGCTGGGGGGCTTGGCATTGCGAGACTCAATCATCAAAGTCAACGAATGTTTTCGATGGAGACGTCGAGGCACTTCTAGTGTTGCTGGGCATGACCGTTCGACATAAAAGCACCAGCAACTAATCGTAGTAGCAGCAGCAGCAGCAGCAGCAGTAGCTGTAGCAGTAGCCGTAGCAGCAGCAGCAGCAGCAGGAGCAGTAGCAGTAGCAGTAGCAGTAGCAGGAGCAGCAGCAGCAGCAGCAGGAGCAGGAGCAGGAGCAGGAGCAGGAGCAGGAGCAGGAGCAGGAGCAGGAGCAGGAGCAGTAGCAGTAGCAGTAGCAGTAGCAGTAGCAGTCGTNAGGAGCAGGAGCAGGAGCAGGAGCAGGAGCAGGAGCAGGAGCAGTAGCAGTAGCAGTAGCAGTAGCAGTAGCAGTCGTCGTCGTCGTAGCAATAGTGGTAGTCGTCGTCGTTGTAGTCGTAGTACTACTGCGACGACAACGATGACAACTACTACAGCTACAGCTACAGCTACAGCTACAGCCAGCACAACTACCACTGCTGCTGCTGCTGCTGCTACCGCTAGCCCTACCACTACCACTACACGCTACAAAGAACGGCGGCGACGACTACTACTAATGCTACGACGACGACGACTACTAATACTATAAGAGCCGAACATTTGCAACAATGTTTATCAGACAACAAAACTGACAACAATGAGTCGTCTCTCCGGCCAGCATTAGAGGGTCTCTGACATACGGGAGATCTCGGGAGATCTGGGGGCATTGATTGAGGCTTCCCCTAACACCTAGACTACAAACCAGCAGTAGGGTGATGCGGCTGCACAGGTCTTCAAGGAAGGAATGGTCCTAGCAATGTTGCGAACATCATCGAAGTGTCGGGCTAGGGGTTTCAGTGCAAGGTTTAGGATTGGGTCTCTGAAGTAGTGGTGCGGCTCAAAGATTCAACGCTCCAGATAAGCCGGTCCATCACGACGCGATAATTCAACTGTAGCGACAGAGCGACTTGCCGTGGAATGGACTTATTAAATAGATTTCTCTCCGACTAACATATGAACTCTGAGCAGACATGCGCAGATATACATGTGTACACATGTCATGCCCTCCTCTACGACGATACTATGCCGTCATGCCATCACTAGGTGTCGATGTCAACAGTCCCCAAAACTATTTATAATTAAGGCTCTCTACTGAGCAATAAGGGCAATATTCAATTTTCCCCAAATAGATACAACCCTAACCTGAACCCTAAAACCCTAAACCCGGTCCGCCTCGACTTAGGCGGACCGGAATGCCGAGGGAGTAGTACTTACTCCCGAGCTTGCCTAGGCCATTAACACGTAACGTTGAGATTGAGACCGGCTGATCTCAAACTCCAACACGAACGCCAAAACTCTTTTACATCATAGTTCTCGTAATAGTTTACTAATTGCCCCAAGCCCTAGAAATGGAATCGCTTGAGTTTGTTTCAGAGTTTGGGTCAGGGTTTGGGTCAGAGTTTGGGGTCAGAGTTTTGGGGTCAGAGTCTGGAGTCTGGGTCAGGGTTTGGGTCAGAGTTTGCGGCCAGAGTCTGAAGTCTGGGTCAGAGTTTGGAGTCTGGGTCAGAGTTTGAGGCCAGAGTCTGGGGTTTGGGTCAGAGTTTGGCAGAGTTTGGGCCCAGAGTCTGGGGTCTGGGTCAGAGTCTGAGTTTGGAGTCAAAGTCTGGGGTTTCGGTCAGAGTTTGGGGCCAGAGTCTGGAGTCTGGGGAGTTTGGGTCAGAGGTGGGAAGAAAACTTCGCGATGCGTTGCCAAGACTTCACCAAGGAGCCGTCAGAAAGGAAGCTAAGAATTCCTAAGATGGCATCCTGCAGCTGCTGCGGCGACGCCTCCTGTTTGTTGGAGAGGTTGACAACGTGTGCTGCCTGCACCAGGTTTGCACCTTCGTCTCCATCGAAACAGGCAGACACCTGCGCTAGGCCGACCTTGTCAGCTTCGTCTCTCTGCATCTGCAGCAAGTGCGCCCCCTCCTCGACCGACGCACTCAGCATGGACAAGTAATTCCCCAAGCGGTTGGCCGCTTCGCAATTCATGTGGCCGAGCTGTGGACCGAAGTGAGCAGGAGAAAGCACTTCCAGATCATTGGCCAACCCAGCCTTTCGGATGAAAGCGCAAGAGCCCTCGCCTGGGTAGACTCGGCGTACTGCCTGATGCCATGTGTCGTCCATGGGAACAGCCGGGATCTTCTTCTTGGTTGTTGCTTTGGCTGGTTGCTTGAAGAAGGTCGATGTCGGCTTCGTGGAACGCGCATTGAACGCTCCTTTGCGACGCCCTTTCCCGGCCCCGGCACCACGACTACGACCACCACCACGGGCCATGATTCTATGCAAACTGAACGAGGTGCAGCTACTTGCTTGAAATTCTCGTTGGAGCCAGCATATTGCGGAAACGACACGATATATGTCCGATCACTTTCACATGCTGCAATCAAGGCTGTGCATGCTGAGCCAACCTCCTCAAAGTCTTCCTGCGCCTTGCGAGGCTTTGGCTGTGACTGTACATTTGAAATCGAGGTTGCAGAGCTTAGACGAGCACGCTACATGACTGGCTACATGTCTCAGTTGCTCGTGCCTCCATGCTGCGTGTCGGCATTTCGTGAGCAGACGTGGCTTGTGACTCCTGCACAATAAGCCAACAAATCCATGTGGTTGCCGTGCGTGTTACTCGAAAGAAAATACATGAAGTTTAAAAGCAACTACACGGAAAGCTTCAAAACATCAACCGAAGCTGTAGCTGTCGCTGACCGACCTACGTTCACACACTGCAGAGGGTGCTTTGCATGTTGAGCCAGCCTCCTCGAAGTCTTCCTGCGCCTCGCGAGACTTTGGTTATGACTGCACATTTGCGGATCTACGCTGCAGAGCTCGGAACAACAGGATGAATGACTGGCCACATATCCCAATTGTTTCTGCCTCCATTCTGCGTGTCGGCATGTCGTGAGGAGACGCGAAACTCTGAACCCTAAACCCTAACCCCTAAACCCTAAACCCTCAAACCCTAACCCCTAAACCCTAAATCTTAGGATACTTCTAGGGAAGATCTGGGAGATGAGGGGTTCGGGCAATCCGGTCCTGTGGCGGATCTCTCCGACATCTTCGCCTTCGTGAGTTAGGAGTGTAGGGTTTAGGGTTTAGGATTTAGGGTTTTAAGGTTTAGGGGTTTAGGTTAGGGTTTAGGGTTTAGGAGTTTGGGTTTAGGAAATTAGGGTTCAGAAGTTTAGGGTTCAGGGTTTAGGAGTTTAGGGTAGGAGTGTAGGGTTTAGGGTTTAGGATTTTAGGGTTCAGGAAGTTAGGGTTCAGAAATTTATAGGGTTCAGGGTTTAGGAGTTTAGGGTTTAGGAGTTAGGGTTTAGGGCTGGCGCACGAGAGAAGGTCGAATGTCGTAGACCTTGCCCTATAGAGCCTTTAACGCAAGTAATACAGGGGGCCTTAATAATTCGACTAGGGTTTGGGGGGGGTATGTTATGCTACATTTATAATAAGGAACTCCCGGAACCGCCGGAACCCTGTTCTAATTATTAAAGCCCCTGCATTACCTGTTGTTGTCTTCCCTTTGGCCCTTTCTGTTTCTTGAAGTCCAGACTCGGGGTTGGTTTAGGGTCTCGGGCTTAGGAAATTCAGGGGTTCAGGGTTTACGGCTTAGGTTTTAGGGTTTAGGGTCTAGGGCTTAGGGCTTAGGGTTTAGGGGTTTAGGGGTTTAGGGGTTTAGGGTGTCGGGTTTTGTGATGGTCCTGCAAAAAGCACCATAAGGGTTTCTATAAGAAGTACTATATGACTCTCCCTTGAGTTCCCCGAGTCAGTTTCCCCATGCAGGAGAAAGTCCTGGATCTCTTTAGCCACGGGCTGCAATACAGCATTCTCTAGGAAAGCACGAGCAGTGTGAGCAGTGTAATATCCAAGAATGAACAAACTAGGTGTTGCGGCATGATATCTGGGTTCTGTAGAAGATCAAAGACAATGTTCCTACGAGTTTTTCAGACCCTAAACCCCGTACCCTATTCAAACCATACCTACATTTAAAAACCTTAAACCCAAGCCCCTGAACCGCCAAACCCTAAACCCCCTAAACCCTAAACCCCTAAACTCACACACCCTACCCCCCTAGGCCCCTAAACAGGCAATATGGTGCTCCGCCGACTTTTATTCAGTTACGATCGCCCTCTGGTCCACAAGATGATTTGGAGCACATCGAGAGAATTCTCCACCTGGACCTGGTGTTGGTGTCTTGGCATGTCCCGCGCCTCCTGCCACAGGAGCCCGGTCCTGAATTTTGTGTTCAAAAACTTACTTTTGGAGCTCCGATCCTTAATCTTAGGCCCCGTCCCAAACCTGAGAGCAGCGGTCCTGAATTTACAAGTCCCAGGCGATGAATCACGCACGGATCGGGGAGGTGGCTAAAAGATTTCAGCAGTTCGTACGCATCTTCTTGTGCCATGGCAAAGATTCTGGGCCGTGAACCGTGGATCCAGCAACTTGAGCAGCCTGGCTTCCTGAACGGTTGAACATTTCTCAAACACGCACCTGCCGAGTCCGATATCTAACCCTAGTTCTGCCAAGAGTCGAGACATGCACCTGGATAACCGAAATTCAGAGTTCGGGTTACGGGATGCATGAGTTTTAGGGATTTTCGGGGGTTGGGGTTGAGGGTGTAAGGCTCATAAGGGATTCAAATGGTGTTTCGGATCCTAACCCCAAGAACCCTAAACCCTCAACCCTAAACCCTAAACTAAACCCTGAACCCCAAGAACCCTCAACCCTAAACTAAACCCTCAACCCTCAACCCTAAACTAAACCCTGAACCCTAAAGCCTATAAACCCTAGCCTCGCGCGCCCGGTTGGCAGCCACAGCAGCCGGAGGCGGCTCGTCCCCTCGCGAAGGCGGGCTCAGGGTTTTTAGGTTTTTAAGAGTCTTAGGGTTTAGGGTTTAGGGTTTAGGGCTAGGGTTTTGGGGGGTGTAGAGTTTAGGGTTTTTAGGTTTTTGAGAGTTTTAGGGGTTTTAAGTTTTTAAGAGTTTTAGGGTTTCTGTGGGGTTTAGAGTTTAGGGTTTAGGGTTTTCGGGGTTTAGGGTTTATACTATAGTAAGATATGGGTCAATTTAGGGTCTAGGCCCTAGACCCTAAATAGACCAATATATTACTATCTGGGGCTTATACTTGTAGGGGCTTATACTTTGTAGTGGTCTATTTAGGGTTTAGGGTTCATACTATAGTGGTCGGTTTAGGGTTTATGGGCTATTTAGGGTTCAATGTTTTATAGTTCAAGGCTTCAGGTTTAGAGCTTATGGGGGCTTGCAGAGTTTAGGGTGCCGTTTGGGGTTTAGGCTTGGGGCTTCACGTTAGCCAACCGAGGTTATGTAATCCAACAAAAGCCCATACTGCACAATCCCAGAACAGAAAACAGTGCCGTCCTGTGAATCCTGTAGGCATGAGCGCTAACTGAAATCCTTAACCCCATGCCCAGAACCTCTGAACCACAAAACCTTGCCCAAAAGCCCTACGAACCCACATGCCTAAACTCCAAGCCTCAAACCCTGAAGGGACCTCAACACCATACCGCCCCCGAAAAAGAACCCAGCACGCTGTCCGAAATCAGAAAACCATGGAAGCTGGTTCAGAATGAGTCCCTAGGAGCCATCAAGACTTACAGATCCTGTCAACTGCCAAACCCAACCTCAAGCTCTATATAAACCCTAAGCCCTAATAGAGGGGCCTTAATGATTAGAATGGGGTTTTGGGGTATGTTCTACTATAAATATAATAAGGAACCCCCCCCCCCAAATAGTACTGGTAAATATTTACGCCCCTATATTACCCTAAACCCAAAACCACAAGCCCTCAGTCCCAACCCGAAGCGCTAAACCGCCGTGAGCCTGCTGCCTTGGACAATCCCAACACTCGAAGCCCTCAACACGAGCCCTTGCCCCGAAAGGTCCATGTGCTGCTGCTTGCTACATCCCAAAGTACGTTTAAATAAAGCCTCTTAAGACAACATAGAACCCTAAACCTTAAACCCTGAACCCCAAACCCTAAGCCCCTTATGGAACCTTGGTAGAAGCCTTATAGCACTCACATAAGGCACCCCTTCGAGGTATATGGATCCTAAATAACCCTAAACCCTAAACCTTTAACCGAAGCCCTTATAGAACCTCAGCCGAAACCCTTATAGAACGCTTTAAGAGCCCCTACGCCCTAAACCCCCGAACCCCGAAACCAAAGCCCTCACAGAACCCTCAAAGCAAGCCTTAAAGGAACCCATACGGGAGTTTCCGGAAATAGGGGACCCTAATATAGTACCCTAAATAGTAGGACGATCCCCATTATAAGGACCTCAAAATAAGGTACCCCTAATTTTCGGAAACTCCCATACAGGAACCCTGAAAGGAACCAACACCCCCCAGCCCTCACCGGAAGCCCTTGTAGAACCCTGTAAGCACGCCTATGGGTCCCTTAAAGGAAGGCTTTAAAGGAGCCCCTGCACCTAAACTTAGGACCTCAACCCTAAACCCCCAAACACCTAAACAAAAAAACCTAAACCCCTAGACCCTAAACATCCCTAAACCCTAAACCGGAACCCTTCAAGGAACCGAAGTTCTTAAAGCCACCAGTGGTCTGGGAGCCCGTGCCGAGAAAGTAGGCGCGCCCCGGAAACCGCGCATCCTGGGGACGACCTTGCAGCTCTTCCCTTAAGGGTTTAGGGGTTTAGGGTGTACTTTCGGATTCCTTTAATAGGGTTCCCTTAAGAGTTCTATCAGGGTTTAGGGTTTAGGGGTTTTGGATTCCTTCAAAAGGGATCTAAAGGGTTATAAAGTTTGAGGGTTTCGGATTCCTTTAAAGGGATCTAAAGGGTTTAGGGCTTCGGATTCCTTTGAAGGGATCTATAGGGCTTAGGGGTTTAGGGTTTAGAGTTAAGGGGTTTTGGGGTCCAGGGTTTAGTTAGAGTTTAGGGGTTTGGGGCATTGGGTTTTGGTTAAAGAGCTTAATTCAAGTTTTACCCCAAAATCTTTCAAACAAAAACACGGTCTTCCTTAATGAGGGTCCTAATACAAACCATTTGGGGTTGAGGGTGCAGGGTCTATTTAGGGTTTCGGGTTAAGGGACTACTTAGGATTTAGAGTCTATTTCGGGCGCCGGGTTGAGTGTGTAAGTTTATCGTTGGTTTGTGGGCCGTTTTCATTTTCGGGTTTGGGTGGTTCAGGTTTTCGGGATTTGGGGGTTGCGGCTTCAGGTTTAGGGCTTTGGGACTCTTCGAGCGTCTTTGACCCTGCTCGTTTTTGAGCTCTGGCATTCTGTGCCCAACGGTGATGAGGCCTTTCTTGTGGTGGGCCTTTTGCCATTTCCCCCCCCAGTCAAAGCCGCCGCTCTGCAACCAATGAACTGTCCTTCCCGGCCGCGATCGCCATTCCGCGGACGCAGCTTGAACTTTTGGCCTGGCTTCAGCCTCTGCGGAAAACGCCGGCTGACCAGGACGAGGAGGCACTGGCACGGCATCAGACATGCCTGCAAACCTAGAGGCTCCGAGTGGTACTGCACATGCAAGAGCGTCTCCGTCTCCCTCGCATAGAGACGGGGACTCTTACCCATAGGCCCCAAAGTAGTTCCTTTTTGGGATGAGCTTATAGAATTCTATTTATGAACCCCCACAAGGAACTACTTTGGGGCCTATGGGTAGAGTAGAGTGACCATCTTACCTGCCGACTGATCTGCACCGTAGGAGGCCCCCCGACTCCACAGGGTTTGAACGAACGGGAAGCTTCACAGAGGGTTTAGGATTCAGGGTTCAGAGTTTAGGGTTTGGGGGTTTAGGGCTTATAGGGTTTATAGGGTTTAGGGTTCAGGTGTTGCTCGAAGTGTTTCGTGTTGCATCACCAGACACAGACGACGCCAGCACTGGGCAGACTGGGGTTGACGACCGCAACCGACAAAGGAAAGCCGGCACTGAACGCTGCCAACGTCGCCTCAACTTCTTGAACCAAGAACCCTATAGATCCCTGTAATGGAACTGAGGTTAAGACTGGTATAGTTGTCGCACCTTTCAAGAACCACTATAGATCCCTTTCAAGAAGCTCGGGTTAAGACTGTTCTAGAACCTTTCAAGAACCCCTATAGATCCGTTTAAAAGAACTGAGGCTAAGACTGCCATAGAACCCTTCAAGAAGCCCAATAGCTCCCTTTGAAGGAACCCTAAACCCTAAACCCCTTAAACCCCCTAAATTCAAACCCTGAGCACAAAACTCCTAAATCCTAAACCCCCGAAGCCCAAAACCCTAAATCCGAAAACCCTGAACCCTACTCCCCAAAAAACCCTAAACCCTATAGATCCCTTCAAAGGAAACCGAAACCCCCTATAGATCCATCAAAGGAATCCAATATCCCTTAATTAAGGAATATTCCTTAAATCATACTAGGGATCCTAATATATGGGTGGTTGTCAAAATTAGGGTNCCCCCCCCCCCCCCGGAGAGCGCCTGCCGAATCTCGGAGGTGGTCGCTCAGGGGCTCCAGAATCGCTTTGTGGAGCTGGAGCCTCAGCTTACTTCCGTTTTTTTCATTTTTGCTTTGGGGTTTCGCAGATGGTTTCGGATTCCCTTAAAGGGATCTTTACGGTTTAGGGTTTTTAGGTTTTAGGATTTGGGATGGTTTAGGGGTTTAGGGTTTTAGGCTTAGGGTCTAGGAACCTGAGTCTGCTTGCTTTGCAAAGTCTCCTTTAGGGCTTGGGTTTTTGGATTTTTATGAAGGCACACGGGATCAAAGGCACACACTGTTGGGGCTTCAGGCTCCAGGGCTTTGCGGTTCGGTGCTTTTGGGTAGGCTTTCGGGTCGTTATGGCTTGCTGCTTGTTTTGTTAGTTGTGTTTATCGTTGGGGCTTTTGGTCTCGGTGCTTTTTAGGGCTTTAAGGCTTCCGGGTGTTGTTTGAAGCAGGGCTTTAAGACTTTGAGTACAACGCTGCTTAGTCGTCCAGTATCCTAGAGGAACTGAAGATACACCCTTGCGCGGGGGTCTAGGTAAAACCTTGGGGCTTAGCTTACGATCTACGACCTGGTGGAGCTCCCTTCACCGGACACGCTGGGCTCCTACTTAATTTGCTAAACAGAGGGCAGCCCTAAACCCTAAAACCCTAGAGACTCTGTTAGTTAGTAACCCTACACTAACACCATATTTATTACCTTAACCTAACCTACCAAAACCTACTTTTTGTAGGGTCCCTATGAATTTCTTATTAGGGTTTACACTAAGAACGTCCAAAGAAGTAGGGTTTGGTGGGTTAAGGTACATTTTACCTTAAACCCTAAAACCCTAGAAAGACTGTAGTAATGCTGCACTAATGAGGTGGGCAAAGGACTCGGTCGCTTACGTGTGCTTTTGTTGCCAATCCTACTACTGTAGGATCCTGATCAAGAGACCCTGGCCTAAAGAACCCCTATAAAGATCCAGGGTTTCTTAACCAGGTTCCTATATTACCATTGTGGCTTTGTTGCGGAGCATGGCAATACATGTAGATCCGTGCAGACGCAACTATGCCCCCGCAGGCACTTTTTTGCACAGCTTTGGTCGCATACTTTCTTCGACGTCAATCAACAGATGCCATGTGCGAAAGCCCGAGATATTGGGATAGCAAAAGCAAGGTTTTCTGCATTCGGCTATCCAATGTTCGCCATCGCTTTTGCGCGGCAGCGATGCGCATTGCGCCCCACGGCCCGATAGCTCCTAATTGTATCGCAGAGAGCCCAACATTTTTGAGTAAAGGACTATACCGAATACCGACTATACCTCATTAGATAAGAATGGCAAGCCCCTTAATAACAAACTAAAGAGTATTATGTATTCCTTCATGAGGGGTACATATTGACGCCCTGGACGTGTAGGTGTAGGGTTTCGGGGGGACTTTAAACTTCGAGTTTCAGTTGGAGTGTCGCAGCACTGCAAGAGGAAGCAATGCAAAACTTTGAACCGTACCTGAATCCTAGCTAAGCTACCTTTTTGCAGACTTTAAGACTTTGGATAGCAAGAGCTGTTGAATCGAAAGTGTCGAGCCACATCGTAGATATGTCGATTATTGGATGATTTGTGGCGGATTATGACACAACTGCGTGCTACTTAATTGGGCTCTGCTGCTTAGGGTATTTTTTGACACACTCTCGTATTGGATCTGGGTCGCAAGCGCTTTGCTTTGATTGGGTTTCAAAACTACCACTGGCCCAAGGGCCCTGTGCGGCATGACCTGCCTACACCGCCTACACCCATTTCGTGTCAGCAGCTAAGACAGGGACACCTCTCATCACGAACCACGGTGCCCGAACCCTAAATATTAGAGACAACTGGTGCACTTGATCTTGCAGCAGGCTCCTCTAGCCGGCTCTGAATAAGAAGTTTTAGTTTGGCTATGCGCTCCTTGTCTACTTAAAGCAGGCTGCTTTGTCATCAACTACACATCTGTACATATGTATATACATACGCACACTCTCTCTCTCTCTATATATATACATACATGACATATGTACGGACATGAATCACTGCACTGAATGCAGAGCTTTGGAGTTCCGTTCAAACATCCTAAGTCCTCAAACGGCCAAACCTATAACCCTAAGGGTCCATGTGCCCAACCAGTCTAAGGGTTCCATTACGGGTTCTATAGGGGTATCATGAGAGTTTAGGGTTTAAGGGTCCATGTCGCCAGCGAGTATGTACTTTGGCCTTAAAGTGGCCCCCATTATAGATACGCTGGGTCAAATGTTTATATACTAGTTGGGTACATGGACTTTAGGGTGATACACCAAACTCCCAAGCCTAAACCGTACACTTCGACCAGAAGAAGCCCAAATGCCGCAATCATACATCGGTGTCGATTTTGGGGCTCCGAGTTTAAGGTACTTTAGCGGCCATTGAGTAATTACCAGCAGTATTCCTTAGGGTTCCTTACAACAAACGAACCATAATCTACACCCAAACCCTGCTCCAAACATTCAGGCCCCCTTATTACCTGCCTGGGCCAAACCAAAAATTCATCTTTAAGCAGGGTTTGGTTGTTTCGGATTCGGGCTTAAAAGTATTAGGGCCGCGGGATGCCATAGTCTTTCAGTCCATAGAACTACAGTAGAAGCCCAAAAGTTGGAAACTCAATAGCCTCAATCCTTATAAGTAATGTATAGGGAATCCCAGCACTATTTGGCCTTAACCCGGTTTCCAACTTTATTGGGTTTAGTGTAATGTAGGGGCTTTATTAATTAGAATAGGGTTGGGGGGGTAAACTATACATACTATAACTATAATAAGGAACACCCAAAACCCCATTCTAATTATTAAGGCTCCTACATTCTCCCGAACCCTCACGATCCGTCACAGCAGCCCGGGTGAGACAACCCTGCAACAGCCGGGATGAGGTGGCAAACCCCAGATCCACGCAGACTCCCCCAAATCCCGACAACTGAGAAATATGCGGCTTACTGTCAGGGATGCTGAATGTTCAGCTGATGAACTCAGGACTTAAGATTGGAGCTTTGAGGATCTATAGCGGTCTACAACTTGTGATTTTTGGAAAGATCCAGCTGCCCTCTCTAGAATCGAAACTTATGTGTGCACATAGGGGGGCTTACTGATTGAATGGGGTTACAGGAGGCTCTCGGGGGTCAGGGTTTAGGTTTTTTTTTAGATATAAGGGTTTAGGGGTTGGCGGTTTCGGATTTTAGGGTTTAGGGGTCGAAGGTTTAATGCTACCCTCCTGGTGTTCCTAGTCCGTCATTTGTGGATCAAGGGAGCTATCCTTTGCAGTTCCCTGGTGCGCTCTTGGAGCGCTGGAACTGCGAATGATAAAAATAAACGACCCTGGGCCTTTTGTAGGCATCCGCCAGACCCAAACTTTCGGGCCCGAGCCCTGCCCTGCAATACTTTGGCCTTAATTAACACCTGGACCCCAACAGTATTCAGAATAATAGCTTTTTTTTATAGGCATTGGGCCTGAATTCTACCTATACTTTTTGTGGTTTAGGTAATTCCTTAATACCTATAGTCTCCATTGTAGTTCCTTTTGGGGGGTACCTTATAGGATCCATAATATATAGTTGTTTAAGCCAAAAACAGGAACTACAATGGAATCTATAGGTAAATGGTAACAGGGTTTCAAGGCATCTTCCAGTACAGTGACGATACGGAACCGTAATTGAATTGAGAGCATTGGTAATTGTTCAGGTCCCTCCCAAAGGGTCCTAGGTACTGTTATGGGGGATACTTGCCCAAATCATATTAGTAATTCCTACTATAGACACCTTACATTCTACTATATAGGTACTTTGGACCCTATGGGTTTGGGCTTAGGAGCCGTAATTAAGTTGATAACCCTAAACCCTAAACCCCCTTTTAACCGAAATTCCGGGACCAGATCCGAGAGGCCCAGCATATGCCATAAGCTTGGATTGCTGGGCAGGCTCCGATCGTTGGAGGCCTCCAAAAGGGCGCCTGTACGACAACCTGCAACAATGTTTTGGGACATAGTATAGTACAGTATAGTTGTACTAACTACACGGAACACTATGGAATAATGTTGGTCCTTGTTCCTACTCGTGTATTTTAAGTACCCTGAAACGACGGAGCATCCTGACGCACGTGGCCATGCACTCATGCACTGACACAGCAGCACGCTAAACGACATCTCCAGGTGCACAGTCTCACAACAGCTCGGTCGACTAATCGGAATGCCGTTAAACTTTCTACGTTACTATCAACTCGGCACCTAAACCCCCTGGTCTACAGGGAATTCGTATAATTACATCACCTTAAGAAATGTATACAAATGCAAAGAGAGAGGGCCACAAAGCCCTAAACCCAAAAACACAACCAAAACACTGCTTGAGGAGTCTCGATGGCCCGGGAGTTTAGAGCTTGGCATTTGGTTTTAGGGCTCATACTCACTTCCCCAAAAAACCCCAGGGCTTAAAAGTTCAAACTTTCAGAACAGACTACCTCACAAGAGGGTTTTGGACCAATAAGCCTAAGCATTGGGCTTAGGGTTTTGGGCTACGGGTTTTTGGGAAGGCTAGAGGCGGTGATTTCAAGTGTTGGGGAACTGCGTGGCCGGGTTCAGACTTCGTGCGTTTGATCGTATAAATATACAAGGGACTGGTAAGGGGATGTTGTCTAGCTCCCCGAACCATATACCACCCTCATCCTAAGCCCTAACAAGAAGTTTAGTAGCGTTTTTAACATTTTAAAACCAGGAAAACTTCCAGAGAACCCCTAAGCCCGAAGCCCCATTCCCTAAACCCCAAACCCAAGAAATGTAGAACGCGCTGAACCTCGATGCCAGGATGCTTCTAGGTAGGCCTTTGGGACATTTTATATTTTCCCTTATTGGGCCTAATAGGACCCTACTTACGAATATTTTTCAGAGGCTTTAAAGGGCCAACCTAGGCTTGTGGGAACTGCTGTGGCGAGTGCTTCCACCAAGGCCTCGCCGCAGGGATCCCGGCAGAGGTGACCACGGAATGGCACTTTGGCACATCTCCATGGCTGCTGCCACACCCTGGAAGCCCAGCTACCCTGCACTGAGGGTTTAGGGCTTTTGGGTCTTCAAGGGTTCTTCGGGTTTCGGTCTCTGGTTAACAGGAACCGGGACATACCGCTTACAAGCCTAACAGAAACATCTGAGCCAGCTGCCCCTACTCAGGGCTGCCGCGAGAAAGGCTTATTTGTAGACCACTATATAGTGGCACAAGAACGAGAAAGATCAAACAAAAGTTATGCCGTGCCCGTCTTCAGCCATATATCAAATAACTTAATCTGGTGTCACAGCCAGGCGTCGGGGCGACCACAATTGCAACACAGATCCCTCTCAACGAGGCCCGACGACCCGAAGTCTACACCTTCAACAAAACGCAAAGCAGCGAGCCGCGTGGTATGTAAACGCACTAAACGCCAAGCCGCCAATCGCCACACCTGAAACCGAAAATCCCCAAAACGGACACACGTCCGTCAAAGCATGGCTCACTGAAGGGGCGCCCCAATCAGTCTTGGTGGGCACTAACTATCTACAAAACCCCTATCTTTCTATACCTACAGTATAGCAACTGTCAATACCTAAAATCCAGGCTCCGTTCCCTCAGCCCTATACTACACCTCAACACCTATTGAACCGTGAAATCCAAAACATGGACTTCCCCTCCCTTACCTATAGGCCCTGTACCCTGCACCCTAAACCCAGAGAGCCTCAACCCCGAACATGTCCTGGTGGAGATCCCCCGCTCAGAGCGGCAGCGTCTTCGGCCAGTCGATGCGTTCTCGAGCGTCGGACATGGGCGCCAGCGCCCGCAGCGCTTCGGCACTGTCAGGGGCTTTTTTTCGATTTCCGGCCTCTAGGGTGTCGTTACCCATAGGCCCCAAAGGTTCCTTTTGGGGGTTCATATGTAGAATCCTATAAGGTAATCCCAAAAAGGAACTACTTTGGGGCCTATGGGTAAGAATTTGGGTTTGCTTTGGATGGTTGCGGGTTGAAGTTCAAGGTATATGTGAGACTTCCATGACAGGGTCCTCGTTCGATCTTCGAAAGGCTCAGCTTCTCGGAGTTTAGCACTCCATGTGCCTGTATAGATCTGTATAGTCTGTATACCTGGACCCCAAAAGTATGTAGAATAATAGCCTTCTATATCGGTATTGGGCCTTAATTCTACCTGTACTTTGGGGGTTTAGGTAGTGCATGGGCACATGGAGCCTTAGGGAAGCCAAGATGAAGGATGTTTCGCATTTAGGAAATCAGATCTATAGGGGTGCATTCGTGCAGTCTTTGTAGCATTCTGGAATCCGTCGTCGCTCTCAAGCCCAATATCGAAAGCTAATTTAAAAACCAACAAATCTGAAAGACGTACACGTCCCACACTAAAGCCGCAACGCTACGGCGTGCACCTCGAAACTGAATCCTAACAGCCATCGTCGCGGAGCGCGTCTATAACTCCTAAACCCTAATAAATCCAAGTCCAAAACCCAAAACCCAAGTCCTAAAGACCTCAACCGTAGGGCGCGATTAGAACTTGCTTTCTGATAGCGCGCTGATGGCCTTGTTGCACATATGGTCGTTCTCTAAATGAGGGTCGCTTTTAGGGTAGGGTCCCTTCTTATAAGGATGCAGTACTATTTGGGGGCCTAATTTAGAGAACTACCCATCTAGACAATCTAGACCAACATATGCCCAGAAGCCTCGACCCCAAACCAAAAAACCTCAACTTAAACCCTACTTGGAGTTTCATGGGTAGTTATAAGTGGGGTTATAATAAGTCCCTAATAGTGCTTATAACGATAGTTACCGTACTTATATCACCACATATAACTACCCATGAACCTCCAGTAGCCAAACCTGAGACCCTCAACCCGTAAACCCAAGATCCCCGCGAACCTATTCCCTTGAAACCAGGACCCCGCAATGGCCCCTTAATGGAGCCCTTATGGTCCTTAATAGTGGGTATTTAGGATCTATTAGAGGGCAGTTGGGGGGTCTAAGTAACGGCCTAAACTCAAGAAGCCATAGCCCGAAACTTGGCCATCAAAAACAGGATTTATGATTTTACTTCCTTGAGGTCTAAGTAACAGCAACAAGGGAGTCCGATGCCCAAACATCTGAACGAGAGGCCCCCCAAAATCTTGGACAACTAGCTTAGCCCTAAGGGTCCAAGTACCTAGACCCCCAAAGGTAGGTAAAATAATGGCCCAAAACCTATAAATGGCTATTTTTCTACACACTTTTGGGGTCCAAGTAGTCCTTATTTATGGTTTTTGGTACCCAAACAGGACCCAAAGTCCCACAACAGTGTGAGCACCGTTCAGGGATAGGGGTTTCGGCCTCGAGCCAGAGCAAATTAGCACCATGAATAGCTAACAGCAGCACTGGCAGTACTCCTTTGGGTTCCCTGTTTACGTGGTGTCGTACACCAAAACCCTATCAAGGCATTAAGCTCAATACAAACCCTTGTAAACACCGTTATTATAGAGACCCTTATAGAACCCTTTAACGGAATCCTCATGTAAACCCTAGTAGTTACCCAGAGTTCATATTTAGAACCCTATAAGGTAATCCCCAAAAGGAACTACTGTAAACCCTAGTGGTTTTTCATCAGGTATCTTTGACAGGACCCAAGCGTGCCTGGACGCGTTCTTGGGCCGGAGGCTCTCCTTTCGGATGTTCTGGGCTTAACGCTTTAGGGTTTACCTGTAGTCTCCATTGTAGTTCCTTTTTTTTTGGGGGGGGGGGGGGNCTTTTTTTTTGTCCGCCCCCAGGGCGGCGCGGGCGCTTGTTTGGGGCGGGGGCTTCTCTTTTGTGTTTTTTGGTGTTTACCCTTTTGGGTTTTTTTTTTGTTTCCTTTTTTTTTTTTTTTTTTTTGGGGGGGGGGGGGTACCTTATAGGATCCACAATATATAGCTTAACGGTTTAGGGTTTAGGTGTCTAGGGTTTAGTTTGTTTTTTTTACGGGCCCTTTTCGAACGGCAGATACAGCAATTTTTTCTATACCGAGAGGAGCCGATCAAAACCCTAAACCCTCAACCCTCAACCCGTCAGGGTTTAGGGTTTAGGGTTAAAGACGGTGAGGGCTCGAGGCTTACGGGTTTAGGGCCCAGGGCTTCGGATTTCCTTTAAGGGTGCGATAGACGTGTCCTTAAGAGTACCATAACCCTAAGGGTCCAAGTACTCTCCATTATAGGCTATAGGACTTTGGGTCCTGCTTGGGTACCAAAAACCATAAACAAGGACTACTTGGACCCTTAGGGGAAGGGTTTAGGGTTGGCTGGTCAGGGTTTCTTGAGGTTAACTATTATAAAAAGCTTTCGCGCTTCAGGATTTTATTTATGGAAGAGGGCTTCTGAGGGTTTAGGGTTGAGAAGGTGTAGGTATGATATTTCTTCATCGGGTACCTAAATGCTTGTAACTTTCTACCTCCTGGTCCATCTAAAATTTAATGAGTGTTTGAGTTGGGTTCTAGTGGGGTTGTCTGGTGTTTTCATGTGCCAGTAAGGTGGGGTTTGGGGTCCACACGAAAGATCCGGGGATGGGGTGCTTAGAGGATCCGGTGGCTTAGCAACCAGGTCCCCTCCTGGTTTTTGTTGGTTTCGTGCTAGAGGTGGTTTAGGCGATATCGGCTAAGGTTTAGGGTTTAGGATTTAGGGTGCAGGACTGAAGGAGGCTGCAATCAGGGTAACCCAGCAACACTATGTCCCATTTCAAGTCTCCTCAGATTTGGGTTCACGGGCTTCTACTCTGTCAAAGACGCCGCCCCATACCACAAAACTATGAAGCACCATATTATAGGACCATATTGTTCGTCTAGTCTGATTTCTCGTACCCGATGAACCCCAAACCGCTACAACCCAAACTCCTGAACCCTCAATGATCAATGACTCAGCCCCTAATAATTACCAACACTATTGTGGGGTTCCTTATTATGATTATAGTACACTATACCCCCAAACCCCGATTCTAATTTTTCCCGAAATCCTAGGTCCACAGGCCCTGAACCCCGTAGAGAATCGCCCAAAGCCCCAAAATGCCCTGCGAAACTGTGGTTTTAGGAGTTTAGGGTCATTGGGTTTAGGGGTTTAGGCTCAGGGAGTACAGAGTTTTGGAGTTCAGGCTTCGGGGTCATTCTTGAGATCCGGATAAAGCCTCGAAGGCCAGGGCTTTAGAACATAGAGGCCTTTATAACTCGAATAAGGTCTTAGGGCCCATTATACTATAAGTACAATAAGGAGCCCAGTATTCTTAACTATTCAGACCCGTAGAATAAGGGATCTGCAAAGGTTCTCCGAAGGGCAGTCTTGAGGTCTCAGGGGGTTCATGGATTTGAAGGTTCAGGGCTACAGCCTCTAGGTTCCCCAGTAGCCCCTTAATAATAAGGGTACCCTTTTTCCTACTATTCGGTTTTAATAGGGGAACCCAAAAAGAAAAAGGGTAAAAGGGTACTACTGGGGAACCTAGGCCTAATGTAGGAACCTGACTAAGAAACCCTGGGTCTATAAACCCAAACTAGTAGGATTCATAGAAGGAACCCTAATGAAGACCCAAGGTTTCTTAATCAGGTTCCTATCTTACAAGCATGGTCTAAATCATGTCAACCATTGCCGGAGATTGTAAAATATTCTAAGTCCTAGCTGCTTCCTTGCGTCACCTAGGTCGGGAAAGATTCTGAGTTTTGACTTCGACCTGCGGTTTGAGCTCTGGGGGTGGGGGTTTAGGGGTCTACGGGTCTAGGGGTTTGGGGTTTAGAGGTTTAGGGTTTAGCAAAGGCATCGGGGATTGGGGCAATGTCCTTCAGGCGCACGGCAATGGAGGTAGCCCGGTTTCTCCTGAATGACCTCTGCTAAACAACTGTCTGGTGCTTAGTAGGGAATGGGGGAATGGATCCCTAGTAGTCCCTATATAATCCTCAATAGTAGTCTCCATAATCCATTCCCCCGTTCCCTACTACGAACCAGACAGACAAAGGATGAAGCTGTTGTTTTCTAAACCCCCAACCCCAGGACCCCGGAACATCTAGGAGCCTTCATGATTCGGGGGTATGTTTCACTATAGCTTTAGTAAGGACCCCCTCCAAAAAAAAACATGCAATTTGTTTAGGCCCTACATTCAACAATGTATGGAGCTCGTTCATCTCTCCAATTCCGAAGCCTTCCTTCTTCCGACTTATGCTCGAACTCAGTCTGTAATTGTCCAGACTGGGCTAATCTTTCATGTTGTATGGGGTTATATAGTGCCCCAACAGGGCAAAGGCTACCTACTCTACTACTAAGAGCATTTTTCTTAACTAAGGTAGCATGGCCTCTGACTTCCGAGATTGCCTGCAAAACCTGCAACAAAGGTGCTGAGCCCATCGACACCTTGTTCCCCAAAGCGCATCATCCATTCATGTGATCCGGTTCGCGTACTCCGTTTTCCCAGTCCGTCTACATGACGCTGGACGCCTTGAAGCTTCCACATTTGCATCTACTGCGTTTTGCATTGTCTCAGGACGGTTTCCCACCCGGGGTAGAGGCACGTTGCCAGTACTTTTGCACTTCGCAGTGCCAAGTGCCATGTGAAACAAAGGTGTCGGACACCCCATAGCCTTGTTCGCCCTCCAATAGCAGGGTCCAAAAGGAGGGCAGAAGGAGGATCTAGGTTGAACACTCCAGAAATCAAGGACCCTGCTACAGACCCTAAAAAAGATGGTGTTAACTATTTCTGTCTTAGCTGTGATCAGCAAGACCTGTGCCTAAGGTGCTCTAATTAGAACAACCCTCAACCCCAAACCCCTTCAACCCTCAGCCCTGACCAAACCTTGAAGCCCTCAACTCCGCAGCACCCCCCCGACAAAAACCAAAAACTAAACCCCAGGGTTTAGGGTTTAGGGTGTTTTTTCAGAACCCCCGCCCCCCTCGCCCCTAAACTCTAGAACCCCCGCACCCACTCTACTTCAAAGAACCCGCCCCCCCATTCAAGGGGCCTTGCTAAGGAATCCAATCTAAGCTACCATACTAGGGATCTATCGTAGATATTCCTTATTATGGTAACTTGAAATACATCCCTTAATTATCCCTAAGCTCCACCTGAACAAGAATCCAGCTTTTACATCCTGTTAAGTAGACCCTAAACCCTAAGCCCTTGTAGTACCCCTATAGATCCCTTAAAGGGACCCTTAAAGGAACCAAACCCTAAGCCCTTGTAGTACCCCTATAGATCCCTTAAAGGGACCCTTAAAGGAACCAAACCCTAAGCCCTTGTAGTACCCCTATAGATCCCTTAAAGGGGCCCTTAAAGGAACCCAGATTCCCTAAACCCTAAATCCCTAACCCCCTAAAGCCTAAACCCTAAACCCTAACCCCTAAACCCTAAAGGGACCCTTAAAGGAACCCAGATTCAGCTCAGTCGCGTTCGCCTCTTGGTCCCGCCCACCGAGCCACGGTCGAGAATGCTGCAGGTGCCAATGTCGCTCACCATGTCACCTGAGGCCCGTTTAAGGTTTAGGGTTTAGGGGTTTAGGGTTTAGGGGTTTAGGGTTTAGGGTTTAGGGTTTCGGGGTTTCGGGTTTAGGGTTTAGGGTTCCCAGAGAACCCAACACCCCTTAATTAAGGAATATACCTTAAGTTATAGAGGCTTTAATATTATGGTTTAGGGTATATTCCTTAATTAAGGGGTATTGGGATCTCTGGGTTAGGGGATTTCAAATGTGGATAAGTCTCTAAACTCAGGCTTAAGGTTTAGGGTTTAAGGGTTTCTATTTGGGTATTTCTCTGAACTAGGATCCCTGTTTAGAGGCTTTAAGGTTTTAAATTTGGATAATTCTCTAAACTAGGGTCCCTGTTTCGGTCCTCAACGGTGTTAGGGCAGTTCTCTAAACTAGGGTCCCTATTTAGGTTCTCAAAATAGTACGGAACCCTTATGGAAAAGGACCCTAACCTGAGGTTTTAGGTGGGGGGCTGCGCCTACCCTGCAACGGTCTACATTTTTGAGGGGGCATAACAGGAGCTATATAGAGTTACGCTCTATAATATTGTCTAGTCCAACTCTTACAGAGTGGGGGCAGTACCCAAATTTTCAGGGTGTTCTAATTAGGGTTTAGGGGCTGGAGTGGTTAACAAAAAAACAAAGAGCACGTTTTTTTGTCCCGACTCCCGAATATCGTGCTGCGACTCACTTTTGTTGGTTATACTAGGGAAGTGGTTTGGGGGATTTACACCCAACCTCCTAAGAAAACTAAACTATAGACTATAGAAGCCTAAACCCACCCCAAGAACAAAAATCCCTGAACGCGAGATAGGAAAGGGGTTCCGGGCTGAGGCACTCCTCGGCTTGGGCATAACTTAGAACCCAGAGAGCCCAATACCCCTTAATTAAGGAATATACCTTAAATCATTAGTGGCTTCATATTATGATTTAAGCTATATTCCTTAATTAAGGAGTATTGGGCTCTCTGGGAAGAGACCCCACCATTCAAATTCCCGTCAAAGGGGGGTTTAGGGGTTTAGGATGTATGGGTCTGAAAAGGATTTCTGAAGGCAGACTTCTTGGATTGTATTTGCCCTGCAAGGTTGGGTTTAGGGTTTAAGCATCTTGTTAACCAGATAGCAACGCTCTGAAAAACCACAAATGCCCCATAATGGTGTCTGCAGCAGCTCTAACTTAATGTTAGCACGTGCACCTTTCAGCATTACACAGGGTTACTGTACGGGTTTAGCATAAGCGCCGAGTCACACATCCAATCAATCTTGGCATCCATGCGGTTGTTGTCGGACATGAGCACTGCCAAGTCCAAAGCCTAGGAACGGAGGACTAGTATTGGCGAGATATTAAGAACTAGAACAGGATTTGGGGCACAATTCTATTCAGAAGTCCTAAAGAAATGGTTCCTGCTGCTATATGGGTAGTTGTCAAAATTATGGTCCTTTTTTGGGTACCCTAAACAATAGGTGCCGTACTATATTAGGGACCCCAAAAGGGACCATCATTTTGACAACCACACATATCAATTCAACCTAAATTCCACCACCCTGAAGCCCGATAATTTGACACTTTTACTGATCTAAAAAAAGGGTTCGGGGTTTAGGGTTTAGGGTTTAGGGTTCTGAGGTGTCTAGCAGCATAGAGACCTAACAGCAAGCACCAAGTGGCATTCGGTCTTAGGGCTCAGGAAGTGATCGTTTAATATGTTGTGCATCGCTTTCTGTACAATAGCAAGCATTTGGGATTCGAAGGTTTGAGGTGATGTAGGAACCTGATTAAGAAACCCTGGGCCTATAACCCCAAAATAGTAGTAGGGTTCATATAAGGAACCCTAATAAAGGCCCAAGGTTTCTTAATCAGGTTCCTACATTAAGAAGCAATGGGCCGGAATCTGGGTTGACCACCAGCCTCTGCCAACTCCACGCGACCCTCAAGTACGTCATTCCGCCAGGCGCACATCTGCTGCCGTTCCGGTACTTGGAGGTTCATGGGTAGTTATAAATGGGGTTATAAGTCCCTTAATTGGGGCTATAACCATAGTTACCCTACTTATAACCCCACTTATAACTACCCATGAACCTCCAAGTAGCATCGACAGCGCCGAGTCTGCAAGTACAAGCCTCCATGCGATCAAGCGCACGGCCTGCCCTGCTATGATCGTACCCAGACCTTCCAAAATCCCTTAATTAAGGAATATGCCTTAATTCATATTAGGGATCCGATTATAATTTAAGGTATATTCCTTAATTAAGGGATTTTGGAAGGTCTGGGATCGTAGCTTCCAGACCCCTAAACCCTCAAGCTCTGCCCTCCGCCAAGCAGAATCCAAGAAATGCCGGAGCAGCACCGCCTCAAAAATCCTTCCGCCTGCGAGGGCAGTGCCGACACGTAATATTTAATGTAGGAACATGATTAGGAAACCTTGGACCTTTATTCGGGTTCGTAATATGAATCCTACTATTTGGGGGGGTTATAGGCCCAGGGAATCTTAATCAGCTTCCTACATCAGGGGCCATCAGAATCAGAAAAGGGTTGGGGAGTTTTCTTATGCTATACATATGGGTGGTTGTCAACATTAAGGTCCCTTGTTGGGTCCTTCTTATTCTACGGCACCTACTATTTAAGGTACCCAAAAAGGGACCTTAATTTTGACAACTACCCATATGGCATGGAACCCCCAGAGCCCAGAAACAGTGTTGGTAGTTGGTTTAGGGTTTAGGGTTTAGGCTTAATTGTTCAGGCCCCTGTATTCATTAGTGAATCTCTGCGTGACTACGTGTGCAGATCAAGTGGGAACATCCTAAACTTTGAAAAAACCGAAGCCACGACACAATAAAACCAAAGCCCTAGACTCTTACGCCGAAACCCTAAATCCAAACCGATTTCAACTCCCAGGCCTTTGCAGGACCCCTGAGGCGGATCCATCCGTCTACCAGCTCCTGGTCTCTGCGATTGTCTTCAACTTTGTTTTTTGTGTTTAAGGGGCTTGGGCTTCAGTGGTTTAGGGCCTTGTGGATAAGTTCAGTGGTTCTGCTCAGGAGTCAACTGGGTTCTTGTTAGGGGATTCAGTTTAAGTTACCATAATAGGGATCTATAGTAAATAATATGGCTTCCTTCTTATGGCAATCCCTAACACATTGGGGAAACATATTTGTTCCCCAATATGTTAATGCTTATGGTTTGCTTCTTATGGTAATCCCTTAACAAGAACCCAGTCAAAGGGGATACTCGGAGCTTGGGCCGGTGGTCTCGTGTGAAGGGGGGGAGGGTCTAGGTGGTGCCTTGCGAGTTCTTGTGGCTTAATGTTTGGCGCTTTTGCATCCCCAAACCCTTAACCCCTTAAGTGTTCGAAAGTGGGCGACGGCGGGAAGGGAGAGAGAGAGAGAGAGAGGGAGAGAGAGAGAGCATGACACGGAGTGGCTGAGTACCCTAGCCCCGAAAAGGTTAACCTTGTGAACTTATAGTAGGGTTACATGAAGCCGAAAAAGTTCTGAAGGTTGCAGACCTTCTAAAGACATAGTCAATTATAGGGACCCCAAGATGACTTCGGCCTTCCAAAAATTGAAAGTCATACTTCCTGTTTAGAAGCCCCTTACAGGAGTGGTATGGGAGGCTTATGGGAAACTGCCCACCTAATAACTACCCACCTGTAAATGGCTTAGACTGTTCAGCCGCCCCTTATAGAGGGAGACTAACCCACTGCTCCCGACGGTCCGTCTTCAGGGTGCAGGCTTGTTGGCCTGGGTGCCTTAAAGGCCCAGAGCAGCTAGCTGCAGGTTCAGATCTAGGATGTAGGGTTTAGTTCAGGGTCTATAATTACAGGGTTTACAGCTTTTAGGATTTAGGATTCACGGCGTTCCCTTTAAGGGGCTTCGCACAAAGAACCAGAAGGCCCAGAAAGGCTCCATGCGACAAAAAACATCGTCCTGCGGTGACAAAGTGCCCGTCTCATCAATGTCCAGGAGCCTGCTTAGACCCCCCAGCTACCCTCTACAGTAAACCCCATAAAGTTGGAAACCGGATTAAGGCCAAATAGTGCTGGGATTCCCTATACAGTACTCTTAAGGATAGAGGCTATTGGGTTTCCAACTTTTGGGCTTCTACTGTAATATACCCTACATGCCCACTATGAAGGACCAGAAGGGCTCCGTTAAAGGGCCATTGGGGGGTCCTGGTGCGGAACATGACTCGGGGACCCTAATATAGAGTACCCTAAATAATAGTAGGATCCTGAATATAAGGACCCCAAAATAGGGTACCCGTAATTTTCGGAAACTCTGATAAACCAAAGGGTGCACGGACCCTCAGGGTTCGAGATTCCGGGATCAGGGTTTAGGGGTTTAACGCTTAAGGGGTTTAGGGAATAGAGTGTCCTCTGTTCACGATTGCTAGGGGATGATGAGGTCTAAGGCATTCAGCTTAGTGCTTCATGTTTGGAGTTTAAAGATAGGCTACCGGCTCGTCGTTCCTGACTCTAACATCGACATCTGCAGACTGTCCCGCCCTATGATCAGCGATGGAGGATGCAGGGTTTGGGGCGTTTAGGGTGTAGGGCTTTTTTTAAAGTGCAATGGCCTTTCGCTCGCACGACAGCCCACCCTTATTCAGGATGTGCACTCCAAAATGAAACGACAGAGACCAGGACATCAGGACGTGTAAAAGAGAACTGGCTTAGGGGTTTAGGGCTTAGGGTTTAGGGAGTTAGGGTTTAGGGCTCACCTTAACCCTGAAGAACCTATCGTTTTAGGGTTCCTTATTATGATTTCCTTATATAAGTCCTTAAGAAGGTAGGTTCTTCAGGGTTAAGGTAGGGTTTAGGGAGTTAAGGATAAGGATCATGCAGGAAAGCTTGGGCCGAAAGTCCAAAACACAGCTGTTTTTTTCGAGCGATGCTTTGAAAAAACATGGCACAACTTACTAAAATATAGGAGCCTTAATAATTAGAATAGGCTCTTGGGGCTCATTATACTATACTTAGAATAAGGAAGCCCCCCAAAATAGTATTTATAATTAAATATTTCGGTCCTTATATTCTACACCTACGGCTCGCGCTGTCTGGGTGAATTAGCCGACCCTGCGATTGCTCGTTCGGGAGGCGAACCAGCCTAATTTTCTACCATGATTCACGGAGTTCGAGCTCTTGGGGCTTACCTGGTGCTTGTAGGGTTAGCAAGCTGAGCCCGAAGCCATGACGGCCCTTATCCATGACTCTCTCTCTCTCTCTCTCGATCTCTCTCTCTTTTCTGTCTCGACAGTCGAGAAGAAAGATGATGGAATCCAAGTGTCTTTAAGTCTTTGAGTCGGATACAATGGAACACTGGTACACTTTTCCTTCGACTAACGATGACACCCCAACATCAAATGGCAGAAGGGTGCTACTGAAGCCCGAGATCCATCCCCTTTACGGCTCGCGGGGTCAAGGCTGTCAATGGGTTTAGCGTTGATTTTTGTGTTTGAGGGTTTCACAGCTTCGGGTTGAACAAGCTTATTAAAACAACCTCAACTATAAACCCTATAGTTGAATAACAAAAGTTTATGGGGTTAGGATTTAGGGCCAATACCCAGCAACCTGGGTCCGGGATCGAAACATGAAGTCGAGAAGTTGCGAATGCGAGGATTTAGGGTTTAGGGTGCAGGCCTGAACAAGCTCTCTGCATCGTTGACATCCACGTCCACCGCCTGCTCGCTGAATCATGTTCGGCTTATGACTCATGATTAGAAAAGGCCGAATCTTGACCGTGAAGTGCTACTTGCATGGGGTTGCGGCTCCGTATCGTGATTGTACGCTAGAGTCTAGAGGTTCTTAACATTAGCTTGACCCTACCGCACAAGCCATAACCTGGCCCTCGAGTAAGGTATGGGCTCAGCGCCTTTTGTGCAACCCTCTACCCAAAGGCCCCATAGTAGTTCCTTTTTGGGGTTCATATTTAGAATCCTATAAGGTAATCCCAAAAAGGAACTACTATGGGGCCTCTGGGTAGAGGGTTGCAGGGTTCAGGGTTTAGGACTTAGGGTTTAGGGAGGCTTGCAGCCCTTCAGGGCATTGACGGGCTAGGTGAACCTTGAACTCCTCCGCGTGAAGCCCCGATTCATCGAGCCCCCAACTGAGATTCATGATTAGGATACGAGGCTTGGCAAATCAACTATATCCAATTGTCGACAACCATCTCTCAGCTTGAAGATTCAGGACTTGAAGCCTAAACTTTCAGAGCCTAGAGTCTGGGGTTTAGGGTCATGTCGAGACGCGATACGTATGCACCGTAAACACGCTTGACTGGTGGCCTGGAGATGGAAAGAACCCGCTAAGGAACCCTTTGTAATACCTACTTGTCCAGTATCCAGGGGAACTAAAGGTTACCCTTTGGGAGTATATTGGGATTATATAGGGTTACCTACTCTACTACTAGGAATACCAATAAAGGGCCAAAACCCTAGTGTAGGTAATGATTAAGGCCCCTACATCATAGAACCCTACTATAGTATCCCATATAGATCCCCTTTCAAAGGAACCGTATTTTACTGATTCACGCCCCTATACTAAACCCTTATAGTAGCCCTTATAGTAATCCTTACAGACCCTTCAATGCAACCCTTTAAAGGAACCCTACTCTAGCTAACAATTATTAAGGCCCCTATATCAAAACCCTAAACTCCCTGAACCCTATAAACCCTAAACCCCCTAAACCCCGGGCCTGGAAAAGCTCTCTTAGCTCTTTGGTCTCCAACATTCGCTGAAACTCGACCAGCGACAGTTCCGCATTCCTCGGAGGATGGGTGTTGGGTTACGGTTTAGGGCTTTTAAGGTTTTTTGGGTTTAGGGTTTAAGGTTTTCTCTTTTAAACGCCTCTTTTCTGCTCGCCACAAGTAGCTAACTGAAAGACTCTGCTGAGCCGAACATCTCGGCCTGTGAGGCTTGCAACAGTGCCAGGCAGACGCTATCAACGCAACAACACCTAACCACACTTAAGTACCAACTCCGAATACAGTTCGCTCTGCCTGCACAGCAAGGATACACTGCTCTGGGACACAAGGCTGCTTTTGGAGTTTAGGCTTTAGGGTTTGTGTTTGTGTATGTTGAGGGTTCTGGGTGTACCTGTACCCCAAAGGCCTACAAAATGGCAGGTTATGACTCCTTAGCCATAGGACATAACCATCGAAACGGTAGGTTTTGGGATCCCCAGGTAGGGTATGATTATCCTATGGCCCAAAACCCTTTTCTAGTTGTTAAGGCTCTACAGTAGGCTTCAGTGTTTAGGGCTGAGGACTTTGAGGTTTTTTCTGTCTGGTTCTTAGCAGGGAATGAGTTAGGGGGACTATTATTGGGAATTATATAGGGACTACTATAGGGATCCATTCCCCCATTCCCTACCTACTAAGCACCAGCAAGTTGAGGCTTTTGGGGGGCTTTCGATAGACCCCGGAGTAGATTCCCTTGCATGTCTTCCCTTCCTCCGAACCCCTACACACTCCGATCCGAGTTTCGGGTTGAGGGGTTTAGGACTTAGAGTTTAGACCCGCCTTCCCTAAACCCTAAACCCTAAATCCCTAAACCCCTAAAGCCTAAACCCCTAAACCCTAAACCCTAAACCCTAAATCCCTAAACCCCTAAAGCCTAAACCCCTAAACCCTAAACCCCTAAACCCTAAACCCCTAAACCCTAAACCCTAACCCCTAAACCCCTAAACCCCTAAACCCTAAACCCCTAAACCCTAAACCCTAAACCCTAAACCCCTAAACCGTCCTAAACCCTCAATGCCTCAACCCCTCACCTCTCTGCTCCGACACCATGCAAGCGGGTTCCCGGAACCTGAACCCAAAACCCGACCTAGACCCCAAACCCTAGGAATCTAAGGACTCATATAGGGTTCCTTTAAAGGGATCTATAAGGGGTCCTTTAAAGGGATCTATAGGGTTTAGGGATCTGAGGACTCATAGATTAAGGCTTTTTGGGCCCAAAGACCATACTAGATAAGGCTTTTGGGCTGTTTTGATGCCCAGGGAAAGTAGGTAAAATAGTGGCCCGAAACCTATATTATTAAAAAAAGGCTGCTATTCTACATACTTTTTTGGGGCTCCAGGTAAACCCTAAACCCTAAAGCCGAAGGCCTAAACCTCGAACCCGAAACCCGTTAACCCTCTAAACCGGCAGAGCATCTCATTGAGGTTGCTCTTTTTGAAGAGGTTCAGCACATGGCTCACCACCTAAGCGAGCCGACTCTGAGGCTTTCAGTGGGTCGTCAGGTGCTTCTTCCGGAACCCTGCACCTAAAAACCTAAACCATGCTAAGCCCTAGGAGTTCGGGTGGAGGGTGTCTTAGCGCTTCAGGTTTAGGGTCCAAGGCTCAAGATTTGGCTTCGGGGTTTGGGGTTGCAGGTCGATAAAGGTCTGGGGTCTAAGGTGAGCGGTTTAGCTTGCGTCAAAGAGGTGACCGTCAACTTCACAGTCTAAGCACGGAACTAGACCTAAACCCCAAACCTTAAAACCCTCGATCCTATCTTCTGGTTGAGGCTCCAGCTAGGGCTGGAAAGTCGCCCCCACCCCAAGTACCCTTTAATAGAGCAGTAGAGGGTAGTTGGGGTATAATAGAGGGCAGCTGGAGGGTCTGGGTAAGGATGTAACCTTTAACGAAACGAAAACCCACAAAACACAAAAACAAAAAAAAACAAAGAGAGATGGATTCCTGATCTGGTTCACCACATATATGATTCAAAACATTGGGTAAGTGTTCGGCTTTCTGGGTTTGTAGAAGGGGAAGCCCCACTCTTCTATCACAGCTCTCAGCCGTCTTAGCCGTTTTCGGTTCACAGAAAACCGAACTCAACGTCCGAACTTACAGCCTCCACATCCAAACAGGACCCTAAATCTTAAACCCTGAACACACACAGACAAACACACCTCTATATATATATATATATATATATATGTATATATATATACATATATATATACACACCCGGGAGGTACCATATATATATATATATATATATATATGCATATACAAACAAATGTAAAGCAAGCTAGGACCTCTGCCTCTTGGGCTTGTTGTAATGTTCGGCGTACAGTAAACAGACTCGATAAACTAACAACGGACAACTGCTTTCAACATCGGTGAATGCCTCATTTTGGAGCAGACATCCGCCAAGACATGTCCCCAAGTTAGCTGAGGGAGGTGCGTAATGGTCTTTGTCTTCTTTGGAGAATGTCGCCGCGTTCTCCACGAAGATACCTGGACACGTCAGCACGATCTTCAGGCCTTTGGAATTGGGGTGGGCAAGTCGTTTGGATTGACATGGGGATGTTCGCAAAATTGACAGGGGTTCGGGGGATGATGCAAGGATGACTGTTTTTGGAGAATAGTACATAGAGGACAACATCAGGGGCCCTGGTAACTACTCCGGTATGCATTATGAGCTATAAGAGCATTGTTGCAGTAGACTTCCTCCAGATAGAGTACTTTATCACCCTAAAAAAAACCCTACTTGCTAGGTCTGCAAGGTCCTGTGGGATTTTACAGGCCAGGGATGTATGGTCGTGTATGCAGACCTCAGAGAATGTGCACACAACTCAAGTCAAACTTTGACCACCTATCACGCAGACGATTCTCAAGGCCTGTACATGCACCCCGAAACCAGGATGTTTACAGGCTCTGGCTTATGATTCAAGGCATAGGGTGCCTGTGATCACATTCATCATGGCCAACACGGAGAAGGCCACATACCCGGTGATTAAGGCACCCATCAGCGGTGATACGTCCTCAGCCACGGCACAGCACAGAACATGCAGGCAAAACAGCTGGACTAGCCTGTTTCAACCCTAAACCCTAAACCCCTAAACCTAAGGACCTAAAGAATCTGTATAGAGGAGATGCGAATCAAGCCGATCTGCTGTCATCCTAAAACAGGGAACTGCTACCCACTTTGGATGGGCCATAGCCCTAATCGCCAGTAGGTGGGCTCTGTCATCTGCGCAACGACTAACAGCGAGGACGGCAAGAAAGGTGGTCAAGGGGTTTAAGGGGCTCATAACCCAAAACCCTAAAACCGTGCCCACGTCCCTTCAAGGCTTAAGCACAGGCTTAGTACATACTTTCACCGAGGATTAGAGTCCCCGGACCTTTAAAGTGCCAGGATTGCTTAGGCAATCAGCCTTCAAGACAACATCTTAGACTCTAAACCCTTTGAATCCCGAACCAGTGAGCTCCAAGAACAGAGAGGGGACTGCAGGGTTTAGGAGTAGGGTTTAGGGGTTTAGGGCTTATAGGGTTTTGGGGTTTAGGGATTTGGGGCTTATAGGGTTTAGAGGTTTCGGGTTTCGGGGTTTACGGATAGTAGACACACTAAAGATAAACAGTCGAAAATTCACATCACTATAAACTGGGGGGTAGATGTACAAATCTTGTTCGTGCACGCTCTGGGTCCGTAACCGCTAGGGGCCGAAGGACGGAAACCCAGCAGAACGCAACCTCAGATCCTGAACTCCCAACTTAAACAATAAATCCTAAACCACTCCCAACTTAAACCCTAAATCCTAAACCACTCCCAACTAAAACCCTAAATCCTAAACCACTCCCAACCTAAACCCTAGGTTCCACTCCCAACTTAAACCCTAAATCCTAAACAACTCCCAACTCACACCCTAAACCCTAAACCACTCCCAACTCAAACCCTAAATCCTAAACCACTCCCAACTCACACCCTAAATCCTAAACCACTCCCAACTCAAACCCTAAATCCTAAACCACTCCCAACTCAAACCCCAAATCCTAAACCACTCCCAACTCAAACCCTAAATCCTAAACCACTCCCAACTCAAACCCTAAATCCTAAACCACTCCCAACTCAAACCCTAAATCCTAAAACACTCCCAACTCAAACCCTAAATCCTAAACCACTCCCAACTCAAACCCTAAATCCTAAACCACTCCCAACTCAAACCCTAAATCCAAAACCACTCCCAACTCAAACCCTAAATCCTAAACCACTCCCAACTTAAACCCTAAACCCTAAACCACCCCCAACTCAAACCCTAAATCCTAAACCACTCCCAACTCAAACCCTATAAACCTTCCACAACTCGAACTTGACAAGTCCGGCGGCATTGATCAGCGGATCTGCGACCTGCTTCCAGTCGAGACCGCCGGTGATGCACATCCTTGGGCCGAAGGTTTAGGGTTTAGGGTTAAGGGTTTAGGCCTAGGCCTTTATTAGGGTTTAGGGTGTACCTTCACCCGGAATAACCTACCTTTTTAAGGACTTGTATAAGGAAATCATAACAAGGAACTCTTCAAAAGTAAGTTATTCAGGGATAAGGTCGAATACAGTATTCTATAACACAAAACATACCCTCATATAGGGCGGGGTTTAGGGGTTCTAGTGTTGGGTTTCGGTTTCATATAGCACTAGCAGGAGTAGCAGACGGAGGAGTGTATGTTGGAAGGAAGGGTTACGGCCCATGGGCTGCTTCATGCTGCAGGAGCCAGTAGCTAAAAACCCGCCCATTGCTTGTGGGCCATTATAGGAATGCAGTTCTCGACTAGGGATCAGCATTGGAAAGGAAAGTCAAGTTGATGCAATTTGGGCTCAAGCTCGTTGAACTTTACGTAATACTCGGTCCGATGCCCCATCTCGAAATCAGATCGGTAATCTGCCAGCACCGCGGAACAGTCGCTTTCTCGGAAGACTGAAACCCCCGAACACAGAACCCTAAACCCCAAAGCCTGAACTGAAACCTTAAATCCAAACCCTAAACACAACACCCAGAATCCAAAAGCCCGGACATGCAAAAGCGACAAGTGTCCACAAGGTGATTGCAGCCACACCAAGACCTTGAGAGGCACAAGGCTTCGGAAGTAAGATAAGGCCTATGATAAGGCCCTTCTTTATTCGGCTGGGTTTTGGCACAGACTCCTGTAACAGCATTGAATATGCAAATTAAAATCCATTCCATGTCCTTCCTGCTTCTCGACTCAGAAGTCCTAACACCGCTAAACCCGACCCAAAACGAAGACCCAGTTTGGGGCTTCAGGGTTAAGGGTTCGCTGCTTGGGGTTTTGGGAAGACTCCTCTACACCAAACTGGCCGTGCAAGTTTGGGCATTTGGACTCAAACACCTCGTTACAGAGGTCTTCCTGCCATTATGCAAGGCTTGCGGCTTACAGTTTAAGGGCCTTTCTCTAGAGAACTTGAAGGAAAAGTCGGCTGCAAGTGGGATGCTCCCGAAAAGGGCGAAAAGGGAAGGGAGTTTAGGGCATGTTTTGGAGCACAGCCTAATTATGTTTCCAAGGAAGACCAAGGACCTATCACCTACGTACTAACTAGTGAGAGAGCTCCACCTAAACCCCCAAAAGGTAAAACAATGGCCCCAAACCCATAAAAGGCCATTATTCTACATATTTTTGGGGTTAAAGCTCTAGCTTAGCAGCGGCCGAAACTACGAAACTGACCTTGTCACCTCCAGGGAAGCTTCATACCCCCTATTTTACGGTTCAAAGGCTTGTGTGTATGGATGGGGAACAAATGTTAAATATTGTATTGCCGTGGTTTTTGAGCTATTAAGTTATTCCAGTAGTCGAAGCTTGATGGTTAGGAGTCAAGATCGCGAAGCTGCATGGCGATTTTGCGTTGAGGGGGGGGGAGGGAGTCAGTAACAAAAGGGCCAAACAATCCAATGCGTATTGTTTAAGTTTGTTGCTCAGCAAGTGTCCTGAGGTGTATAGCAGTCTTTACTGCAGTAACATTTTCCAATATTCAAACCACATGAAAACCTGAAAATGCGGAAATACACCATCCCATAATTGTACAGAATCGGACAGACTTATGAGGGTTACTTATAACGCACTTACTAGGTGCCCTGATCTATCTATCAAGCATACTTACTGTACAGGTCCAAGGGGCTGGAGAAGTACATGTCCAGGGCTTCCGACGCCCCCACTTCATGCGTGGCACGGAAGTGATTCGCGCTTTCTGTGAATATTACCTTGGCAGGCTCAGGGTTGAAAACTTTGGTACTTTCATGCTATAGACCATAGAAGTACCCTAGAAGCTACCCCACTCATAACCTACTTATGCAGTCCCCTGATCCTTCTTGCAACCACTCTTCCTTTCATCAACGTATCGCCCCTTCCTCCGAGTGTCATGGAAAGTCCTACCAACCTAGCATGGACATCCAAAGACTAAGCGCAGGGTGACATCATACACTCGGAAAATTGATGCTAAGATACGACTTCCTCTGCGGTTGGAATTGTGCCTCAATAATTGGAATAGGGATTGAATAGGGTGTTGGTGTGTGTGTATATATATATATATATGTCATAACGAACCCCAAATTAAACAGTTATGGTACTGAGGTAATGTTTAAATCCCTCCATATTACATACATTCAGGTGCCACAAAGGATGACATCTGTTGTTCCGCGGGCGGCACTTGGACCTGTGCGTGGCACCCCCTGCAACAACATGATAGTTACTACCATCAAGGAAGTTGACCACTTCAATCAACAACCACAGTAACTATGGAGATTGTAGCGCCTGTCTCCAATACGGTAGCAAAGAAGGGAACCTCTTAGACTGTCAGGTTGTCGCACTATACTGTCCCCCCCCCCCCCCCCCCCCCAAAAAAAAAAACGACCTCTGACTCTACTGTCCTGGCCAAGCCGCTGCCACTCCATAAACCAGCATGCTGAAGAGCACTGTGGCCCAAATGAGAGGTCGCAGACATGCCTTAGCTAGGTTGCTATAAGAGTTCGTATGCAGGCGTATTTAAGGGTACCGAAAGGGTGTAGGGATTAAGTTTAAGGCCCCATGTAGCTATGTACGGGCAACGCATATAATAAGAAATCATTCCAAAATTAGACCCTCGCTAGGCCGAAATTTCTTATAATTAAACCCTCGCTAGGCCCAGATTTCTTAAACCTGGATTCCCAACCCTGAAAAAAACCCCGGTGCGGGCTGGCCCGCACCGCCTTTTCCGCTGAGTTGGAGCCTATACAAGCCCTCAGCCAGCCCCACGCCCCACCCAGCCGAGCCTCA